>VZSF01010162.1:211124-277110 GCA_013398295.1 Chionis minor | reverse complement strand
TTTTTTTTTTTTTTTAAACAATCTTCTAGGCCTTTGCTAATTGTTTTTAAGCTTCCGCTGCCACCAAAAGCGTTAGAGAAATTGCTTTTCTCTCTTTATTTGCAATCTAAGGTTAATCTCCCCCAACCCCGGGGAGCTTTAAAGAGCGCAGGGCTGGTGGCGGGGGCAGTAGCGGCGCTGGGTGTTCGGAGCCCCGCGCCAGCCCACGCCTCCGCTGCCAAGGACGCAGCAGCGCTGGGGTCCCCGGGGTCCCAATCCATCAGCGCCGAGGCCAAATTCCTCTCTGCCGAGCTATTGAAAGGAATTTTCCCCTCCTCCGGAGCGCGGCTGGGCTGGGGGAAGGAGGCTGGGTCTGCGAACGGGCTAGCCGTCGCTTTTTGCCAACTCTTTGCAGCGCAGCGTGTCCACCTCCAGCAATATTTTGGCTGTTTGGTTTCTTTTGGGGGCAGTCGAGAGTCCCTTGGGGAGCGGAGGGGGCCGCGTGGGCTCCGCTGAGCCCTTCCCCACCACGCTACCAGCATGTGCCTGGCTTCTCCAGGCTGCGTCTTCCCTCCTGTCCCAGGGACAGGGCTGCCCCCGCGATGGATGCTCCCTCCCGGGACAGCATCCTGGGTGCATTCCTGCATCCACTCGCACGCTCACCGGCTGGCTGAATTCAGCCTCCGCAGGTGGGGACACGCTTCTCACTTCCTCGCCCGGGGCAGGAGCATATTTTCTCTCACTGCCTCGCTTCCCAGGGGCTGGGAGAAAGCGGGCGAGCGGGTACAGCCTGTCTCGCTGGAGCACCGAGTTCCCTTGAAAGCCTTGCGGGGCCCCAGCAGACGAGCTCCGGGTGGCCCCGGCGCCACAAACCCGCCCCCCCCCCGGGTGCTGCTCATCCCTCCGCGCTTTTCGGGCTGAGCAGAACCTCGCGCTGGGTTATGCCTTGCTGGTCCCAGTAACTTTGAAAAGCGGCGTTCCCATCTGACCTGAAACCCGTCCTCAGCGCCCAAGGCCAAACAGGCAGGATTTTTGCTCAACGCTGGGAAAACAAAGAGGTGGGCAGGGAGGAGACACACAGCCCTTCGCATCTGATGGGCAAAGCCAGCACCTCTGATCAGATAATAATTAATAACTGGGTTTGGGGGGGCCCCTGCCACCTCCATCTGCAGCAGCTACACCCTCCTTGTCCCGGTGGGGCAAGGTCCCAGCTGGAGAAGGAAAACCATTGCATGGAAGTTGAACTCATCGCATTTTTTCCAGTTTAACAGTGAAATAACGCCGCGGCCAGTGCACCATGCTGGGGGGGTGGATTCAGCTCAGCCGGGAGCTGGGCAAGGCAGGATTTGCTCCGGCAGGACACAGGCCTCAGAGCCTCCCAGCATGGGTCGCTAAGCAAAGGCGCCAGGGAGCGCGGCTGACACGAAGCACCGTGTTTCTTTGCCGCCGATTTGTACCCGCTGCTGTTTGCCCCAAAGGTCGGGGGATGAAAAACGCACGAGAAAGAAATGGCGGGTGGTGGCGAAGGAGGGGTGACGTGTTCAGAGTAAGCGGCTGGCTGCTCCAAGAGCCGAGTGTTGTCGTGCTAAATATTTATAGAGTGCAAATGGGTGGGAAACAGGAGATGTTGTTCTGATGTTGTCGCTTTTGGGCCAGGTGACGGTGCCGCGGCGCCGTGGTTTGTGGCGAAGGCGCTCAGCTCGCTCAGGCCCCGCTGTCACCTCGTTGTTGCTGACACCCTGCTCCTGCTTTTGTCCCCGCGCAGGCTGGTGGATGATCGGTGCGTGGTGGAGCCGGCCGCCGGCGACCTGGACAACCCACCCAAGAAGTTTCGAGGTGAGACTGGGACCGGGCTGGGTCAGCTCCATCACTGCCGTGAGCTGCCTCGGGGACCACGCTGGCTCCGAGCATCCGTGCCAGGGACAGGGACTGGGATCCCAGGCATCCCAGCTTGCCTGGGGCTGCTTGTCCTTTGCAGAGGAACCTGGAGGAATCTCGGACAGCCTCCGTAAACTTGTTTCTGTGGCTTGGCCAAACCACCTACCCTCCTCTGTTTGCCCCTAGGGGCATTTATGGGAGCCACCTCCGCGGTGGGACGGTCCTTGGGACCCCTTAGCCCAGCCCTAAGGAGCAGGGATGGCCAGGAACCACCCTTTGCAAAGGTGGGTGCGACCATCCCCAAACGCAGCCCTAGAGATGCCGGCAGCCGGGTGTCTACCCACCAGGAGCCAGGGACAGGAGGGGACAGATGTAGGGGCAGTTGCAACAGGCAAACTATTTCAAGGCGAGTCTGTTAGCGCTCAGCACTAATTACATCTGCTGTGCTTGGCTGCACCTCAGAGAGAGCCGGGGGATTAAGTCGCCCATTTACGAGGCAGGCAGGGCTTAGGGAGAGATGGTAAATCCTGATCTGTCCTCAGCCGTCACGTTTTGGGCTGCGCCGTCTCCTCCGGCGCTCAGGGCTGCGCTTGTTATTTCCCATTTGGGCGAGGGGCAGCCCTGGGCAGGAGCGGGCAGCCGTGGCCAGATCCAGGCGGAAAAGAGGATGAGTCAGTGGAAGCCAGGGCGGCTCCTGGCCCGAGGAAACGGTCTGGAGAAGCCAGGACAGGCCGCCTGAAAAAGCAGATCGTGCCTCCGGCTTCCCACGTTTCCAAGCCCTGGGGCTGGCCAGCAAGGTGGCCTTGACCTTCGGGCTCCCCAGGGGGCAAAGGGCTGCACCAATCCCAAGGGATCGTGTCTCTGTCCTCTCTGCATCTACCTGGGAAATGCTGTTCTTGTGCCTGGCTGCCCCATGTGCTCGGGACGCTGCAAAACGCAGGGAAAGGGCCGTATCCGGAAGAGCATCCTGGTCAGGTTCAAGTGCCTGGTGCACAGAGCATGTAGCTGGGGGGTGTACATAGAGCTGTGCACTGAGAAAATAGCCCAAAACCAGGCATTGCCTTGTTGGATTCAGGGTTCGGTTTAGGGCAGCCGTTCCTTTCATCCCAGCGGCTGTAATTTCAGGTCCCCTTTAAAAAAAGATAAAAAAATTAAAATATTGGTTGCCCGCTCTGCTTTGTGCCTCCACCCCCTTTTCAGGGCGGCTTTAACACCCCGCAGCAGGGGACCCCATCCCCACGGGGGTCCCACCCAAGCAGCGACCTGCCTCTCTGTGGGAGCTGTTGCCACTAATTTGTACACAGGGCTGATTAACGAGCCATCCCACAGCTCCCTGGAGTCCCGCAGCCATGCAACAGCCCGGGGAACCATCCTGGCCATGGGCAGGCGTTCACCTGCGGCTGGATGGGAAGAGCTGGGAGCAGCCGTGGGGTGGCCAGCGCAAGCCTTGTCCCTGCAGCCACACCGTCTCCCTGCCTGGATGTGGACGAGCGTCAAATCTCTTTTCCAGGCAAAGGTCTGGTCTAGACTCAGCCCTGCTCCATGCAAACCCTATCAGGATATCCAGGCGCTTGTTTTAATGGCCGGAAAAGTAGCGGTCTGCCTTTTTGATAGCTATCACCGCGAGGGAGGTAAAAACAACGGGCTGCTGCTGTTTCCTTGCAGCAGCAGCAAGAGACTTAAGAGGATTTTCATGTGCTGTTGCCGTCCCCATATCCTGTGGCCGGACCCTGCCCTATCCTGAGCTGTGGTGAGGTGCAGGCGGGTCGCTCCCGGGGCCCAGCTTGGCTTCCCGGTGGGAAAACAGGACCCTTCTGCCGGAGTCAGGTCCAAATGGTTTTTTTGGAAATGCCAAAACCCTCCCGGGAGCCTGTCCCTGCAGCGAGGGACGCCCGGCTCGGCCGCCGTGCGTCGCACCGGGGCTCAGCCCTCCGAGACGCCTGGCATCTCTCGCTTATTTGCTTTTCCTTGCGGTTTCTTTCCCCCTCCAAGGCTCTTCCCAGCCCTGTGTTCAGGCACGTCAGGAAAAAAGCAAATAAAGCGCCTCAGTCCTGCGCTGGGCAGGCACCACGATGGCCACAAGGCGAGCGGGCAGCGAACGAGACGCCCCCGGCCACGCTGCTGCCCGAAATGCCCCGTTCCTGCCCCAATGCAGGTTTTCCAGAGGTTTTGCCTCTGTGGCCGTGCTGGGTCGCGGCAGCTCGGCCGAGCATCGCTCTGCTGGCCGGCACTCGCCGGGCAGTGCTGACGTGGGAGCTTTCCTCGGCTTCCCTCTTTTCCGCCCACTATCCGTCTTGCAAAAAACCATCGGCGCTTAGGTCTGGGTGCCAAAAATCTCCAGCTTTCCAACGCAAGCATTTGCTGGAGACCTTCTGGATGGAAACGCCTCCCTGCCTCGGTTTCCCTCCGTGCAAAACAAGGCTTAGCACTGAGTCGGGGACATCGGGCAGCCCCTCTGGAAAGGGCGTGCTTGGAGCCAGGGGTTTGATTTGCACCTCTCTCTTAATAACTATGTTGGTTTTTTAACTTTCCTCCCTCCCCCCCCAATTTCTACTTTCTACCAGATCCTTTTGCAGCTTAATTAGCAATTTAAGGAAAACGATTTAAGGTGCTGCAGGTGGCCCCAAGTGTTGCTGTAGCCCTGCTCGGAGGCGGTGGGAGAAGGCAGCCAGGCATTGCAGCAGCAGCTACGTTTGGTCGCCGATTAAAAGGCCGGCGTCACAGCCTCCTTGGCACGGGATGTGCCATTAGCAAATAGACCTGTAAAACGAAATGTGAAACTTGGCCTCTTCCCAGCAGCCCAAGCCGGTGAGAACTGTGCTCTGCGCTTGTTTGTTCGTCACTCCCAGGTAAATAAATACGTGCTTGCCAGCCACTCGGGAGCGGGGCCAGAGATGGAAGTGATTTTTATTTTATTTTTTTTCTTTTTGTGTCTGAAGTTTCTGGGCTGCTATTTCAGGCATAATTAGGGCGAGCTGGACTGCAGAACCCTTCCTGCCCTCACCCCATGCAGCTTCTAGCCCCAAATGAGGGTTTGGAAGATGTAAGTGCCTCCTCGTTTCCAGGCATCTGCTCTCGTGCTTCAGTTCCCAAAGCCTGGATATGGGTGTCTGCGCTTCCCACCTCCCATTCCTGGCCACAGCAGCCTGGGGGAAAACAGGCAAACTGGGGCAATCTGCAGAGCATGGATATACTGCAAGTGTTTGGGAGAGCTGGGATGTAAACCTGTGCCCTTCAGGACCCCGAAAAGTTTCTTTTAGGACTTGAAGTGCAGCTGTTGACACAGATTTTTAGGAGAGGTTTGGTCATCGCTTTTCCAGCTCTGGGAATTGTGGCTCCCTGTGAGAGTGGTCACGGGAGAACAGCAGCGTGTTTGCAAACCCAGTGTATCCCGATGGCCATGGCCTGTGGTCCTGCTGGCTCAGGGTGTCTGATGGGCAGGATAACAAGGGAGACACGGAGGTGTCGGCTCGTGTGCCGGTCTCACGGTGGCCGTGTCCTGCTGGCTTGGCTCCCTCCCGGCAGGATCCTCTCCTGCTTTGGTACAGCTGGGCTTCATCAGTGCTTTTTCTTCCCCTGAAGTTTTTCTTCCCAAATTGCACAGTCATTTCCAATGGGAACACTTCTAATCACGAGTCTGAGAAGTGGAGTCACTCCTGGACTTGTTATTTGCCCTGATTTGAAACTAATTCACCAGCTAATACGAGGTGACGTGACCCTCCACTACTCCCAGCCAGGTCTCCTTTGGAACCCCAGCAGGAGCTGGGGTGGTTGTGGGTTAGGAGGACCATCTCCCAGTGGTGCTGCTGGGATGGGAGCAGTGTCCCAGAGCTCCTCCTGGGACACTCCTGCGCCTCAGTGACCCTGGTGGCCTGGTGGCCACGTGGCTGCTGCAGCCTCATGCTTGCCTTCCTGTCTTCCCAGATTGCCTCTTCAAAGTATGTCCCATGAACCGCTACTCTGCCCAGAAGCAGTACTGGAAGGCCAAGCAAACCAAGCAGGACAAGGAGAAGATCGCGGATGTGGTGCTGCTGCAGAAGCTCCAGGTGAGCGGGGCTCCCTGGGGGAGGGAGCGGGCGCGAGGGATCATCCTCCCTGGGGCAGACAGTCCCCATGGGCTGGTTGGGTGACGATGCCCAAACCTCTCACCATGCAAATCCTGGTATATTTTGCTTCCTGGGTTTTGCTCTCCTCGGGCTGTCCCTCTGCTCAGCTCTGTTGTCTCCTGTCCCACTGCCCTCCCATTGCCGGGGACCATTAGCCGCAGCCACCTTTTCTAGAGGAACGGCTCCTGTAGCCTTAAGCTCTTAATTAAGGCTATATAATCATGGCATACGGTGTCTAATAAGGGGGTTGCAATGGGAGCACTGTAAAGTCCTTTGCGCTGGCACCTGCAGGACGGAGGGTTGCGGTCCCCGGATGAACTGGCCCCCAGGGATGGGCACTGCACCCTGGGTTACCCGTCTTAGGAGATGCTCTTGTCTGGCCTCTGATGTGAGAGGTGATTGAACCTTGGATCCTGCCACAGGCTCCTGATGGAGCTTCCATGCCATGCCGGCGTGTGCCCCCTTGGCGCAGCGGGGGACCCCGGGCAGTGTGGCATGGCCAGGCTTGGTCCACGCTGCGACAGTGCGTGGTGAATACAGCAGCCACCAGGGAGCCACAGATTATTTTGTTGCTTCCGGTGCAAGGGAGACGTCCCGGGGGTGACCTGCAGAGACGGATCCAGGGGACTGAGCTGGGGGACAGAGGGAGGGAGGGCTGCAATGCTGCTTTTGGGCTGAGAGGTGATGTCCACTTGCCTTTCCATCCTTGCTATCGTGCCCAGCCTTGGCTGTCTCGGCTCTTCTGGTGCTCCTTGTGCAGAGGAGCTGGTGGCAGAGCAGGGAGAGGTGCTCTGCGAGCACAGCCCCGTGCCCCCCGCAGCACCCAGGGGTGCCTGGTGTGGAGGAGGGAGCCGTTGCAGCTCGGACCAGCTCCAAAGGGCTGTGGAAGAGAAAGGCTCCTGTTGACTTCCATGAGGTTTGGAAAAGGCCCATGTGAAACATTGCATAATCGCCTCAGACAGCTGGCGAGGCCCCGAGGATGATTCATAAAACTGAAGCTCAGGAGAGATTCATTAAATCATCTCATCAGGCTTCGAGCCCAGCCCCACAGGTCCCCCAGTTCTACCTTTGGGGGGCCAGGTCTGAGGCAGTGTCCAGACAGAGTGTCCTGGCTCGGTTTGGAGATGCCGAGGCAGAGTCGGTGCCTCCTGCCGTGTCCAGCCGTACGCGGTCGCTGGTGTATGGAAACACTATTTTCCTGCTCCGGTTAGACTGTAACTTGTAATGTCGACAGCTGTACTGGCCACAACTGGACAGAGAGCCTCATTTCGGAGCCTGATTGATTGCACCTTGGTTAACATTTGTCTTAAAGAGATTCTGTCATTTCCTTGCTCCTTTCCGCTGCTGCCGGTGTTGCCCTTTTGGCAAACGCTCCCGCGTGTCCAGAGCCGAGCGCCGGGGGAGCCCGGGCAGGGAGGGAGCTCTCAGCGAAGCGCTGCCTGTGCTGCCGCAAGGTCCCTGGACAGGACGTCCTGGCAGGACGCTGGACTCCAGGCTGCGGTTTATTAGTCTCTCCCACAGGCTGAAAACATCTTCCAGCTCACGGAGATAATTTCCTGAAGCAGAAGCCGCCCAGGTCTCGAGCGGAGAAGCTCCAGCCCTCCACGGTGCCCACAGTTGTCTTCCCAGGCTTGTGCTCTTGCACTGTTGTTTCTAGTGGGTTTAAGGCTCCGTGGTTTTTTGGGCTGACTAATTGTAGGTGCAGCCAGACGCAGCGCAGACAAGCCGTGGAGGCTTTCCTGCCGCTCTGCTGGTGTCTCCTCATCCTCCCTGCGTCCTCCCGGGCTGCCCACCCCCATGTGCGTATCCCTGACACCCCGTCCCACCGTGGCTTGGGGACAGACCGTATCCCATCCGAGGGACAGGCTGGGAACATCATCCCCTGTGGGCTTGTGTGCTCGGGGCAGACCATTCCCACTCCCGGCCCTGCAGGCTTTCGGCCAGGGAGGCGCTGAGATCTGGCCACAGATTTAGGACATGCCGCGGTGCTGGATCTATTGCGGGAGCCGTGTTGCTCCATGGGGTTGTTGTTAAACTCCCAGCTCCACATCAGTGCGGGATTTCTTGGCAGCAGTTTAGTTTTCCTCATGGCAGCAGCACCCAGGGCTCGTGTCCCCAGGTGGCACCCAGAGGTGTGTGGGGACAGAGAGAGTTAACTGAAGCTGGTGGCAATATTCAAAAGAGCGAAGGGTTTGTGCTGCCACAGCCTGTGCCAGGCGTGGTCGAAGTGCCAACATCTCCTGCTTGGGCACTCACGGACCCGCTGCTTCATCCTTGAGGCTTCGAGCAACCTGGTCTGGTGGGAGGCATCCCTGCCCATGGCAGAACTAGATGATCTTTGAGATCCCTTCCAACCCAAAACCTTCTGCGATGCTATGATCCTCCCAGTGTGAAGCTGCGATTCCAGCTGTGTTTCCCAGTACCTCTGCCCTCAAGGGAAAAAGGGGCGCAAGCAGGATGGGAAAGGGTGGATGCTCTCCCAGCTCCATCCCTTGCCGCTGTTTCCCATCCCACCCGTGGGGGAACATGAGGCTGGCGCTGCCTGGGCTGGCACCGGGACTTTTGGCACACCCTCGCCATTCCCAGACGGATCTGCTGCGGGAGCAAGTTCCTGCCTTGCTCCACGTATGTCAACATCACTCCTCCGGCTGTCGGAGCCCCAGCACGGAAAATCTCTGTGGTTTTGGAGAGAGGGGCTGCAAGCAGTGCTGAGCAATTCGCTCTTGAGGCATCTTGGCTGGCGGGGACCCATCATCTGCATCTGCAGCAGCAGGTCTGGACCTGCAGCCGCCTCCGGGCACGGCACCGCC
Source organism: Chionis minor (assembly GCA_013398295.1). Lineage (NCBI taxonomy): Eukaryota > Metazoa > Chordata > Aves > Charadriiformes > Chionidae > Chionis > Chionis minor. Next base: position 268,337 of record VZSF01010162.1, on the reverse strand, counting down.
GGCACGGTGCCTTTTGGTTTTCGATCTCGGTGTCATCGGGAGCCCCCGGGCTCCACGGCTCTGCTGCAGCGGAGCTGAGATGGGTGCATCGCCCCAGCCCCTGGCCCGTGCACCATGTCCCCTTTTCCTGCTGCCCCACAAGATCTGCTGGGGCTTTCGGGGAATTTTGGTGCCATTTTGCCCCTGTCCAAATTTTGAAGTCCTCGGCTTAAAGCCCTGCTCAGGGCCACACGGGGGTCCCAGGCTGAGCTGTTGGATGTAAGGACCATATTATAGCTCTGGCCCGTGTTGTCTGGGGGACAGAGGGATGCTGATGCCACATCCCAGCCTGTCCCATCCTCCCAGCAGCTGAGGGTGCAGGTGGCCCCTCCAGGGCTTTTTCCCGGGGAGTGAGGAGGGTGCTGCTACACTCAGCTCTTCTCCTTTTGGTGTTCAGCATGCAGCCCAGATGGAGCAGAAGCAGAACGAAACGGAGAACAAGAAAGTGCACGGGGACGTGGTGAAATACGGCAGCGTCATCCAGGTACGGGCGCTCGCTCGCCCCTCCTCTGCGCTCGGCCGATGGATTTTGGGGGAGAAGCACAGATCCAGCATCTGCGAGTCAGGCAGCTGCTGGGAAGGGGCTCCTGGGGTCACTCCTGGCTGTGACCAGCCCTGGGGACCTCGGAGGGCTGTGCCACCACGTCTCACTCTGGCGTGCGCGTTTCCAGCTCCTCCACATGAAGAGCAACAAGTACCTGACGGTGAACAAGCGGCTGCCAGCCCTGCTCGAGAAAAACGCCATGCGGGTGACGCTGGATGCCACTGGCAACGAAGGATCCTGGCTCTTCATCCAGCCCTTCTGGAAGCTGAGGAGCAACGGGGATAACGTGAGCGCAGGGCCAAAAAGTCCCCAAATGAAGATGTGCAGAAAGCACCCTGCGTGCCGCCTGCTGGGGCTCGCTTCCCTGCCGGGCGCCCGGCCTCATCCTCCCTCTCCCTTTTCCCATTTTGCTCCCCAGGTAGTTGTGGGAGACAAAGTCATCCTGAACCCTGTCAACGCCGGGCAGCCGCTGCATGCCAGCAACTATGAGCTTGCTGACAACGCCGGCTGCAAGGAGGTACGGGGAGGCTGTGCAGGCTCTGGCTTTTGGGGCTTGCCTGGCCTTTTTTTTTTTTCCTTTTTCTTCCTTTTTTTTCTTTTTCCCGTGGTCATGACTGTGCTGTTTTGCTCCTTAGGTGAACTCGGTCAATTGTAACACCAGCTGGAAAATCAACCTTTTCATGCAGTTCTGCGACCACATGGAGGAAGTGCTGAAAGGGGTAAGGAAGGAGGTTTGGCCGCCACTGGCCACCCGGGACACAGCGGGCTCTGGGGTCCTGGCCCTGGTCCCCTGCGGGGACAGGACGTGTGAACAGCCATTTGGCTGTGTGACAAGGGCAGAGAAAAGAGATCCTGCCTTGAGGACCTTAATTTCTAGGAGAATTCATCACTTGGAGAACTTAATAGCAAGCTAGAGTTGGATATTTTAGTGTATCCTGGCAGCAGGTACCCAGGGGGGCACGAAATTACCCTCCACCTTATTGTATTGCATTGGCTTTTGAGGACAATACGAGGCACACGTAGTGCCAGCAGCGGGTTCTAGCTGCGAGGACAATTTTTGGCTGTTTAGCTGTGCAGCAGGGCTGGCTGTTGCCTGGGAAAGGAACTTACCCTGTGGAGCTATTGTTTGGGGCTAAGGTCCTCCAGGAAGCAGCTGGATGGATATTGATTGTTATGATCTTACAGACCCTCGTCCCCAGGCGCCACACTTATCCCCAGCTTCCTGCATCCGCTGTGTCCTCCTTCCCGGGGCGTTAATGCCTTAAACACATTGGTGAGAGGAGTTTCTGCCTGCTCCAGGGGGGTGAAATGGGGGGTTTGCATCCATTTTACAGTCCCGAGGAAGGGGAAGCAGGGAGAAGGGACTCGGATTAGTAAACGGAGTGATGGCATTGCGGAGTGCAGGGTGCCCCGTGCCCATGCAAGGTGCCCTTCCCTGGGTTCGGAAGAGCATTTGCGCTGCTAGAGGCAGGTTTTAGGACGGCTCAGGTAGGTAGGACTGGAAGAGCGGATGGTGCCCTGCGGTTCCTGGGCTCCTGCGGTCCTGCCGTGCCATGGCTGGGAGCTGTGCTCTGCTCTGGACCATGTACAGGGGATCCTACCCCCTTGCAGGGTGGGGGGGTCACAGGAGGAGCAGTGTTGGCTTGCAGGAGAGCCACGTCCCTGGGTCTTACCACCATGTCCTGGTCCAGGGGGACGTGGTGAGGCTCTTCCATGCCGAGCAGGAGAAGTTTCTCACCTGTGATGAGTACAAAGGCAAGCTGCACGTCTTCCTCCGCACCACCCTGAGGCAGTCGGCCACCTCGGCCACCAGCTCCAACGCCCTGTGGGAGGTGGAGGTGAGCAGGGAGGGGATGGAGCGTGTGTCTGTGGGCTTTTGGGGTACCTCTGTGGGCTGCTGCGCGTTCACTGGGAGGGGGGTTTGGTAGAAGCAGTGGTGATTTCTGTACGTTTCCACCTCTGGTAGCCTGACTGCCCTGCTGAAAGCAGTGCAAGGCTCGAGCTCCGTGAGGGAGCTGGGAACCGCGGCCGAGCTGTCAGTCTGAGCTGTGCACCCCGAGTAGATTTGCTTGTGGCCACCTTTGAGATATGATGGGGCTCTTATCACCAGCGTGTTTGCCCAGGAGGGGACAGGAAGAGCATCCCAGTTTCCATTCCATTCCCAGCCCTGCGTGCCGCTGGCTGAGCTCTCCTCTGCTTCTCCCAGGTGGTCCACCATGACCCATGCCGAGGAGGAGCCGGGCACTGGAACGGCTTGTATCGCTTCAAGCACCTTGCCACAGGCAACTACCTGGCAGCAGAGGTAAGGAGGCGAGCAGAGAGACGCAGAAACCCTCGAGGGGCTGGTACCATCCCTTGGGAAGGCAGTGCCCATCTCCCTTAGAGCGGTGATGCTCAGGATTGCCTCTGGCCCCATTCCTGTTTGCTTTCGTTTGCCCTGTTTTGTCCTGCCCTGGGTCTCCGCAGTGCCTCCTTCCTCACCGGAGGTGCTGGCACCGGGGATGTGAGAATCATCATCATCTGCCTGTTTACAGGGCTAGGCTTTCCCCCCTGGAATCCCCCGCCTCACGGTGCAGGGGTTCACTTGCCAAAATTGCTGTTCCCAGCTCCCTCCTCTTCTGGCCCGGGGCAGGGGGGGTGGTGGTGGTGGTGGGGTTTTTCCTCTATTTGTTCACTCTGGGACAAGCAGCTGTACTGGCATAACATCCTGGTAAGATGGAAGCAGGAGATAATCCATCCTGCTGTGTTTAACTCCTCCCGATCAGATTTTGCCCATCCTCATCCTCTGGTCCATGGCAGCATCCAGGGCTGTCCTTGCCTGGGGAGGGTGTGGGCAAAAGCTGGGCTTGGAAACCCCATCTGCCAATTTCTTTTTTGCTCCTATCTAAGGCCAGCTCAAGGCCTCCTGAGAGAGGCACAAAGAGTTTTCCGCACTTGGATAATGTAGTTTATATGACACTGATTAGCTGCCACTACCAAGGGAAAGACACTGTTACACCCTGCTGCCAGGGGAGTAGGGACATACCGGGGGGGTGTGTGTGTCTCGGTGCTCCATAGCTGGAAAAGGCAACCAAAGGCAGCCCCCGGGGCCCCTTCCACCACTGCAAGATGGAAAACAGCAAATACTGGGGCTCCGAAATGGCTGCTTTAAACCAAAAGACACTCGGGTGACATCTTCTGCAGTGGAAAGAAGATCGCAGAATGATCCCCATCCTGGGCCGGTGCTGCCCAGCTGGTGTTGCTCACTGAGACCTCAGCCTGGGGGCTCGAGGGATTTATGGCAAGAACCGGTCTTGCTGCAGCGCAGAGCCCTGGGTCTGCTCCCCAGGGCTCACCCCATCCCGCTCCTCGGGGACGGAGCGCTGCGCCCTGGGTACGGGTCACGTCCTCCAGCCCCAGCTGGGCAGGTTTCCTCTCTCTGCGGTGCGATCGAGGAAGGCAGGAATAGAGATAACACCCCACGCTCGGGGTTTTTGGAGGGACCGAGTGGGAGGGCTGATAGCTGTCTTTCATCTCCCTCTTTAACTTTTCAGGAAAACCCAAGTTATAAAGGAGACGTGGCTGAGCCCAAAGCAGCGCCCACGGTGAGCTGTGTGCAGCCTCGCTAGCAGAAACGCTGCTGCCGCTGCCTGAAATCACGCCGTCTCTTAGAATCTGCCTGAAAGCAGGGAAATGCCCCAAAATAGAGCCTGCTGCGGCGACGGTGCCCGTGCCGTGCCGCTGGGTCCTGCTTGGTGCCAAGGCTGTGGCCAGAGGCTGCAGAGCATCCCTGCACTCTAGAGTAGAACTCCTATGTCCCGCTTGCGAGAGGATCCTGCCGAAATCTGTTGGAGGGGTCCCAGTGCATGTTGGATTCCCAGGCCACGGGGGAAGTGCTGGTAGAAGAGAGATTTGGACTTTCAGGGGTTGATGATTTTTTTTTTTTTTTCCCTCTTCGCTGTTGGTGAGATTTGGAGAAGGGGTGGCCTCGTAGCTCAGGTGCATCACGCCGCGCTTGTGCTCTTGCAGCCCCTCGTGCGCCTCCGCGCTGCGAGGCTCAGCCCGGCATCTGAGCAAAAAGCTTCTGCTCTGAGCGTAGCCGCTGCGTGTGTCCTCCCACGCCGTGTGCGCAGGGAGGCTCAAAGCCACTTTCCCCGGTGCAGGGGGGCAGCAGCCGTGCCAGCCGCAGGAACACGGGGGAGAAGATCAAATACCGGCTGGTGGCCGTCCCCCACGGCAATGATATCGCCTCCCTCTTCGAGCTGGACCCTACCACGCTGCAGAAGACGGACTCCTTCGTCCCGCGGTACGTGAGCACGCGCTGCCGCGGTGGGATTGAAATCAAGAAGGGAGGCTTAATTGCGTGGTGGGAAATTTTGGCAAGTTTGTTCGTACCGGGGGATTGGCTGGGTGCTGGGGGAAGCGGTGGGAGTTGGTGTGTCCGCGTGGGGATCGCTCACCAGGGCACCGTGCCACGTGCAGGAACTCCTACGTGAGGCTGCGCCACCTCTGCACCAACACCTGGATCCAGAGCACCAACGTGCCCATTGACATCGATGAGGAGAGACCCATTCGCCTCATGGTGTGGCCCTGCTCCCTCCTCCCCTGTGTTATCCCCTGTGCCCTGGTAGTTCTTAGCATCCTCCTTCCCACCCAGCACCCAGGCTTCACCCAGGGACTGAAATACCCTGATGATCCAAGGGGATGGCTGGACACCAGCCTTGAGCCCACCCCCGTGACCTAGAGCCCACCCCAGTCCATCTGATGGGACAAACTGGGTCACTGAACTCCCCCCGGGATGGATGTTGGGGACGTGCTTGGCATTGCCCTCTTTGTGTGATGCTGCTTCCCCATTGCTTCCCAGCTGGGCACGTGCCCCACCAAAGAAGACAAAGAAGCTTTTGCCATCGTCTCCGTGCCTGTGTCTGAGATCCGCGACCTGGACTTTGCCAATGACGCCAGCTCGATGTTGGCCAACGTGGTGGAGAAGATGAACGAAGGTTTCCTCAGCCAGAACGACCGGAGGTAAAAAGTCATTTCCCCTGGGACATGGGGCAGTGCCGGGCTCCTCCAAGGGCTCTCCAGCATCGCTACAGGACGGTGCCCCTGCTTGGGTCTTGGTGCCAGCGCTGTCTTGCTTTCCTGCCCACAACCCAAATCCACGCCTGCTTCTCCCAGGAGTCTGGCGAGGAAACCAGATAACGCCGCAGCCCTGCTCCGGCCCCTCCTTTGCTGCTAGAAAAATATCCGAGGGGCTGAGAGATGGCCCCACGATAGGGGCGGCCGGGTTAGTCACGGTGTTATTTTTAGGTGGGTGGGTTCTTGGTGCTTCCTGAGCAAACACAGATCCCCTGTGGGACAGAGCGAGCCACTTCCGCCCTGCCAGCCCGCCCGCGCAGGTCCCGCAAAGGTGACTAAGGGGGCAGAGGCGTTAAATGCAAAATCCCTGGTGTGAATCACAAGCAGAGGCTGCTGGCATTTACCCTGGCACGTATAGTTTCCTTAGGAACCATAGGGGCTGTGAAATTGCTTACTTCAGGGCACCCGTTAATGCGGAGTAAGGAGGGGAGGATCAGCCAGCAGCTTCCCTGAAAGCCCTGAACATGGGCTTTTCAGTCCTCCAAAATACCCTGGCATCATCGCAGGGACGAGTCTGGGTGGGCTGTGTTGGGAGGGCGAGCAGCACCATCCGGCTGGAGAGTCCCACCGCCCCGCTTGCACCGTGCCCCTTTGCAGGTTCGTCATCCAGCTGCTAGAAGACTTGGTGTTTTTCGTCAGCGACGTGCCCAACAATGGCCAGAACGTGCTGGACATCGTGGTGACCAAGCCCAACCGGGAGCGGCAGAAGCTGATGCGGGAGCAGAACATCCTGAAGCAGGTGAGTGGCCCCCGGGTCCTGCATCCAAGGAAGGCTGAGGTCCTGCAGAGACGTCCTGTGCTGCTGAGGGCCCCGCTGGAGGCCAGGGGTCTGGAAACCCCCATGGAGGAGGTGTAGCTAGTCTCCAGCTCATGCCCCAGTGGTGCATCAAGCCCACCTGGCAAGCACGGCTGGTGTCCATGGGGGTGATGGTGTGGAGGGAGCCAAAGCACTTATCTCCTGCTTTTGGGCAGATCTTTGGGATCCTTAAAGCCCCCTTTAAGGACAAGGGTGGAGAAGGGCCCCTGGTGCGGCTGGAAGAGCTGTCGGATCAGAAAAATGCTCCCTACCAGTACATGTTTCGGCTGTGCTACCGTGTGCTCCGGCACTCCCAGGAGGACTATCGCAAGAATCAGGTACATGGGGGGTGACAGGGAGAGCCCCCGTCCAGGCACATGTTGCAAAGCCCCGTGGGGCTGCTGAGGTCTCGGTGGGGCAGAGGGCAATTGCTGGACCCCGACACACAACCCCATGTTCTCACCGCCTCTCTGCCTGCTCCAGGAGCACATTGCCAAGCAGTTTGGCATGATGCAGTCCCAAATTGGCTACGACATCCTTGCTGAGGACACCATCACGGCCCTGCTGCACAACAACCGCAAGCTGCTGGAGAAGCACATCACGAAGACGGAGGTGGAGACCTTTGTCAGCCTGGTGCGCAAGAACCGTGAACCACGGTGGGTGTCTGGAAAGGGCCCATCATCCCAAAGGGCTTTGTGCTGTGTGATGAGTGGGAGAAGAGCCCCCACAGATCCCCCTTTCACAGCGAGCTGTCTCTGCTCTGTAGGTTTTTGGACTACCTCTCGGACCTGTGCGTGTCCAACCACATTGCCATCCCCGTCACCCAGGAGCTGATCTGCAAGTGCGTGCTGGACCCGAAGAACAGCGACATCCTCATCAAAACGGAGTGAGTAGCCAAGGGGAGAAGTTGTCTGTGTTCAGGGTTTGGTGCCTGGCTGCTTTCCACCAGCTCCCCCAGTGCCCTGGTAAAGCCCTTCTCACCCTTCAAGGGGCAGCCGCTCCCTGTCCACAGGAACATCTCCAGTTTCACCCCTTTCTGTCCTAGGCTGAGGCCGGTGAAGGAGATGTCCCAGACCCATGAGTACCTGAGCATCGAGTACTCGGAGGAGGAGGTGTGGCTCACCTGGACGGACAAGAACAATGACCACCATGAGAAAAGCATCCGGCAGCTGGCGCAGGAGGCCCGTGCTGGCAATGCCCATGACGAGAACGTCCTCAGCTACTACAGGTGACGATCCCGCACTATCTTCTCTCCAGGTGAGGGTGTAAGGGTTGCATGTCCTCACTCCCTCTCCCCCTCATCCCTGGGCAGGTACCAGCTGAAGCTCTTTGCCCGCATGTGCCTGGATCGCCAGTACCTGGCCATCAAGGAGATCTCCCAGCAGCTGGGTGTGGACCTGATCTTCCTCTGCATGGCAGATGAGATGCTGCCCTTTGATCTCCGGGCGTCCTTCTGCCACCTCATGTTGCACGTGCACGTGGACAGGGACCCCCAGGAGCTGGTGATGCCCGTGAAGTTCGCACGGCTCTGGACCGAGATCCCCACAGCCATCACGATCAAAGAGTGAGACACGTTGGGGTTTGTAGTGGCTTTGAGGGACAGGGCAGGAGGTGGGATGGCAGATGCCATCCAGTGTAAGGACTGGCTTGGCTTTAGCAGGGACTAGGATGGGACGTTTGTGGAGTGACTTCGGTAGGTCCCAGCCTTCAGAAGGAATTGGGCTCCATAACAGTCACGAGCATCACTTCTGGCCACGATGGCTCAGCAGCTGCCTGGACAGTGCTCCTTCCAGGCTGGGTGCGAGGAGACTCGCTGCCATCCAGCTCACTCCCACCATCTCCCCTTGCAGCTACGACTCCAACCTCAACGTCTCGCGTGATGACAAGAAGAACAAGTTTGCCAGCACCATGGAGTTCGTGGAGGACTACCTCAACAACGTGGTGAGCGAGGCGGTGCCCTTCGCCAACGAGGAGAAGAACAAGCTCACCTTCGAGGTGCGAGTCCTGCCAGTGTCACTGGCGTGTTGCAGGGTGCAACGCGGTTTGGCTGCGACTGCCCCTGCAGCGAGGGTGGCTGTGCTGGCGTCCCTCGCCCCATCTTTGTTTCTCCTGCTCAGCCCCGAGCACGGTGAGGTCTGGAGTTGCCTTGTCCTTCCCTAGGTTGTCAGCCTTGCCCACAACCTCATCTACTTCGGCTTCTACAGCTTCAGCGAGCTGCTGCGCCTGACACGGACACTGCTGGGCATCATTGACTGCGTCCAAAATCCCCAGCTAATGATGCAGGCGGTCTACAACGACGAGGTGACAGGTGAGTCCCTGCTCCATAACTAGGCATGGTCCTGCAGGAAGGTGCTTTCCATGGTCTGCCCAGTGCTTTCCAGTTTTGGATGCAAGAAAACAAGCCACTGGTTTGCTGACATGGAAGCTTTGGCTGGGTCTGCACTGAGAGACAGGAGGTGTTGAGCCTGTGGCCCTGCCAGAGAAATGGCCGGTCCCTCCTGCTTGTTCTCTGATTAATGTCTGCATCATTTTCCAGTCGAAGTGGGTCCTTCCATTGGTCCTTTGCCACCTCCTTTTCCATCTGCATTAACTCTGCCCACTGTGGCTGTCTCTGTAGGGAAGAACGTGCGGAGGTCAATCCAGGGCGTTGGGCAGATGATGTCCACCATGGTGCTGAGCAGGAAACAGTCCATCTTCAGCGCCCCGAGCCTCAGTGCCGGGTCTGCCCCGGAGCAAGTGGACAGAGGGAGGAGCATCGAGAATGAGAACATTGTGGTGATGGAGACCAAGCTGAAGATCCTGGAGATCTTGCAGGTTTGAGCTGGTGGGGAGGGAGATGCATTGTACAGCTTTGGGTGGGACTTGTGGGATGGGGTGGGGTGGGGAAGACATGGTTTTCTGATGCAGAGAGACAGCTGGTATGAAGAGGACACTCACTTTTGCTTTCTTCTTCTTGACTGCTGCTGCCAGTTCATCCTGAATGTGCGGCTGGACTACAGGATTTCCTACCTGCTTTCTGTCTTCAAGAAGGAGTTTGTGGAAGTCTACCCCATGCAGGACAATGCGGCTGATGGGACGGCTCCAGCCTTTGACTCCACAAGTAACTCTTCTACTTTGCTCCTGGTACACCTTCAACTCGGCAAACCCCGCAGGCCGGGGACACACAGGTGGCGGAGGTGACAGCTCCAGCAGCTCTCCACACACCGCCGCTGCTGGCAGGGGAGCATGGGGGGGATTGGAGTCTGTGAGGATGGGATGAGGTGTCCATGTCCATTGTGGGTGCTCCGAGCAGTGGCTCGGGAGCTGGGTTGGTTCCTGCGGGTTTCTGCCAATGCAGAGGGGTCGCGTTGGCCGGTCCTTTTCATCTCCCTTTCCTCTCCCTCCAGCTGCAGCCATGAACCTGGACCGGATCGGCGAGCAGGCAGAAGCCATGTTCGGTGTGGGGTGAGTCCCTGCCCCCTCCGGTGCATAGTTAGCCTGGCTGTAGGGCTCTTCCTCTCCTGTCCATGCTGCTGAGGCTGAAAGCTGCAGGTGATGAGGAAGATGAGGCTCTAAAGGCTAACGCAGCTGTCCCCATCAGCCCCGAGGGGTGACTGAGTGCACGCAAGCTCCCACGTGGCTGCTAACACCAAGCGCTTTCGTCCTGGCTTCAGGAAGACAAGCAGCATGTTAGAGGTGGATGACGAGGGAGGGAGGATGTTTCTGCGGGTGCTGATCCACCTGACGATGCACGACTACCCGCCGCTCATCTCCGGCTCCCTGCAGCTCCTCTTCAAGCACTTCAGTCAGAGGCAGGAGGTCTTGCACACCTTCAAACAGGTAACCCTGGTGGGACGCTGCTCCGGAGCACCTCTAAGCCCACACTTGGCTGTAGTTGTGGGAGATGGGATGGGCTCCGGCCTCTTTCCTTGGGATGGAAGGCTGGAAGAGGAGGGGAATGGGTTTTGTCCCCCAAACTGGAATCCCCTGGGGATGTCGCTGCAGGTTCAGCTCCTGATCTCAGCCCAGGATGTCGAGAATTACAAGGTGATCAAGTCGGAGCTGGACAAACTCCGCACTATGGTGGAGAAGTCGGAGCTCTGGGTGGACAAGAAGGGCAGCAGCAAAGGGGACAGCACAGTGGAGGGGAACAAGAAGGAGAAGAAAGAGGTGAGAGCCCTGAGCAAGACCCTGGGAACCGGAGTGGGAGAGGAGTAGGAGACAGAGGTGCAGCTCGCTTCAATCCAACACCTCTCGGCGGGCCATGCGCCCCTCTCCCTGGAAGAGGAGGGCCAGGGAGGGTCCTGTGGGGTGTAGTTATGCCCCAGGCTTTGGAGAGCTGCAGTGGGACCCCGGTGCTGTTTCTGTCCCCTTGCAGCATGCTGCCGACGAAGAGGTCATTGCTCCGGGAGAGAAGAGCAGCGAGAATTATCAGATAGTCAAAGGGGTAAGTGAGACCAAGTCCTGTCCCCAGGGCCGTTCCTGGTGGCACAGACAGCGATGTTGGGCTGGCACAGGTGCACCAGGGACAGGGTGAAATCATGGCTGGGGTGGGGGGCGTGATTTCCAAGCTCTCCTGGGATTCAGAAGCAGTGAGTCCAAGCCAGGGCTTGTTCCTGGCAGCTCAGTGCAAGGAGGAGCCCTGTTACGTCCCGAGTGAGCCTTGCACTGGGGGGACTGGAGGGGAGAGGGTAGGTGATGGGTGCAAGGGCTCTCTGCGTGGCGCAGCAAGGGGGATACCAAGATCTGCGAGCGGTGCAGGGAGCACCTGGGTCTATAGAGGGCACATCTGGATTGCAAGCAAGCCCCCGGTGCTGGTGGCCATCCTGATGGGCTCCCAGGCTCAATTCCCCTCTGCCACGGTCCTTCTCTCCCCAGATCCTGGAGCGGCTGAATAAGATGTGTGGGGTTGGAGAGCAAGTGCGCAAGAAGCAGCAGCGCCTTCTGAAGAACATGGATGCCCACAAAGTGATGCTGGATCTGCTGCAGATCCCTTATGAGAAGGTGGGTGGACAGAAGGTGGCTGGCCCTGAAGTCCCTAGGGAAGGGGTGGGGGATGCAGGGACACCCCATGCATGGGCAGGGCAGGAGAGGTGGCAGCCTGCTCCTGCTCTCCATCCCTTGCCAACTCGGGGCATTTCTCTTCTCTACCCTTCCTCAGGGTGATGCCAAGATGATGGAGATCCTGAAATTCACCCACCAGTTCCTGCAGAAGTTTTGTGCTGGCAATCAGGAAAACCAAGCCCTGCTGCACAAACACCTCAACCTGTTCCTGACCCCCGGGGTAAGGAGAGGGGACCGAAGGGTGGTCGCAGGCAGCAGCACAGGGAGAGACTTCAGTACCCCTCCTGGGGCTGAGAGCAGGACATACAAAAGCCAGGAGGAAACCCTGGAGACGAAGGGTCAGGGCAGGAGGGGAGGCTGTTCCTCGCAGCCCCCCAGCCTCACTCTGCTCCCCTGGTCCCGCAGCTCCTGGAGGCCGAGACGATGCAGCACATCTTCCTCAACAACTACCAGCTCTGCTCGGAGATCAACGAGACGGTGCCGCAGCACTTCATCCACTGCGTGGCCACCCACGGCCGCCACGTGCAGTACCTCGACTTTCTGCACACCATCATCAAGGCTGAGGGCAAGTACGTCAAGAAGTGCCAGGACATGATCATGACCGAGGTGAGCACCTCTGCCCCCAGCCTGTGGGGCACGAACGTGGGGTGCAGCAGGCATGGCTGCTGGGGGGTGCACGGTTGGCCTCTTCCTTGAAGGAAGAGTCTTCTTGGCCATGCTGGCTTCTCCCTGGAGTAGGAAACATCTCCGGGGTTTAACGCAAGATCCAAGAGCCAATAACCATTTTGGAGTCACTCAAGCTGTGATTTTTTTTTTTTTTCATTTTTTTTTTTATTATTATTGCACTGCAAATGCCTAGTTTTCCCTGTAAATCCACAGCCCTTTTACCCTTTACTGGCTGCTGCCTCTCGTCACCCCGCTGCAGAGGACACTGTTTTCTGCCTTGCGAGGTTTCTGACCCTCCTTCTCTGGAGCGGTGACCACTGACCCTTCCCTGCAGCTCACCAACGCCGGGGACGATGTGGTGGTTTTCTACAATGACAAGGCTTCGCTGGCCACCCTTCTGGAGATGATGACAGCAGCCAGGGATGGGGTGGAGGAGAACAGCCCGCTGATGTACCACATCTCACTGGTGGACCTGCTGGCTGCCTGCGCCGAGGGCAAGAACGTCTACACGGAGATCAAGTGCACATCCCTGCTGCCCTTGGAGGACGTGGTGCGGGTGGTGACACATGAGGATTGCATCACGGAGGTACGGGGTACCCAGTGAGGAGGGTGCTAGTGGTTTTGCACTGATTGCCTTCTCCTGATGGTGCCTGTGCCCAACCCTCCTTCCCTCTCCATCAGGTGAAGATGGCCTACGTGAACTTTGTCAACCACTGCTACGTCGACACAGAGGTGGAGATGAAGGAGATCTACACCAGCAACCACATCTGGACTCTCTTCGAGAACTTCACCCTGGACATGGCCCAGGTGCGTGGGGAGGGTTGGGTGGGAGGGGTACAGCAGCAATGGCTGGTGTGTCAGATGGGGACAGGTTGGTGTCGCCGAGGCTTCCTAGAAGACTGGGCAGCCAGACATGGGGCACGGGCATCAGGGGGGACTTGTGTAGCTGCCACACTGGGGGCTGAGGAGCAGGCAGGGCACTCTGGCATAGACCCAGGAACTGCCACCAGCCACATCCTTCAGCTTAGCAAGGTCCCAGCAGCGCTGCGTGCCAGCAGCACCTGGCCAGAATGTGTGCTTACCTTTCCCTGGTGCCATCAGCATCCTCCCTTCTCTTCACAGATGTGCAAGAAGCGAGAGAAACGCCTGCCAGACCCTACGCTGGAGAAGTATGTCCTGACGGTGGTGCTGGACACCATCAATGCGTTCTTCAGCTCCCCCTTCTCAGAGAACAGCACCTCACTGCAGGTAGTGAGACCCTGCATGGACAGGCCATGGCTGGGGGAGGAAAACAGCTCACTGAGCCCCCCGAAACAAGGTCTGGATGCACCTTGCACTGATACCTACCTGCCTGCTCTCTCCTTCAGACCCACCAGACCATCGTGGTGCAGCTTCTCCAGTCCACCATGAGGCTGCTGGAGTGCCCCTGGCTGCAGCAGCAGCACAAGAGCGCGGTGGAAGCCTGCATCCGCACGCTGGCCATGGTCGGTAAGGACCCGCGCCAGAGGGATGCTCTGTTCCCCGCTGGATGGGGACGCAGCCACCCTTGGCTGCCTCTGCTCCGGCAGTGAGCAAGAGCCACTGTCCCTCCTGCAGGCTTTGGCAGGGCGCCCCGGCGAGAGGCTTCCAGCCAGGAATGGGGAGGTTTGGTTCTGGGATGTGCCTTTTTNTTTTTTTTTTGGAGCTACATCTCTGGGCATGACCAGGGTGGCACAGGGATAACCGAAGCCTGGGCTTGGCTGGGAGATCCCTGGCGCATCCCTGCTGGTGAAGGGCCTGGAAACAAAGCCAGCATTTGTGGTGGTTTTCCCTCACCAGGACTTTGCCCTCAGCCTGCTTGTGGCTGCCTGACTCGGGTCAAGGGTTGTTAGCACTGAGTCACCCGTGGAAAGGCTCCCTCGGCGGTTAGACGCTGGGTGGGGATTTCCCTTTATAATTTGAGACAGGGAGCTTACAACATCTCCACGCTGGGCTTTCCCAACCGAAAACTGGAGGTGGTGCCTCTTCCCGTCCTAACCTTAGGCTGTGGAGGTGGGCTGTGGACAATGTTGTGCTGCAGTGGGGAGGAATGGATGGAAATACCCCACCCCTCACTAGTCTGGAGGAGTTTGCTCTTGTGTTTAACCCGAATCATCTCTGCTGCAAGTGAAGGGGTGCCTGGCCCAAAGCAGTGTGGTAGGACCCAGTTGACGGGGGTGGGCTGGCTTGTGGTTGTCCCCAACCCTGGCTCGGTCTCCTGCAGCCAAGAGTCGCTCCATCGCGCTGCCCATGGACCTGGACGCCCATGTCAGCTCCCTGCTCAACAGTAGCTCCACCAGCACCGTCCAGAGGAACACGTCCAACTACAAGACAGCCACGCGGACCTTCCCCCGCGTCTCCACCACCCCCAACCAGTGGGACTACAAGAACATCATAGAGAAGCTGCAGGTATGGGGCAGGGAAGCAGCGGTGACGTGGATCAGTGCATGATGGCAAGCAGGTGCTGGCGTTGCAGGGGTCCCTCTCCCGTGTTCATGTCTCCTAGGCATGCACTGGCCCTAAAGGTGTGTGCTGTGACTTGTAGGACATCATCAACGCCTTGGAGGATCGCTTGAAACCGCTGGTTGAAGCTGAGCTGTCTGTCCTGGTGGATGTCCTCCACCGGCCAGAGCTGCTCTTCATGGAGGGGACGGAGGCGTTTCAGCGATGCGAGAGCGGAGGTTTCCTGTCCAAGTGAGGATGCTTTGCAGTTGCTTAGGGGTTACTGGGAGTGCTGGGAAGGGCTGGTGACCTTCAGCCTTTGCGGGTTGTGCATCCTGGTGTGGCCCTGTGGAGCAGAGGGGTGGTGGAGGTGTTTCCGTGGGGATCCCCTTGTCCCCCTCAGCTGTGTGACGGTGGCTTTGCTGTGCCAGGCTGGTGCAGCACACCAAGGACCTCATGGAGACGGAGGAGAAGCTGTGCATCAAGGTGCTGAGGACGCTGCAGCAGATGCTGGTGAAGAGGAACAGATACGGCGAGAGGGTGGGCACCACGGTCCCGTGGCACCTCCCCAGCCCTGCTGCTTGTCCCTGCAGCACCCGGGCTGGCAGTGCCCTCCCCGCTGCAGCCCACGGGCGCTCAGCCTTATTCCGCTTTAGCGCTGGCCTTGGCATTGGGAGACTCATGACATTTATTTGTCTTGGCAGGGCAACCTGCTGCGGAAAATGCTCCTGAACAATTACCTGCAGAACAAGAAGTCCAGCTCCAAAGCGGAAATGGTGGATGCTGCTGGGGGAGGTGAGTGCTTCTCTCCTGCGCCTTCCCGGTCTCTCTGCACTGCTCGCACATACACCTTGAATTCCCAGCTCCTGAGCCACGATGGGATCAGGTCTAGGTGGTTGCCATTCCCCCACCTCCATGGGAGCAAAGGATTTGGAGAGATGAAGGGACAGGACTGAGATGCCCCCGGCAGTGATTTAGCTGTGCTCATTCTCCTGCACAGAACATCACATCCACCCGTGTCCTCTCGTGCAGGCCAAGACCAGGACTGGTCCGCTATCGCTGCAGTCCAGTGCCGGCTGGACCGAGAAGGGGCCACCAAGTTGGTGGCTGACCTCATCATGAACACCAAGAACGAGAAGATCTTCCAAGAGAGCATCCTGCTTGCCATCCGGCTGCTGGATGGAGGCAACACCGAGATCCAGGTGCTGAGCCCTGGCTGTGTCGTGGGTGCCAGCCCCAGGGGAACTGGGCAGCCGTGGTTCGATGGGTGCAGCGTAATGGTCCCAGCACTTGGAAGACATGGGTGCGGGGGAGTCCTCCCTCCTGGGTTGGCACCTGGGCAGCAGGCTTGGCCAAAATACTGTTTGGCTACCTGTGTTTGCTGGCCAGAGGAGGAACTGCAGAAATCTCTCTGATTTTTGAGTTTTCTAGCTTGGAGGCTGCATGGAGCTGGAGGGTTGGATGCTTCAAAAGGGGCAGATTGTTGGAGGTTGTGTCTGGAGTAATGCTGATGCCCTCTACCGGGTATTGCTAAAATGACTCAGGGCTGCAGCTCTAGGGTGATAACTCATGAGTTATCTTAAATCCTTTATCACGGTGAAGCCGACAAATTAATTGTACATGCAAAACCCTGTAGGGCTCCAGGCCCGAAGCTGCTGTAGTCGCTGCTGGCTCTGCTCCTAACCCTGCTCTCAGGGTAAAGGAGAGCACAGCGGCAGGGGACAATCCACCCCTGTAAATCCAAGAGGACTGTGACGTTCGGGGTTGTGGAATGGAAATAAACCTGCTCGCCAGGTTTTCTCAGACACGGTCTGGAGTGCTGGAGGCTACCGAATCAGAGGGGCAGGCAGTTTGGACCCCATGATGGAGACTTGTCCCTCCCTCCTCCCAGAAATCCTTTTACAACCTCATGACGAGTGACAAGAAGTCTGAGAAGTTCTTCAAAGTTTTGCATGACCGGATGAAGAAGGCACAGCAGGAGACCAAGTCAACGGTGTCTGTGAACATGAGTGACATCGGGAACAAGCCTCGTGAGGACAAAGATGAGCCTGATCCTGGCACCAAAGGTACAGGGCTGTGTCCCCTTGGTAGACCCAACGTCTGTCTCATTGTGTACCCCGATGTTAACGAGGTTGGATTGTCCTCTAGGACGAGGAGACACCTTCCTGATGCCTGGCACCCCCTCCCGATACCCGATGGCCGTAGGGTTTCGGAAGGGCCATGATGCTGGGGAGCAGGGTCAGAACAACGAAATGGGGGTGACGGTCCTGATCATGGAGCCTATCCTGCGCTTCCTGCAGCTGCTCTGTGAGAACCACAACCGGGACCTGCAGGTTGGTTACAGGGGCTGCTGGGGGCCGGGGGCCGTAGGACGGGGGTGTGGGAAGGCTGGGCTCTCCCTCAATTTGGTCCAAAAAGCCATCGGCACCAGCCACTCCGTGCCTCAGTTTCCCCGTCTGCAAATGCACCATCCCTTAGGGATAACTTTGCTGAGTGGTGTGGAAGTTCCTGGCACGACTGTGTCCGTGGGACTGAGTGCTGAGGTCTGACAGCCCAATTCTCCACCGAACTGCAGCTGGACGGGGTGTGGGGAGGGGGATCAGGACTGACCCCCCCTCCCCATCAGAGTGATGTCGCTCAGCCCCGTAACTTCAGGCTTTGCTCGACAGAACTTCCTCCGGTGCCAGAACAACAAGACCAACTACAACCTGGTGTGTGAGACGCTGCAGTTCCTCGACATCATGTGCGGCAGCACCACGGGGGGGCTGGGGCTGCTGGGCCTCTACATCAACGAGTACAATGTGGCCCTCATCACCCAGACCCTGGAGACCCTCACCGAGTACTGCCAAGGGCCCTGCCACGAGAACCAGGTCTGTGGGTCTCCCTGCAGGTCTGGAGCATTCCCGGCGGGTCTGGGGCGTTTCACCGCTGAGCAGGGATGCCCAAGGGAGGATTTCGGGGGGGAATGTGTGGGAAAGCAGCAAAGAATGGACCAGCTGGTGTGAACAGGAGCAGAACATGGGCGGCAGAGGATGCCAGGGTGCACAGGGGGGCTGCACGGGTTATGAGCTACTGCTTGGCTAGATAATATGGCGATGCAGATGGTGGTTAAACACCAGAGTGGTGCAAAAGGTGCCCTTTCCAGGAGAGAGGGGGCTTGGGGCTCCTGGGGCAGGCAGGCGGGGCCAGTGCTGTAGGCAGGGCACCATTTTGGACCTGGGATGTGTTGGAAGGTGGAGCTGGGAGGATTGGCAGCATCCGTGGGATAACACATTGCATTTCCCCCTCCAGAGCTGCATCGTGACCCATGAGTCCAACGGGATCGATATCATCACAGCCCTCATCCTCAACGACATCAGCCCCCTCTGCAAGTACCGGATGGACCTGGTCCTGCAGCTGAAGGTGGGCAGAGCTTCGGGCTAGGGTGGTGGGCACAAGTGTGCCTCTCTGCCTGGGCTTGCTGGCACGGCCGTGGGCTGTGCTGTGGGGTGAGGTGGCCCTTGTAGCCAGGACCGTGTGTGTGTCAGGTTCTGGAGTGTGGGAGCATGTGGGCTTGGTGGGACGGGGCTGGTGCATCTCTACTGTGTGAGGCTCAGGTGCCTCCAGCATCCGAGTTACAGCTGACCAGGGCACGGGGGAGGCTCTCCCCACACCGAAGCCCTGGGCAGAGGCATGGCACAGCTCCCCTCAGCAAGGGCTTCTCCTCGCCAGGACAATGCCTCCAAGCTCCTCTTGGCCCTCATGGAGAGCAGACATGACAGCGAAAACGCCGAGCGGATCCTCATCAGCCTCCGCCCGCAGGAACTGGTAAGGGCTGACAGCGAAGCACCTCCAGCCCCTTCCTGGGTGTCTTCTGCCCATGGGTCCTGATGCAGTTTCTGGTTTGCAACCCAATAACCATCTCGTCTGCCGGATTGTTGGTCACTGCCTCTGCACAGGCATCCTTGCCTAATGGTTTTCCCAGAGCCATTCATGGCCAGAGGAGGAAAACAAGGCAAGGAGGTGGGGAGAAGCTCACTGTGTCTGTCTGCTGCCTTCCAGGTGGATGTGATTAAGAAGGCCTATCTGCAGGAGGAGGAGTGTGAAAACGCCGAGGTTTCCCCCCGGGAAGTTGGCCACAATATTTATATACTGGCGCTGCAGGTACTGGGCTGTGACAGCAGGGTCCTGGCCAGGCTGGGCTGCCCGTGCTGTGCTGGGCTCCCTCTCACTGATTTGCACGTTTTTCTCTATATTTATTTACATTTTCTCTAGCCAGGCTGGCCTCCCTGGGGAGGCGTGGCTGGGAAACGTGCTTTGTGGCTCCTGTGAAAAGCCAGCCCCCCGGCTGGCCGTCCTGCTCCCCTG
This sequence comes from Chionis minor, assembly GCA_013398295.1. Taxonomy (NCBI): domain Eukaryota; kingdom Metazoa; phylum Chordata; class Aves; order Charadriiformes; family Chionidae; genus Chionis; species Chionis minor. Next base: position 249,324 of record VZSF01010162.1, on the reverse strand, counting down.
GGGCCCCCCATGTCCTGCTCCCGTGCGCACCGGTGGCTGCTCGGCAGCCTGTGCTCACCTGGCCATCGCTGTCCCTCTTCCAGCTGTCCCGACACAACAAGTCTCTGCAGCAGCTCCTGAAGCCGGTGAAGCGAATCCAGGAGGAGGAGGAGGAGGGCATCTCATCCATGGTACGGAGGAGCCTTGGGAATGGAGGCAGAGGCCTCCTGCCTGGAGACTGCAAAGTCTCCCAGCCTTGCTGAGCCACCCTGGGTTTCCTTGTTTAAGATTTGATGGGTCTTGGAATTGCCCAGGGGAGACTAAAGAAAGAAAGACTTATGGGTGCCCTTGTAGCCCAAACTACAAACCCAAGGACATGTGCACCTTTCATACCCAAGCTGCAGAGAGCTGTATTTGTGGGGCTCCCCAAGGAAGGCTCAGCCGTAGGGTGATGCCCAGCTCACCCCAAGGACAGGCTGGTGGCCCTGATGGGGTCCTGCTGGTACCCGCTTTCTCCCCTTCCCTTTAGAAAAGGAAGAGCTGAGTCCTTTGCTGTCACTTCTTGCCTACGTACCTTAGATCCCAAATGAGATTCAGCAGTAATATGATTTCCCTGGGGTTTCATGGGCATTGATTTGTAATTTGTGGATTAGCAGCATTTGGATGTAATTATTGCAGGGAATTGAATGTCTGTCACCTCGGGGAGGACCCGCACCCCCTTCAGGAAGCTTTAATTCATTTGCTTTTCCCTGAAATCTCATCAGCTTGGGTGGATTTTTGAGGAACGCTGAGTTAGACCTGGCTGAGGCCGCTCTCATCCTCTCTCCCTCTCCCCACATCCCAGCTCAGCTTGAACAACAAGCAGCTGACGCAGATGCTGAAGTCGACAGCCCCGGTGCAGGAAGAAGAGGAGGATCCACTGGCATATTATGAGAAACACACGTCCCAAATTGAGGCAAGACCTGTTAGCTGTTGGGTTGCCAGCACGTGCATGGCCAGTGAATCCCGCCTGTGCTCCAGCTGCCTGGTTACTTTGCAGTGGGATCCTTCCCCTCCGTGTGCGGCAAGAAGCAGATGAGCCTTTTGCTCTGCAGAGGGCTGGAGGAGTCAGCAGAGCCCAGGGGGTGCTGGGGGGGGAGAACAAGCTGCCCCCCGACCCTTCCTGTCTCTCCCTGCAGCAGTGGGGATGCAGCCATTTCGGCAGCCCCATCCCTGCTTGCCCGACGGATCTCCCTGCCCCTGGGCTCTCAGCTCTCCTCCAGCACAGCCGGGGCTGCCCTTGCTGGGGCGATTATAGTCCCGTGGCCGGTGATGTTTGGATCCCGGTGGAGTGGGAGGGAGGAGGGAAAAGGCACAGCTGGTTCTAGGAAAGGGGAAACCAAAGCCTGGCAGGGGCAGGCTCTGACGGCCCCCTCCCCTTCGCCCTGCTTCCTGCAGATTGTGCGCCTGGACCGGAGCATGGAGCAGATAATCTTCCCGGTGCCTGGCATCTGCGAGTTCCTCACCAAGGAGACCAAGTACCGGCTCTTCACCACCACAGAGCAGGACGAGCAGGGCAGCAAAGTCAGTGATTTCTTCGACCAGTCGTCCTTCCTCCACAACGAGATGGAATGGCAGAAGAAACTGCGCAGTAAGAGCAAGCCAGACCTTCCCTTTGGGCTTGCCCCGGCCAGCACGAGCACTTGGAATAGCCCCCTCCGGGAAAACGGGAGGCAGCCCCGCTTGGAAAGGCTTCCTGGCAGCAGCCTGGAAATCGCGTCTCTGAGCATCTTGTGCTCTGTCGAGCAAGGGGCACGCTCAGCAGTTTGCAGGTGGCGGAGGTTAATCAAGATCCCAGGGATGTATTTCCTCCGTGCCTGTTTGCGCGGCTCCTCGGCAGTCCGAAAGGCATCTTGCAGCACATTCCCTGGGATTACACCTGCACGTGTTTTCCCTTGGAAAGCCCTCTCTTCATTTGCTTTCAGTTGCCTTCTCCGGAGCCAGGATCTAGCAGCTACATCTGGGAAATAAAACTTGTTTCTCTGCACCCTGCAGACCTGCTTAGGTGCTTTCAGGGCTGCATCAGGATGGAAATCCTGGCTTAAAAAAACAGGAGCTCAGTAAAGAGTCACACTATAAATACTGCGATGCAGCTAAGGGGCAGTGTAGCAGCTCTGAAAACACTTGCAGATCCAGTCAAAACTATCTTAGGAATTCAGCAGGAAACAAGTTTCCAGTATGGATGGGAAATTGCTGGCTGGGTCTCCTCTGGGACCAGAACCAGCGCTGAAAACACAAAGATACTGTTGTTTTGAAGGACGCGAGGCTGTAGGAGGTGGGAGATGGGGAGGAGGGTGAGGAGGAGAATGGAGCCGATCTGATTCCAAGGTGCCAGAGCAGGTCAAAGGGCCGAGAAGCCAAGAACTGTGAGCAGTAACATTTTGAACTTGCATTCCTATTTCAGCAGATGAGGAGGGAGATTTTATTAAGGTTTTGAAGGAAGCGGGAGGCAAGGGTCCCTCCGGACCCACTAGCCGTACTGAGCCGAACCCTTCGGATGTCTGGGAGGACAAAGCCTTCCCCGGTTGGCACAAGGTTTGCTGAGATTTGTGTGTCTGCCTCCTCTCCCTCCAGGCATGCCGCTGATGTACTGGTTCTCCCGCAGAATGACTCTCTGGGGAAGCATTTCCTTCAACCTGGCTGTCTTCATCAACATAATCATTGCTTTCTTCTACCCCTACGTTGAAGCCACTTCCATGGGTAAGTGGCCCAGCAGCTGCTGCTCCTCGAGGTGGAAGACAAAGGGGTCCCTCCTATGCAGGGAAACTGGTGCCCTTACCTGTACTCTCCCCACCCTCAGTCTCCTTTTGGACTCCTAAAGCCCCAAGCCAAAGGAAGGGATTAAGTCAAGATTTCAGTTGCCAGCTCTCCCAGTGCTTCCTTCCTAGGGAAAAGTCTCTTCTCCCAGGGCTGCCCTTTCTCTGCTGGGAAAATGGGGGAAGGTCAGGCAAAGCCTCCGTCATTTACAGTGGTTTTGAGCTCTCAGATAAAAGGTGTTAGAAAACACCTTATTTTCTTACTTTGTCAGTAAGAACCGTTTTAGTCAATAGTAGTCTTCGCAATCGGGTGTAATTTCTCCCTTTTTCCCTCTGATAATCAGCACATTAGTTTTTCTGGACAGCCTGGCCAGTGGCCGATCAGCAGCGTATATTTCATCTCATGCCATGTCATTGCTGCGGCCCTTCTCTTCCCAGGAGTGCTGGATTCCCCACTGATCTCCTTGCTCTTCTGGATTCTGATCTGCTTCTCCATCATGGCCTTGTTCACTAAGCGCTACGGTGTCAGACCGCTCCTGGTGGCGCTGATCCTGCGATCGATCTATTACCTGGGGATCGGACTCACTCTGAATATACTGGGAGCTCTCAATGTAAGTTCTCCACGCGCTGGAAAAATAGCGCGGCAGCCCGGAGCCCAGGAGGCTGCTCTGCATTGAGCAAGTGCAGCAAACCCCACTCCCTCCCGTTTCTGGTTGTCCCCCAGCTGACCAACAAGATTGTGTTTGTGGTGAGCTTCGTGGGCAACCGCGGGACCTTCATCCGGGGCTACAAGGCCATGATCATGGATGTGGAGTTTCTTTACCATGTTGGCTACATCCTGACGAGCGTCCTGGGGCTCTTTGTGCACGAGCTCTTCTACAGCATCCTGGTACGATAAATGCAGATGTTTGGGGCGCAGAGGTAGCCTGTCTGCCCTGTTAGCAGCTGGAAGGTTCTTGTGACACCTCCCAGGGGCTGATTGATAACAGCAGTGAGAACAATTCACTGTGCTCTAATCTTTGCGTAGGCTGAGCTTTCCGCCTTCCGACAGTATCTATTACTGTCTCTCTCCTGGTCTTTTGCTATTTCTCTCTTTCTAATCTCTACTGTGTACTTTATCTGGGTCAGCTGGGAGACAACGTGAGCTGGCGAGGGCAGAGACAGGGTGCATGTGTCCTATTCTGGGCTCTCCTGCTGTGCATAAGTCACTTCATTCTTTGCTTCTCTGCAGTAAGCTGGGAAACTTAAATGCTTTATGTGAAAGTTAGTCAAGGTCTGCTGAGTAATCCAAGATCTCGGGATAAAAGGGGATATAGGTAGGCCAGGCATTGTCAAGAAAAGCATCCTGTGGCATTTCTTTGCTCCCGGGTCCTTTCAGCTGTTTGACTTGATCTACCGTGAGGAGACCTTGTTTAATGTCATCAAAAGCGTGACGCGGAACGGGCGCTCCATCCTGCTGACAGCCCTCCTGGCTCTCATCCTCGTCTACCTCTTCTCCATCGTGGGCTTCTTGTTCCTGAAGGATGACTTCATCCTGGAGGTGGACCGGCTGCCGGACAGCAAAGCCAAAGGTTGTTCAGCCCTTGCCCTGGGCTAGAGAGGGGCCGGGCAGAGCGTGGGTCCCCGTCTGCAGCTGCACCGTTGCATGAGACCCTGCTCCCTCCCCGCTGCAAAAACACACGCGTGTGTCTGCCTGCCTGGGCATCACGGGGTTCATACCCTCAGTGCAAACCCCTGGTAGCACGGGGTTTGGGGGTCAGCAGAGAACACAGCTGCCTGTACCCCCCTAAAGACCTCGTGCTGCAGAGGGGAGGGTTTTGGGGCTAGGAGTGATGGCAGAGAAGGGGGTGGCCAGCTAGAAATGAAGTTTTAGCACTGTAAAAGTCTCAACTGAAACTTGAGCAAAATATCCAAAGCCTTGAAAAGGCTAGGAAAATGAAGCAACTGTTTTTCAAGAAGCTTGAAAGCTATAAGGAGAGGCCATTGAAAAGCACCTGTGACAGCAATGAAGAGCTTCACTAAGGCAAGCTGATGCTCTGACGAGGCTGCGGTCTCTTTCACTTGCAGATGACCCCTTGGGGATGCAAAGGAACATGGAGACCTTCATGGAGTCATGCAGCGGTGACAAAATTAGCTGCTCTGCTGTGCCCACTGCCTTGGAAGGTAAGGGAGCTCATTAGAAAGGTTGACTCTGTTAGCAGCGGAGCAGCTTGCCTGCCTGGTTTGTCAGCAAGCTCGGAAAAATCCTAGCTTTTCAAAGATGGGAATAAACAACCCGCTTTCTGGCATGTATTAGGCAAGAGGCCTGCAAATTTTGCACTGACCGTGGCATAAAAGACCTTCAAGTAGATTCAATTTAGGCATAAAGACAGTGGGAGCTTCGGGAGTGCTCAGCCAAACACCTCCACAGCCAGAAGCAAGCTGGAGGAGCTGCTGGGAAGTTGCCGGTTGGGAGATTCCCAATGAGCATCTGCTCCCAGGAGATTTGCCACCGCGGCTCTAGATTCTTTGTAGCGGTCTGCTGCTTCTGCCCTCTCTACGCTCTGGGTTTTTGCTTTTATTTCCTCCTCTGGTACTCTAGAAACAGAGGCTGACCAGTGGGAACGCGCCTGCGACACGCTGCTCATGTGCATCGTCACTGTCCTGAACCATGGCCTGAGGAACGGAGGGGGCGTGGGTGACATTCTGCGGAAGCCATCGAAGGATGTGAGTTTGGGCAGCACGCGGGACCCCTTTCTTCTGCTCAGTCCTGCTGCATTTACTGCTGTGCAGCTGCCCTCCCTCCCTGGAAACCCTGACGCTTCCAGCTCCATCCTCCACACTGTCCTCCAGTGCTTTTCCCCTCCCTTCCCCTATCGCACCCTTTATTCCTCCTCACCTGGAGGCAGCACATTAGGGAGGCTGGAGGAGCTGTGCAGGAGACACACCTTTATCCCTTTCATCCATTACAGGAGTCCTTGTTTCCTGCCCGGGTTGTCTACGACCTGCTCTTCTTCTTTATTGTCATTATTATTGTCCTTAACCTCATCTTTGGCGTCATTATCGACACCTTTGCTGATCTGAGGAGCGAGAAGCAAAAGAAGGAGGAGATATTGAAGACCACCTGTTTCATCTGCGGTGAGCGCTGGGACCTGGGAGTGGAGGAACTGCCCCAAGGCTCTTCCTCTCTTCTAAGGCTGAGGGGAGGAAAGGAGTTCCAGCTGGTTTCTGGGTTTCATTTGGTTCACAGCAAAACTTCAATCTGTTCACGGAGGGGTCAACTGCAGTGGGAGGAGGCTTAAACAAACTGAGAGGGGAAATTAGCTGTGTTGTTCCTCACCTTCTGTTAATGAGGTGTTAAACTGAATGCTTCTTGTCCCTGTGCCTCTATCGCTCCTGAGACCATCACTTAGCCGGTGGAAAAAAAAGCACCATATTACTAAGGAAATAAAATACAGAAAATGTTCTGGAATGCTTTCAGTCATTAGAAGGCATCAAAAAAAAAAAAAGGGAAAAACCCAATAAATCCAGCTGTGTTTTTCTTAAAAGACCACTGGGTGCATTTTATGCTTTTAGATGCATAGGCAGGAAGCATACCTAGTAGTACTTTAAATAGAAGCCTCCTGAATACACAACTGGGTTATTTTCCCCCTGTTTTGGATGCTGCTTGTGTGCTAAATGCCAACTAATTATTAAAAGCACTTCTTGAAAGTCACACCTGGGAGAGGATGCAATTATCTGTACTTCCTTTCACATTTGTTTGCTTGCTCACTTCTTACCTCCTCCTCCCCTCCTCGTCTCCTCCCTCTGCCTTCTCCTCTCCCAACTGCCTTTCCCAGGACTCGAAAGGGACAAGTTTGACAACAAGACCGTGTCCTTTGAGGAGCACATTAAATACGAGCACAACATGTGGAACTACTTGTACTTCATAGTGCTGGTGCGAGTGAAGAACAAGACAGACTACACCGGGCCAGAGAGTTACGTGGCGCAGATGATAAAGGTGCGCGTCCTCTCAGGGAAGCTCTTCCACTGCTGCAACCTGCCTACCCCGGGGAGACGTTTGACTTGCCAAAGAAAAACAGCTTTGAGAAGGAGCTTTTGGAAAATATTTAGTAACCTTGTTGTGCCTTAGTTCTTTCTTAGCTGGTTATTTCCACTTGGCAATCTCGCCCAACACCACGTTGTGGATCTGATGTTTCGTACTGCGTATTTAAGGATTGAACCAAGAGTAGAGAGTATGACTTCAAGGTGACTTCAAGGCAAGAAGGGAGGGAAAGGAAATTTAGAAAAGAAAAAGTTCTGAACTTGAGCCCAGAAGGCTGTAAGAAAAAAAGCTGGAAAGGGACTATTTGTGGAAAATTTGCAAAGATACAGACAAGGCTTTGAAAATGTCTTTGATGCCTAAGCATAGCCAGGCTTCCTGTTAAATGCTACCAGGTCTCTTCCCTCCTCCTCACCCCCTCTCCAACTCTCATTTTCCATGGTTGCCTTTCCAGAATAAGAACCTTGACTGGTTCCCCCGGATGCGAGCCATGTCGCTGGTCAGCAATGAAGGGGAAGGGGAACAGAACGAGATCCGAAATCTTCAAGACAAACTCAACACCACCATGAAGCTGGTGTCCCATCTCACCTCCCAGCTGAACGAGCTGAAGGAACAGGTACTTAACACTTCTAAAAATAGGAACACTCGAGGAACACCTGACTGGAGAAACCTGCTGTCCTTACCAAAATAGACACCAATTCCACGGAACGGGAGGCAGAACCATCCCAGTATAACTTCAGATACAAAGCAAAGGGCTCCTGCAGCTCTCATTTTTTGGGGGGGGCGGGGGGAGTGTCGGGGACACTTGGGACGAGGGTTTTTTGATACTTTACCTCCTCATCAGCTGGAGTCCAACTCGCAGGGTTTTCTGGCAGATGCTTAAAGCACGGGAGGAGCATGTTAGTGAATTTAAAGGCCTGGTTTCCTACCTCAGTTGTGTCCCTGTTTGCACTCTAGATGACAGAGCAACGGAAGCGCAGACAAAGGATGGGGTTTGTCGACGTCCAGAATACCATGAACCACTAAGACGGAGAAGAAGCCTCAGCTTCACCCACTGAGGGACTACACATCTGTGTCAGCTAACGAGGCTGCTTAATCCCGGGTTCCACACGTGGACATCACTGTCGGACACAGACAGAGCATGTGGAAGAGCTTCCCAGTCAACATTTTCCCTAGAGCGCTTGTAAGCAATTCAGGAACCGGGGACTGGCCGGGATTCCTCACGATACCTGGACCCACACCTTACTCTAATGCCCTTGTAGGAAGATAAATTATACAGGACTTTTATTCCTCATTGCAATAACTCTTTTATTTTGCAAATGCGGAGGGTTGTATCTTTATCTCCATGCGCTACATTCTGATGGCCTCAGGTGTAGCGGCACTAGCTGTAGGGCTGCAGTATTTAACTTATTCCAAGAGCGTCACTAGTACCTGTGGATCTTTGCAAACCAGCCATCGTATTTGCTGTACCTGCGCCGTGCTGATCCCTCTCCATTTAAAGAATTCTGTCCATCGCTGGGGTGCAGTAAAGAAGAGCTAAACTCAAAGAAGGTGGATTTGTTAATTTAACTCACCCGCTGAGGATGAGTATCCAAGCTTGTACTAGTATGAACTAGTCCTTTGCCTTCTGTGGACCAAGGATATGTGGGCAGTAGTAGTAGGAGACTGCAGGTTTACAGGAGTTCACTGTGAAGGGGCGTCCTGTGTTTTAGTTTCATCTCTGGTGTAATGTTTTACTTTTTTTTTTTTGATGATGATGTTGTTATTGTTGTTGTTACTTAAGAACTAAAATGTAAATTGCCTTAACTAAATTAAATACAGAATCATGTTATAATAAAAACTTAAACATGGTAAAGAAAGCACCCTTCCTGTGCACTTGGGTCTGTAAGGGGGTTGTTATAAACAGAAATACAGAACAAGCCAAAGACCCAAGGTGCTCCACAACCCACTACTCCCTGCTTCAGCTGTTAAAATATTAAAATATAGTATGATGCTCCAGTCAGAAGCTGAAGTAGCATGCTACCTTGAACACCAGCCTTGTTTGCTGAAGCTTTGGACTAGGGCCTGCTGCAAAGTTTCAAATTCTTTCACTACTTGCCAGGAAAACACTGTTCAAATACATAAAAAGGAGCAGCTGTTGGTGGTGGCTGGAGCCAAGCAGCCTCCTGGCATGGCTGTGTTCTAGACACTCCTCCTTCCCCAGCCAAGCAGCGCTGTAGCCACCCCAGCTCCAGCCCTGTGCCTCTGCCTCCTAAGAAGAGACACTGATGCAAGCGTTAAAGCTTTAAAAAGGAATAAAAATGGGCCACAGCGCTGGACTAATCTCACTTTAAATTTGTTTATGGCCTTATATACCAACCTGTCATTAAAAACCTATCGTTATCCCTCAGATGTGCAGCAACCCATACGGAACTCTCTTCCCACTGAGGGAAATCTGCATACAGCTAGCTCAGCCGCCAACACACCGCCGCAGCATTTGATTGAAATCTCCATTAAACTCTTACACTGCTCCACTGTCACCACGGTAAATAGCCACCCTCAGTCCTCTCCTGTGTCTTCCCAAAAGGAAAATAAATGTGACAAAGTTATCCCTCCCTCAATTTCACTGTTACCAGTGCTAACAGACAGAAACAAGCACAGCTACGTTCTCATCACTATTGTTGTCTTCACGAGCAAACTTCAGGCTAACATGGTTGCACCTACTTTCTCAGTGCATCTCCTGGTTGTTCTATTTTTCATAACACAAAGGATCTGGTCTAACACCACAAAGTTCTTTCACTACACTGCTCCAGTATGGTTTCAGCATAGATGTGTTAAGTTATGTCCTAGATTTCCAGAAAAAAAAAGAGAGGGCACTAAAAATGAAGGGTGTAAGGTGTCGGTCTGAACAAAAATGCTGTTGCTAAGAGGAATAAATGGTTTTATTCATCATGGCAACATACAGTGCTTTAGGAATATATACAGTGGAGAATCTGGAAGTTAGCCTATCACTTTGAGTCCTCTTCAGGTTTCTTGGCATAAAACTTTTCTCGCAGTTTTTTCCATGTCCCTTTTTTCATGTCTTCCATCTGTTTCAGAATGTCTGCAAAAGGAGAAGAGAGAGAGAGAGAGATGGGGAGAGAGGAAGAAAAGCAAAGGAATGAAAGCCCTCTTACAAAAGCTTTGCCTTATATATATTTTCTTCTTTTTTTTTGACTTTTCATCTTAATGAATTTCTATTTCAGGACCTGAGGCAAGTTTGTTACCCCTTCCAATCAATTGTGTGGGGAGTCCCTGATCAATAACAACTAATATTCAGTTTCCACACACTGCAATCAAAGTTAGGAACGGGAGCAGAACAAAACTGCACTGGCTTCCTACATTGCACTTACTTAATAAATGATCTGGCTGAGAGTATTTCTGCATTGTGGTACCCTGTTTTCTCCCAAATTCTAACACAAAAGGAGAAATACTGAAGGGAATTTGACCACGGTGAAACAGAAGCTGAGAATTCTTTGAATGATGTAGCAAACGTGCATTTCTTTCACATAGCTCCTACTATCTGATCTCAAAGAGCCCTTGCAAATCCCCTGCTCTTCCTGCCCAGCGCAAAATACAATCGACTTTTTGGCCTGATAAAAAACTAAACATCCTAGTTATTCCTCTAATCCTCATTAAACATCCTAATATGCTTGCATGGCAGTCCCATTCTGACCTTTAGACACAGGTGTTTAAGCAGAAATGTTGCAGTAAACTCCACAAAGACTAGTACCTGTTGCTAGTATCATCTTGCAATCTTCCACTGTCACTCCAGTGAAGTTTGTGTCCTTCAGGCGTGGATACTTCAGAAACGAGCAAGCAGGTGAGAGAAACAGAGAGAAAAAGAGGTTACTTGTAGTGCATAAAAAGGTAAAAATGTCATCATACAGTAAAGCCTGAGCTCATTTTCAGTCAAGCTCTAAGAATTCTGTTCATCCATGCTTAGAACTATCATCCACATTGTTCACCCACGGCACAGAGGCCAAGACATCTGCAGCTTTCCTGTGGTGACCAAAGGCACCAGGTAGTGCTGCATCCACCTGACTGCTCATTTGTCCGTTAGACATTCCCAGAAACCCTGCTGGGATGAGGCAGCCCACTGCAGTAGGTTGTGACTCACCCCCTAAAAGAGGGATGATGGCTAATGCCAAAGCTCACCTTGTTTTTGTAGTAGTTGGTGTGGATTCTGACTAAGCTCTCGTACATTCGGTCACAGGTCTCAGGGTCAGCGATCTGGAAAGGGATAAAAGTATCACACAAACCTTAATTAAACCTCCATAGCAAAATCCACCTCCTTTCAAGGCTTGTGAGACTGAGAGTGATTTCTCAGTGCAATGTAGGACGCTGATGACCCCTAATATGCTGCTCCAGAATGCAGATCATTTTCTTTGCCCTCCACTTCTCACCAGCTTGGCCTACAAGAATAACAAGGCATGTGATTTCCAGAACGGACCTTGAAAAGATTTGACAGATCAACTGTGAATACACAGTTAATGAGATCATCGCTGGACAGTTTTCTTCTCAGATTTATTGGCCACCACTGTGAAGTCTGCAAGACTTCTTGCTCAAAGGCCAGTTTTGCTGCCTCTTTTATTCTAAAGTATCAAATAGGATCATGTACTAGGATGGAATTTAGAAAATCCCGGTGCAGGTTAAAAATAGTTTATAATTGGTTAGGGAAATGCAGCATGAAAGACACTGAACAGCTTGTGAAGGGTAAATGGGTTTCTATTCTGGTCGAGTAAGTTGGAAAGATTTTGCTAATACCTGAACCTCTGCTAGGTGCCTTGGACAGGAGCATCTGCCTTGCAGAGACATCTCTTTAGCAGCGCGAGTGGCATGTCATCTTGTTTTTCTATTTTACAATGGGGGCCAGCTCGACCAGAACTCTGCATTGCTGCTCGATGACATCAAATATAAATGATTAAAATGGATACGTGAATAAGAATAGTATCAACAGAAAGATGTCAGGATAAAATGACACGGCTCATCTGTCCTTGGGACGCTGGCACAGGTTCAGCCCAACGCCAGTAATGCCTCCTCTGCACAAACCAGGAAAACTAAGGAAAAGCTCTCCTTATTCAGTAGGTAATGGCTGCTGCAGGAGAGAGGATACAGGGACAGACAGACTGTCAAGAGTAAGCACCATCACGCTGCAGGTGATCTTCAGCTTAACGTATCCTGCAGTCACATTTCAAATGACCCTGCTAATGTTTCGGTAATGACAGCAGAAATGGCTATTAACTGGGGAGCAGAAACAGTATGCCTCCCCCCCATAAAATCAGAATATCATATTCCATGTGAATAAAACAGACATTAGACTGCTAAAGTATCCTTTATGGTGCTAGTTCTTTTCTCAGACATTTCTTCTGCTGTCTGCCAGTACATTTCCCTTTGCCGTATTAAGCCTTTATACATACAAATTGACATCAGTGCTGCAGGCATCAATTTAGATTTTCATGATGTGTGGCAGCTTTGGGATCTTGTAGCCAATTGGCGCAGCAAATTCAGCTGTCCTGAGCACATGAAAAAGCAATAAGCACTTTCCCGAAATGTCTACTGCAGACTCTTCTGGTGACCAATGTAGAATTAGATGCCTATAATGGCCCCTTGAAGTAGAAAATGCATATCGGGAACAATGTTTTTATGCTAAGAAAGGTCACATTTACATCCCACAGCACGACCTCTAAGCCTGTGAAGATCTGCAGCCCAAGTCACAGCGTTAGCTCCTTTCATTTATTTCAGCACCGAAGCCAAAGCTCCAACGCAAATTACAACTGCAGCTGGAATCCAATTTTTGTCACCGCTGCACCCTGACAGCGCGTTTCACTCTGCTCCGCACTGCACTACCGCCATGCCGAGCAAAACACACCAACCACCTCGATTCCCGCACGGCACTGACAAATCCACAATGCTTTGCATCCCGCTTCCATAACTAGGGGAATTGGGGCTCTCCAAAGCACATAGTGTAAATGGTGGGAGAATTTAGGGTGCACCGCAGCTCGTCCTTCGCCACGAACACGCTACGCGGCTGCCGGGCCTGTGTTCTAACGGCCTGTCCTGGGCCCTCAGGAGAACCGAGGGCGGCTCGGAGCCCCCCAGGCTTCAACTCAACTGCAACCGCGAGAGCTCCGGAAAAAACACCCCGTGTCAGCACTAAATTCCCGAGGTTTGCGCCCAAAACGGCCCCCCAGATCCACCATTAACTCGCCGAGAGGGAGAAGGCGCCTGCGCGGCCCAGGCCCCGCCTCACCCCCCCACCCCCCACGTCTCGCAGGCCGCGGCCGCCGCCGGGGCGCCGTCCTTCCGCCGCCCCCCGCCCTCACCTGCGTGTTCTCCCCTTCGCGGAAGGCCTGCGCCACCCGCTGCCGCAGGAAGACGCCCAGGTCCCGCTGCCGCTTGGTCTGCTCCACCGGCCACTCCTCGCAGAGCTTCAGGAACCGCCGGTACCTGGTGGCCGCCATCGCTGCCGGCGGCGCCGGCCATGGGGCGGGGTCACGTGACACTACGGCGAGCCGGAGGGGCTGCGGCGTGGCCGCGCATGCGCGGTGCCGGGCGGGCCGCGGCGGGAGGGCGATGGCGGCGCTCGAGGCGGGGAACCCGCGTTGCCCCCTCAGCGCTGCCCTCCCCGGGGGCAGCACCGCAAAGGAGGGCTGGGGGGGGAGTCCCGAGAGGCTGCCCCAGCCATCTGCCCCAGCCATCTGCCCCCGGTTCGTTCGGGGAGGACGGGCAGGCCGGGCCCTCAGGCCGCCGCTGGGCCCTCGGGCCGCGCAGGCCCAGGCCGCTAAAATGGCGGGGGGTCGAGGCCTGGGGAGCAGCGGTGCCCTCCAGCAGCGCTGCCAGGGCCACCCGCGGGGGGCTCACAGCCTACGCGGGGTTTTTGAAAGGGAGCCGGTGGGCAGCCCGGCTTTGCCCATTCATCTGCTCGATGGCTGCCTACACTGCCCAGCCGTGCTTGTGCCGCTGGCAGAGGGACCTCGCTCCTGCGGTGCTGCTGATCAACGGGCCAGGCACATAATAGCTACCTTAATGTTTGGCTTCTGGCCCTTTTAAAACCTAGAACGGCTTGCCTGTATTCGCCCTTCTCCACATGGAGTACATAAGGTTGTACGCTGGCTCAGAGCTCCTCCTCTTGGCAGGCAAATGGTTAAATACGTGATAATTTAGTGCTGGAATGTAAGAGGTGAAAAGGGAGGGAGCTTTCTCTCACTGTTTAAGCAACAGGCTGCTGGTTTCCTCCCAGGAGCGGTGGCAGGTGAGGTGTTGCAGCTGAGGTGGGTGTTTTGCTCTGCTGACAAGGGGTTCCAGCTGCCGATGTCATGCTCGGACCCTCTTCCACAGAATCACAGAATGTTAAGGGTTGGCAGGGACCTCTAGAGGTCATCTGGTCCAACCCCCCTGCCAGAGCAGGTCACCTACAGCAGGTGGCACAGGATGGCGTCCAGGCGGGTTGGGAATGTCTCCAGAGTTGGAGACTCCACCACCTCTCTGGGCAGCCTGTGAGAGAGCTCTGCCACCTTCAAAGGAAAGAAGTTCCTCCTCATGTTGAGATGGAACTTCCTATATTTGATTTTATACCCATTGCCCCTTGTCCTGTCACTGGGTACTACTGAAAAAAGCCCGCCCCCCCACCCCTCCTGGCGCCCTCCCTTGAAGTATTTGTAAACATTGATGAGATCCCCGCTCAGTCTGCTCTTCTCCAGACTAAAAAGACTCAACTCCCTCAGCCTTTCCTCATAAGAAAGATGCTCCAGTCCCCTCGTCATCTTTGTGGCCCTTCACTGTCCTCTCTCCAGCAGTTCCCTGTCCTTAAACTGGGGAGCCCAGCACTGGACACAGGACTCCAGTTGTGGTCTCCCCAGGGCAGAGCAGAGGGGGAGGATGACCCCCCTTCACCTGCTGGCCACGCTCCGCCTGATGCCCCCCAGGATGCCACTGGCCTTCTTGGCCACAAGGGCACGTTGCTGGCTCATGGGCATCCTGTTGGCCACCAGGACTCCCAGGTCCCTTTCCACAGAGCTGCTTTCCAGCAGGTCACCCCTAACGGTACTGGTGTGTGGGGTTACTCCTCCCCAGGGGTAGGACCCTACACTTCGTTTTGTTGAACTTCATACGGTTTCTCTTTGCCCAAACTCTGCACCCTTCCCCGCTTTCAGACCTGACATCCCAGCGCACGCAGCCGGCAAGAGGCTCAGCAGGGATGTGGCCGCCGAGGTGGGTCCATACAAACCCCATCAGCGGAGCCGCCAACAGCCGCGATTAGCAGCAACGGCCGGAGCGTGCTGCACGCGTGTGAGCTGAGGCAACCGATAACTCAATCCTTTCACTGCCGACGCGGAGTGTTTGTGGCTTTTTTTAATAGTCATCTGAGTTTGCGGGCAGCAAATATGCAACACTGTGAACGATACCCAGTAAATAATGAGGTTGATGGACTTTAGGCCAAGTAAAATACGCAACTGGGCCAGATGACTTGAATTTTCCGACTATAAATTGCAGCAATTCACCAGCTGTGTGCAGTAAAATACAAGTGAAGGCATCTCCCTTGAGATCTGGTGCTTAAACCTCTGGAATAATGGCTTTTTTCACAACATAACAGCCCTAAACAAAAGGTAACGTGACTTAAGGATGCTCTGGAAGTAAAAAAGCAATGGACAATAGGTGAGAGTTACTTAGACAATTTTATTTATATCCCCACTCCCCAGTAATGGGGTTCTGTAGCTCAGTTCCTTGTGTAAGGAC
Source organism: Chionis minor (assembly GCA_013398295.1). Classification (NCBI taxonomy): domain Eukaryota; kingdom Metazoa; phylum Chordata; class Aves; order Charadriiformes; family Chionidae; genus Chionis; species Chionis minor. The sequence goes on along the minus strand of VZSF01010162.1, from coordinate 233,772 downwards.
TTCTCTTTCAGGTTTCCCACGCCACGCAGGAAGGAATAATGTTTGTTCCGTAATAATAAAATCTGTCCACAAAAGCTGTAAACATTTTGAGTCTTTTGTTATTGTCTCTTCCAAACACACACACACACACAGCATTTGTATCAAAGAATTTCTAGGTGACCTTTAATGTCCAGTCCCTGACTCAATCTCACACTTTTTTTTTTTCCACACTTTTTTTCTTTTTTTAAGCAAAAATACCTTGATGTGAATGGTTTTTTTGTGACTGGTATCTGACAGAATGATCGCATTCCCTTACTTCCAGCCCCTACGGAGCTCCTTGCTTAGAAAGTTTCTGAAAGCGTTATAATCCCGCAGGGATATTAAACCTTTGTGAGGTCCGGTTCTTGGTCTGAGGTTCCCCCTGCTTTTGCACCTCACGCAGCGCAGAACCTCCGCAGCATCTCGTTTCCACACCCGCGCTGCGCGGAGAAGGCGGGATGGTCTCGCAGCGCCAGGCAGGTGGAGCGGGAATGTCAGGGGGTGGGTTTTTCCTCTCCCGCTGGTGTCTCTGCCTTCAGCCCGTAGCGTTGGGCGCGAGTTGAAAGTAACGAAGCAATCCACTCGGCCCTGCCGGCTCGTTTTAAGTCTGGCCCAAATGCACAGTATCTCCTTAGCCCACTTGGCTTCGTGAGCGTAGAGGTGAGCAGGTCCTATTTTATCATTAAGACTCTTTCAAGTAATGCTTTCTTTTGGCTCGCAAATAAATCAAGGAGAGCAGCAGAACAAGAAAGGAAAATAAATCTTCTGATTGATTGCAGACGGAACAGATTCTTTCAGCTCTTTGCTTTTTACGCTTGAGTTCCGTAATGGCATGTAGAGTTTTTTTTGCGCTTTCCTAGCAAGCTGTCCGTGCTCTCATTCCAAACCGCGCACGTGACATCCAGCAGCTGTGAGGGTCCCGTACAACTGACCCAGTGCGGTACTTTTCAGGGCTATCGGTCACTAGGAAATCCAGGCTATTTCAGAGAATTTGTCATTTGCCTTCTGAGATATTCTGAAGGATTTTGATGAGATTCTCCAGGCCAAAAATATAGCCGTGGTCTGGCCCGTCGTGAGTGGTGTGGTTGCATTTGGAGCCTTTGAAAGTGGTGTGGGCAAAGTCTATCATGCGGACGTCAACCCTGCAGTGATTAGTGCCGTGTGACGCGGTGCAGTTTGTTTTTTGGAAGTGAAGGTGATTATCCAAGGGTGCCGCGTTCTCCTTGTGCTCCTGTCCATCATAAATGATGAGAAGGGAGCTGGAGTAGAACCTGTAAGAGCTCTGCTTCCTGATGACGGAGAGCAGAGCTTTCAGCCGCAGGATGATGGGCTCCAGGAGATCCGTTCGGAGGTGGTTACCATTGCACAGGAACTGGCGCAAGGTTTGCCTGAATCCCTCCGGTGAGAGTTTCCTGCCATAATACTTATCTTTGCAGAGAAAATGGCCAGTGTCCGCTTGGTAAACCTGGGGGAAAGAAAGAAACAATCCAGATTCAGTTTGGTTTTCCCAAAGCTCTAGATTTCACCCTAACATAAAAAGTTCAGACTCAAGCTGAGTAACGGGGCGCAGATCCTCCACAGGCTGGCGATGTACTGCGGGCTTCCCGCTGAATCCCACCTCCTGTCTTTTCTGGAGATTTAAACTATTCAATTTAGTGCAGATTCTGGTTGTGCTGCTATAAATTACCCCTTTGTGGAACCCAAATAGCTGTAAGTCATAACCGTGTCACTGGTGATTTACAGCATTATCCCTCTGGCTACGGTAGGAGTTCGCAGCAGTACAGGAATCCCCCAGTTTTGCACCTTCTCGCAATGCGTAACGCACGGGTAGCAATCATCTTGCTTTCTTAAATACAGGGAGAAAAGATGTAGACAGAAATTTGTATGTGAGGCTCAGGTTACACTGACAAAGAAATGAGGGAGTGAATTTAGAATTAGCTCACACGCCAGTTGTAATTTAAAAGATGATCTGCTCAACAGAAGGATGTCAGAGACCAGGAAGGGACACAGGTTTTGACACCGAGTGTTTATGCTGCTATGTATGTGCTTTATAATCATCATTGTCATAATTATCCTTCAGGCGCAGCAGAACAATGTTTTGAAACCTGCTGGAGAAGCGCGAGTGAAACAAATGTGTCGTTTCCAGGCGGAAGGGCAGCGATTTTGAGCAAGAGGAACCGTAATATTTAGCACAAAACAAACCGCTCGCTCTCACCGCGGCAGGCTGAGGCAGCTCTGCGAAGGCACGCACCGGGCAAGGGATGCTTTTTCGTTTTTCTTTTTTGGGCAGCAGCCAAGAGCTGAGCACGGGGGAGGAATCTGTGTTCATGTGCAGGCAGATTCTCAGCTGGGGTAAACTGGTTCCGGCTGCTCATACTGGTGGCGGTGGTGCAGGGGAGTGCTTACGCAGCCACCGCTTGTGAAAGCAGCCAAATCTCCCCAAGTCAAAGTGGGGATATGGGCAAGGGTTACCCTACATGTGCTGTATTCTGTAGCATCCTCTCACAGAATCATAGAATCATTTAGGTTGGAAAAGACCTTTAAGATTATCTAGTCCAACCATTGACCCCACTCTACCAGCTCCACCACTCAAACCACGTTTGAGGACGGGACCCACAGCAGAGTGGCCAGTTCTTACAACCCGCATTTGGTGGGAGATGAGAATCCAACCGCTTCAATTTACACCAACCAAGAGCCCCTTTAGGTCTCCAGCTCGGTTTCAAGCCGCTTATTGGGCGAACACCAAAAGGACCGAGGCTCCATCTTACCTGCATCCCACAGATGCGAACACCCAGAGATGCGGAGGTGCTTTGTTCACATTTCTTGATGTGCCGGGCTTTCTTCTCCTCCGAGGCGTCGTCGCCATGCTGCCGGGTCCCCATCTTTAAGTCCAGGATGCAGGGATAGTTGTATTTGGATACCACGTTTTCAAGCAAGAGAAACTCTGCACATGAGTTAAGGGAAACCCAATACTTTTAAATTCTAATTGAAAGAGGTCTTAAATCAGAGCAACTGCTGACGCTCTCTGTAATAGCTCACAACTGTAATGAGACTTTCTGAGCCAATTTTACCAACATGTCATTGCTATAGGCCCCTTGCTGCCAATTCCAGTTAATTTACTGTAGTACAGTCCTACCAATTAAAGCACCAACAGCTCCATTCTCTAGTGACACCATCGCCCTGGGCTGTCAATCCCACACCTTGCCTCGGTGCTGCGCTCACTCCAGTGGGTGTGGGGGAACTTGTTAAACTGTATTACTCACATGACTGGTAGGTAATGAAGTGTAGTAAGAAAATAAAAGGCGAGGCAGCTGCTAATTCCTCTATAGTCGTGTTTTTAAATGTATGCCAAGGGGATCCTTGGCTTAAGCTGAATACCCTTTACGGGAAGTGGGTTTTGGGTAATAGAATAGAATAGAATAGAATAGAATAGAATAGAATAGAATAGAATAGAATAGAATAGAATAGAATAGAATAGAATAGAATAATTTCAGTTGAAAGGGACCTGCAATGATCATCTAGTCCAACCAAGCAGTGGGAGAAGATAACAGAGCACCTATATTCTGTATATCCTGTATTTTCCCAGGGGGTGGGCACAGGAGGGATGCATATACCCCCTGCAGTAAAACATACATTGATTGGGAGCTGTTATTTGTAGCCAAGACTGGGCTAGAGGGGAGAGAGGAGAAAGGATACGATGAAGTTTGTTCTCATTATGCTTGGAGGACATGCGGTTCAGGTGCTGCCTGTGACAGTGCAGTCCCCAGGGGTTGTAGCTGTTTCTTTCTGGCTGGTTTCCATTTGCATCTTCCAAAAGTGAATCTGTGTGGTACTGAAGGTCTGTCCTCAATAGCATCTTCCCCGGGCAGCTAGACAAAACACACAAAAGAACACATTTGGTTTATAAGCTCCAGAAGAGAATATTCCTCCCCCCCTCTCTTTTGTAGAGCCTCAAACTTGATAAGGTAAATTTTCAGGGACTCTCAAAGGAAAAATATTCATCGTGTCCAACCTGCGGAGATCCTTTGTTACTCCGTAAAAGTAATTTTCAGAAAGCCAGCTATTGCTGCGCGCCAATATATTCTTTCATTATAATTTCAAAGCGTGCTTGGCTCTTATGAAAAGCGCCATTCATAGCGCCAGTGACCAGGAATCTCTATTTATCTGCCTAACGGGCACAACATAGGCAAATTGTCCAACAATAGGGATAATTCCCAATATAGAGGGGCTGGCTTCGAGGAGGGGAGGGAACAAAGAGATTTGTTCTCCTTGGAGGGTCACTCCTTGATCGCGCTCATCCAAAAAACTGTAACTCCCTTCGTGCTGAGGGCAGCGGTTTCACAGTAGCGGTGTTGCACCCTTCAGTCGTACCTGACCCGGGTGTTTTCTGAACCAGTTTGAGAGGAAAGCTGTCTTGCAGCAAGCCTCGGCAAGCCCTACGGTCGCGCTGTGCTTGCAAGCATCGCGACGCCTTTCAAAGACAGCTCTCCCTGGGGACAAGGACAGGATCGAACCACCCTCGAGGCTGCGACTTCTGGCTGGTTCCCAGCAGAAGGGTGTTGTGTGCCGTGGGCTTGGCGGCTGTTCTCCTGGGGCCTCTCCTTCCGGAGCGCACGGTGCTCCAAGGAAACAGGTTTAAAGCAGAGTTTGAGGCACATATTTGAGCAACAGCATCTCAGCGATAGCCAAATCTGCCCCGCTCCATCCACGAGCCAGGGAGGAGATGAACCGTGAAGCCACCAAGCTGGGCTTTGCTTTCCCTCAGCTTGGCCAGGCGTTGCTTTTGCTCACTTTGCCTTAAACCAGGAGCTGCACCACCAAACCCATCCCGGTTAGACCCTACCCAAGGCGGCAGGCGAGGACCAGGAGGAGATCTGCAGGGAGCCGCAGACCCTCACCTGTCTTTGAAGGTCTTGGTGAGCTGCGTGTGGCTCCACTTGACGCGCGTGTGCTCGCTCCCGGTGCTGGCAGCCCACTTGCATTTGTGCCATATCGTCACCGAGGAGTCACCGATGGCGTTATCCAGCCGGCCGCAGCTCTCCGGCTGCAGGCTGGGGCTGGCAATCAGGGTGAGGTTGCCGAGGCTGTCCTTTTTGAGGTGAACGGAAACGATGCCTGGATAAAAAAAAAAGAGGAAAACCGAAGTAGAATGAGGTTAACCCATGAGTTACCATGCAGGCTTGGCCACCATCTGCACCAGCCCCAGGTGGTCCTGAGGGGGCTGGTGCTTAGCAGGACAGCTGCCTCCTCGTGTTTTAGTGGCCTCTCACACTGATCCCACTCCAATTTGAGGTCCGGTAAACACCATTAGTCTGAGACCCTGGAAAACAGCCACAGGCTTTTCTAATGTTCCCTCATCTGAAGGCTCGGCTTGAAACCTGCCTCCTCTGAACATCATGTTCCTTTGTCCTCCAGCCCTCCAGGCTCTGCTATGCTGCAAGTGACCCAGCAAAGACCCCCGCGTTGGACCCGGAGCTCCTGGCTTATTTATGACAAGGGATTTAGGTCTCACTTTTTAAGACAGGGCAAGGCTGGAAATGCTTTTCATTGGCAGGAAGCAAAGGGAGGGTTGGGGACCAGGAATTTTCCAAAGACAGCCGGCATGCCAACTCCTTCCTTTAATTGGAGAGCCCCCAGGAGCAAGGGCAGAGGCATGTGCATGGGCTGGCAGCGCTGCCTCCGTACGTGATGCCCGCACGTTGTCATGGTCATGTCCTTCCCCAAGCACCCAAACGGCCGACGGGGAGGGCCTGGACCTTCAAATATCCAGTGCTGATGCACGAGGGAGAACATGACCGCGACTGGGGATTATTACTTTCCGCCCTCGGTGCTTGAAACACCATTGTGTATTTTAACATTGCGATTTTCCCTGACTCTAACGGGAATCACAGGGCTCAAATTCCATTCAGCTCATCGCAAATTTAGCCCAGCGTCAGCCCATCCCTGGCACGGGGACGGCCGCCTCTGAATCTCAAATGACAGAGCAGGAATGGCCACGGCTCGCGTACCAGACGGCTCTGACCTTTCTGGGAAAGGCTGATAACCGCAGTCCTGCTCCTGCAGCCCTCGGTCGGGGCTGCCCAAGCCTCTCACGGCAGCAGAGGCGTTTTTAGAGCATCGCCCCAGTGGGTCGCAGAGGGGATGCCATCCGCATGAGTTGTACCCTGCTGCTTCCCAGCCTGGCTGCGGTAAGGCAGGTCCAAAAGAGGACGGACAAGGCTGTTGGACCAGCAAAACTCCGTCACTGGAAAGAGCCCCCGTTAGCAACACGTGGAGCTGGGTTTTATCCAACTGTCCCCAGGGTATCCTCGCTCGGTCTGTTGGGCACCGCAGGGAGATGCATTTCGGCAGCTTAACAAACCGGGGAGCTCTGTTCTCCCAAGCAAATTTGCCAAAGCAAATAAATGTGCAAACTCCCTTCCCTCCACTTAAAGTGGGATTAAAGTCAGTAAACAGAGACGGAAGGATTTGCCCTCGCTGCGTGTGCGCGGGGTCCTGCCTGCAGAGTTTTGCTGACAGAGGGAGGTTTTCTCCGCCTGAATTCCAGGATCCCGGTGTGCCTGCAGCCACCGGCCGCCTCTGGTAGACTCGGGGTGCCCATCCCTCCCCGAGTCCTGCACCCCGTAACCCTCCAGCTCCGGCTGTATTCGGATGCGCTTCCCTCCCGCCCTCCGTACAGCCCCTCTGCTCAGGCACCACAACCATTTCTGTTCCCTTTTGCTGTAAAAATCAGCATTAATTCGAACAGCGTGCTGTGGCAGGCTTGGTTAAATTGGCTAATTTTGCACTGAAATGGGGGAGGAATACGCACAGGCTGCTCTGCTAAGGGAGCTGGAGGGCTGGAAACCTTAAGCAGGGGGTAAGTAATATTTTTAGCTCTCTCAGCCCTTTGCTCATGGTGATGGGGAGCGCAGGGAGCTCTGTCTTCCTCGAGCTCTGACGTTACCCACCTGATCTTTCCCTAAGTCCCATTCGTAAAAAACCTGTATTACGGATAACTGAGAGCAAGTGAAATTCCTATCAGCTTGGCTGCCTGCTTTGAATTTTCACGGGAGGTAGGCAGGAAAAAAAGGCAGCGTATCTTTTGCCTAAATCAAAGCCTTTTTATTTTTAAAAAGTCACTGGGAGGCGAACAGAGTCCTCAATTCCAAATCTAGCGCTCCGCCTCAGTCACGGCACCGTAGCAGCCTGTAACCTTAAAAACTGTCCCAATTACATATCTGCAAGTCAATGGAGCTGTGCTGATTTGCATAGTGCTGACAATCTGGCCCTAAAAACGTTATATATAGCATGAAACTAAGAGTTCTTAAGTATCTTAAATTAATATGAAAATTAATGGGGAGATTTTCAAAGGCAAGAACGAGCAGTTAAATTGCGAGGGAATGTGATCCTCTCACTCCTTCCAGCTGGAAGCTCTGCCTTCAAAAACCTCCGTCTCAGCCTGAAAAAGACTTTTGTTTCCCGGTGTGCTTCCGTACGGGTTTTGCACATGTCCTGCAGGTGACCTGCGTGTGCAAAACAAACCTGTAACAGATGGCCCCCGGCTGTCTCTTTTATTGCAACAAGAAAACATCTATCTGGGAGCAAAGGTGTATTTAGGTACTTCTCTTTGCTGGCATTTTACTGTCACCAAAACCGCAATGGCCAGCGGGTATTTACGGGCGCTGTCACCATGCTAGTGGCATCCCAGTGATCCTCAGGAGCGTTGTGCTATGTTGCTCTGCCCTCGTGGATTTATTTTTAAATTTACAGGTGCATTGATTTACTGCCCCGCGCAATAGGAATCCGAGCAGATTCCTGTGCACACGAGCCCAGCATCCCCGTGCGAGCTCAGCTCGGGGCAGGCAGAGGTTTGCAAGGGGGTGGTGGGGGCAAAGCCAGTCCCAAGGTCACCAACCTGCCTGAAATGGTTAAGTGAGTGGTGGACATTTATTTTTTTTTTTAAGCAGCCGACTGGGTGTTGGATGTGAATGACGACATTGGATCACCATCGCACATAAAGTCATCATTACATAATGGTCCCCGAGCCGCCCCCGTGTCCCCCCTCCTGCAGCCTAAGAATAGAGATGAGGAACGTGGACACGTGTGGAGGGGTGATGAAGACCTCAGGATTATTCCCCCTGATGCTCATCCCCGCGCCTCCCCCATCACCCTCATGGGAAAACGTCCCACCTCTTTAATTTGCCCGGCAGTCAGGGCTGGGACGGTTATAATCAGAATTTAAACTCTGTGTGCCCAATGCCAAATTGGAGAAGAATTGCTATTTAATTACCCCTCGTCACAAAACTCACTGGGACTTGCAATAGAAGAGAAAAAGAAGACAAAAAGGTATTAATAACCGGGCCACCCCTGAACTGATAAGCTGGGGCTGCTTAATATCTTCATTAGAGAGACAGAGCGGGGCGCAGCTCTCCAGCACCGAACCCTGGCCCCTGCTAAAGAAAATTGCTTCGAGGAAGACTCGTTTTCTTCCTTAAGCATATTTTTAATATTGTCCCATAAATCTGCAAAGGCCCCTGACTTTCCGGGGAAGGGAGAGATTGGATTGGAAGCGCGTCGAAACCGCGGCTGACACTTCGAGCTCTTTCCTCTAACACTGAAGGACCAAAAGATATTTTAAGTTTTTACGTGACAGCTGAGCTTCTCGCCTCTCGCAAAAATCCAGGGTCAGGAGCTTTATGAGCAGCACAAGTCTGGCAGTAAAGGCAGAAATAGTGAGGGAATAAGAAAGGGAGGGAGGTTGGGAGGCTTTAATAAGATGCCAGGACCCCCACAGGCACCAAGTGCGGATTTTCAGTAGCTGAGCTGAGAAATTCAGCTGGAAAAGTGATTCGGGGCAAGAAGAGTTAGGGACAGGGAAACTGAAGGTGGGAATGGGGCAGTGATGGGGGGACACCGAGCAGAGGGGCAGGCAGGAGGCTCTCCCCTGTCCCGGGAAGGTCTCACTGGTGCCTGGCTGGGATTTTTAAGAAGGTAAGTGGTCTGTGCCTCTGGTTTTCCAGGGATCAGGGCTTATGGGAGTGCTGGGGAGAGCGAGGCTTGGCAAAGGTGGAACAACCAGCAAAAGGGATGCTTGAGACAAGTCTGGGCTGTATTTTCAGGCTCGGTATTTCATGGTGGCCCCAAGGACCATCTCTCCCCCAGCTCGTGCCAGTGCCAGCCCTGACCCTTTCCTTGGTCTCCCAAACTTCTCTGCCACAAACCTCCACCTCCTCTAAAACCAATGCCTGGAGCAACGGGGCCGCACACGTGGGCAAAGGCACCCTGAGCTCTGCTCTGGGTACAGAAACCCTTTTTTATCAGGGGATGCTGATCAAAGCTCTACTGAACAGAGCATGCAATGTGTCAGATCCTGGGAATCCTGCTTGGAACAAGACTCTCCTAGTCCCTGCTATCCCTCACCCATTCAGTGCCGCCATTCACATGCCATCAGAGCAACCTGTCTGGGTCCATGACCTGCAACATCCTCAAAGCGAACGTTGATGGGAAACCCCGTCCTATTCCTGCCCCTTGTTCTTTGTTTTTTTCTGTGTTTACCCTCTCTGTCCCGCTCCTGCACTGCCCAGGCTCTCGGCTCTCCAGGAGGGGATCGTGCCCCTGCTCTCAGCCTCCACCTTCTCATGCCTGTCCCCCTCAGGAGCAGACCAATTTCATCCCTACTTGACGTAACGAAGAGTCCCATGTGCTACCATGGCCGACTATAGCAGCAGAGGGGCAGAGAGAAGGATCTCCTGGTGCCATCAGCCAGCGCTCAACCCTTATTAGACATCCGAGATTCCCCCCTTCCCAACCACAGAGACCCAGGAGACCCTCCCAGTCTCACAGACCTGCTCCAGTGCACATGCTGACCCGGGAAAGCATCCTTGCTCAGTGACATCTATGCAAGTGATGGGGCTCCACAGCTCAGAGCCAACCCCAACCGAGCTAGCCAGGACCTCCCGCACTGCCACTCGCCCCACCAGCCCTTATCCCAGTCTCCGGACTAATCCCGGTGACAGCACTGACCCTTAGCTCCTTCCCCAGCTTCTCTCCTTACCTTTGTACTGGGGCGTGAACTGCCTCATGGCCAAGGGCAGCGACTCGTAGAAGCTCAGCTCCTGCGAGACCAAGGGCTTGCAGACCGTGTGCTCGTCGTACTTCATCATGCTCATGTGGCCGCCCACCTGGTGGAGGAAGGGCTCCAGGAGGACGGCGGTCCTGCTCTCGCTGGGATCCAGGGGGCTCTGCCCCACCATGGTGCTGGGCGAAAGGCGGAGGGGGAACTCGCTCCCCTTTAGGAGCAGCGGAGGGAGATCGGAAGCGGGATTTGGGACGTGCCGCGCTGGGCCAGTTAACGTCCACTCTGGGTTTTCACCGATGGTGTCTGCAAAACAGAAGGTATGGGGAGAGGGTGAGAAAGGGGGACGAGCCACTGCAAAGCCACCATCTGCGCCGGCGTCCTGCAGCCAGGGCCGGGCATTGAGGGTGCAGCCAGGTGGGATGAGATCTTTAGGTGCCCAGGGGCTGGCAGGGAGCCCCAGCCTGAAATACAGAGTGCAGAAACAACCCGATTTAGACCTGTTGGGAGCAAAAGAAACAGAGGGGAATGATCGAGAAGAGCTATCAAGTTAATGCGGTGGCCTCGTCAAAGCAGCTGGATCAGGGCATTCCTTGGGCCGGTAATGCCGGGTTATTAATACACTGTATTAATGACACCCCTTGCTGTGAAACAGCCCCCGTTTGCCCTGCGAGACAGTGTTAATGATGGTCTTAGTCTTTCCCAAGCTAGGACATTCCTTGCAAAGGAGGTTTATTAATAAAACATCTCCAAGCTCAGGTCCCTGGGCAGCCCCTCAACACCGCCGATGGGGTCAGCAACACCTTCTGCACCTTCTAAAGAAACCTCGGTTTGGGACATTCCCTGTCATTTAACACTGGGGCATTAGCAGGAGCGTTTCCTCTGCCGTGCTAACACATGGCACAAGGACGTGTCAAACCACACCGAGACGGTTTGCACCCAAGCGCCAGCTCCCCCGAGCTCTCCAGCCCTGCGCTCTGCTACAGCCCAAGGGAGCATCCAGCAGCAGATCCGCTCCCGATTCTAGTCCCGGAGAGAAATTCCTCCTTGATTTTCAGAGCAGCAAGTCTGGGCTCTAAAAGAGTAAAGTAGGAAAAGCGCGGATGTGGGGCACATCTGTGCTGTCCTGCCTTGGTTTCTCTTCCAAGCACCCGGCAGCACCCACCCTGTTCTTTGCAAGGAGCCCATGGATGGCTCTTGCTCCGGTGGACATCAGGCAGCGGAATCCCATCGCCGCTGAGGAAGACAAAAAAGGCAGCTGAGGCCAGATTTGCACTGGAGAAACAGTCTGGCTTCATACCATCGAGGCAGTAAAATCAGAGGAAAGCACTCCAGACCCCAAATTAAAAGGGATGGGGGAAAACCAAATAAACTCATCCCTTTGAGGACTGGTCCATGTTCCTGCAGCCCTCAAAGAGGGTGTGCGGGGCCCTGGTTTGCCTGCCCCTCTCAGCACAGGTGACTTTCTCCGTGTTCCTCCAGCTTCAGCCTGGCTTGCGGAGTTTTGCGTCCTGTTTTTCCTAGAAGAAACCCGGTGCAGTTGATAATAACGTCTATGGAAAAGCCATTTCTCTCCAGCGAAGCCTCCAGGATGCGTTGCTGGGTGAGCGACGCCACCTCTGCCAACCCCAAGCTTTGCCGGGAGCGGGGCAGCATCATCCCTCCCCTCCTTGACCGGGAGACACGGAACAGCAGAGGGATGGTGGTACCTCCCTGCCCATGCCAGGAACAAACCTGGCGTTGCCCATCGCGGGCTACTCCCGGCTCTCTGCAAGGACAGGCTCAGCCTTTCCTCCGGCGCCCGACCTGGGAGCTTTACCCACGGAAATGCAGCGTATTCCTCATCCTGCAACAACGAGCCAAAGCTCTGCTGCTTCAATTTCCCCTTCCTGCTCCTCCTGCTGCAATTAAACCCCCCCGAAGCGAACAAGCCCTCGGCGCAGGTGCCCGTTTTGTTTTTCGCCTGGAGGAGTGGGATGAAGCGGGCAGAGAAGGGGGAGAAGGAACACTCCTACCTCAGAACACACCGAGCAGCTCCTTTACCTTCCCCCAAGGTGCTGGGGGTTTTTCCCCCCCTCCCATTTTTCCATTCTTTCGCCACTCTGTGGAGAGGAATTTCTACTCTACAATTACCAGCCTGTACCAGCCAGAGGGAACAAAGCCGGGCCGCTTAGATGAGTGCTTTGCAGCCGGGGAAGAAAGCAGCTCTTCAGAGCTTTTCTAGAAGTTAATAAAAGCATTTAGCGTTTTGTTAAGTTGCGGCAACTTTTAAAGAGGATTTCTCCCTTGAAAGCTGTAGGTTTGTGGTGGTTTGGGTGGTTTTTCCCCCCTCCTCCCCTCCTTAAAAAGAAGAAGAAAAGAAAAAAAGGAGAAAAGCAAAAAGCAAGCGGATTTGTCATAACACCTCTTTGGAGCAGAGAGCGCAACATGACTTCAATCCGGTATTTATTGCTTCAGAGACAGTCCAAGGCTGAAACTCGGCTGACATAACACACTTACAATTCTGGCAACCTTGGCATTGTGAAGAGAGTTGGGGGGGGAAAAACCTCCGCGATTCGATAAGGCTCTTATTGTTTTCTCTTAAGCAAAACTCGGAGCAAGATTTGCAGGGAGAGAAAGGGGCTCTTTTCATTTAGTTTATGTTCCAAAGCAGCTCGTCCATTCGGAGCAGATAAATGTTACCACAAACACTTACTGAGCTGCTCCGAGCTCCTCTGAAACAAGACACTCCTGAAATAAATCACCTCTGCCAGCTCAAGTTATCGCGAATGCCGAAAGATATTTACGTCACTAAAAATACAGGGAATTACAGATAAATCTGTAGCCTCAAAAACAAAACTAGAAACCTTGAATATAACCCTAGCTTTAAAAAAAAAAAAAAAGGAAGGAAAAGGCAACCCAGGCACTGCGGATGGAGATGAGTCAGAAAATATTGGGGAAGGAAAATACCGAGAACTCCCCTCTGCAGAACATACATAAATAAATAAATAAATAAATAAATAAAAATTCAAGGTATTTTAAAACATCTGCATCTCCCAGCTCTTCTCCCCAGTGACTGTAGAACCCACCAGGTTCCCTTCCAGCACGTCGCAGCAGCATCACTGTCCTGATACAGACTGGCCTTTCCGGGGACCTGCCAGCACCAGCCAGGGCTTTCGGGGATACCGACGGCCGGGTAGCGTTACTCCCCCCGCCCCGCTCTCATTTAGGGCCAAATGTCAAAAGAGCCCGAGCTAAACAGGTTATTTATTCCCCACTCTAAAGGCAGCCAGAAGAAATCAAGCCCATTCCATTCTCTGCGCCGTAATTAGCGCCTGCTCCCTCCCGTCCCAGGCAGAACCATCGAGGCTCTGAGTCTGCCACTTGGGGGGGAGGGAAACGTGGAAATCCCACGCCTTGTAAGCAGCTAGGGGTCTTAGCAGACATATTTTTGGGATATTAAAAAGCAAAAACCACTTTAAAAACAAGTGTTCTGTCAGCAGGGGACTGTGTTCTTAGCCTTACACATCAGGGTCAGCACCTTTACCTCTGGGGGACGCAGCTCCCCGGAGCATCTCAGAGGACCCTGCTGCAAAGTCGGCTTTTGAGCACTGCGGGGGGGGTGCTAATTTTGTTTTTCTGTACTGAAGGCGAGAAAATAACGCGGCTGTTAATTTGAAGAGATCCGCATGTCCATAAGTCTTGGTACTGGAGCTGACCTGGCTTCAAAGCCAGCCCAGCCTGAGAGCGAGGTTGCCCAGTTGCCCCAGTTCCCTTCGGGGTTTGGCCTCATCCCTCCAAACTCCGTGACACCTCGACCGTAAGGAAAATCCTACCAGTTCCAGCCCAACGCCCATCCCGGCAGGGCTCCAAGCGGACTCGGGCTGTTTGCACTGGCAGGCGACCCTCAGTGAACCTTGAAATCTGCCTTTCCTGCTCCTCCCTCGTCTCCAGCCAAAGTCAGAAATCGTTGCAGGGCAGCACCATGCCGTGACCAAAAAACTCGGATCTCGGCAAGAAACCCGGCTTTAACCATCCTGCCGTAAATCCCCACGTCAGAAACCCTCAGCTCTTTTATCTTACGTTTCCTTTCCTGAAAGAAAATGATGTTCGCGAAGTTGATGACCCGTCCCCCGCGTCCCTCACGGAGAAGATGCGAAGATTCAGCTCACTGCACAGAAGGATTTATTTGGCTGCTGTGCGGGAAGCAGCGGGATCGATGGGGCGGGATGGGAGTCGCATTTTGTGGGGCTGGACGGCTGCTGACAGCCCCCTGTGCCCCCCCCGGGGCTGGCCTGGGCATCGGGAGATGCTGTGGGGCTGGCGAGGGGTGGGCTGTCCTGGCGGGACACGGGAAGGTGCCCAGCATCGCGAGCCTGGGGCTGCCAGCAGTGCCATGGGATGGGGGGATGCGGTGTCACCGCGTCCTACAGGAAAGGGCATGGGTGCCCTCGCCCTCCCCTGCCTGATTTCTGCCTTTCACACCCCCAAACTCCATCCGCCTTTTTTGCCGAGCATCCCCACGCTTTCCAGCGCTGCCGAGGGCGCGACGGAGAACCAAAAGCCACCAAGCTCATTTTTTGCAGACCAGAGGTTTGCACCCCCAGGTGCCGGCTGTTCCTCCCCCACCAACTCCCATCCCTTCTCACAAGCCACCTCTGTGCTCGGAGCCTTCCAAACAACATCCCACCCGCTCTCCAAAACCAAGTGCTTGTTCATCCCGCCCATGTTCACCCTGCCCTGGCGGGCGGCTGGTGCCGATGCAGGAGCCACCCCGGACCTCACCTGCTGGGTGGACGTGGCCGGTCGGGGCTCGGTGGCGAGCGTGGGCTCGGGGCGCTGCCTGGGCTGGGTTTTGTGCTGCTTCTCGGCGCGGTTCGAGTAGGAGAAATGAGGGAGCGGGGGGAGCATGCGGGCATTTGGGCCATCACCTGACTGCTGCATCGCTGCTGGCACGCGCCTGGTATGTCCAGCTGACGGCTGAGCTTTAAAGGGCGGGGAGAGACACCCTTGGGTGCCAAAGGAAAACAAAGCCGTGTGTGCGAGAGGGTTAAGGATGGAGGGAGAAGGGGCTGGCTGTGTGCGAGGCTTTCCAGAAAGCGTGGCCACGCTCTGGCTTACCGTATGCAATAGACTGTCCAGGAAAACAACTGTCGCTTTTTTCCCCCCGCTCTGTTTTCCATCGTACCACCTGCAAAAGCCCCCCCCCCCATCGGCTCAGCCCCACTGGTGTTTATCACCTCCCCGTGGGAGTGGGCTGGGAGTGGGCAAAGAGCTGGTGGTGGGAATGGGATGGACACCAGCTTCCCAGAGCTCCCAGCAAACCAACTCACCGGCTGTTTGCTCCCTGCGTGGGGAAAACACGCTGGGGCAATGCAGGGGACAATGGGCAAAAGGGCAGCGGTGGCTGGAGGGAGGTGGTGCGAGGAGCCAGGATGCTGCGGGACAGATGGAATCACCTTTTTGGCAAAGAAAAGGCATTTACGGCAAGGGGGGAAAAGCACGGGGCAAGACCAGGGTTTGCCCGAAGATGTGCAGCAGGTGAGTGGATCAGGGAGCGGAGCCCACAAACGCCCAGCCCCGACCCTGCCAAGAGCCTTGTGCTGGGAAAAATGACACGGCGGCGCTTTGGGACCGGCGGGGGAATGGAAAAGTCCCAGGGAGCTTCCTGCCAGGGCCGAATTGCCTCCTCCAGCGAGTCAAGGACAGCGCGTGCCCCCCTCCACCCACGGGGAGAAACAAACACCCATTACCAGGCGCCCCCGCCAGCACATGCCAAGGGCAGGCTACTCTGGACATGCCGTGCCAGCCCCGCGCATCCCAAGACAACAAGACCTATATATTATTTAGGGATCCGGGTATCCCCCAGGACAAGCAGGGGGTGGTGCCCGCTCTCATCCCCCCCATCCCAGGAGCCCTGGACCAGACCCCAGTGATAACTCGGGGGTCGGTAGCAACTCAGTGCCCACGTTGGGGTCCCGCGGGCTGCGATGGGGAAGGCACTGGGAGGGTTTTGCAACAAAAGGGCGGGAGGTTGGGAAGAAAATCCTGCTGTTGAGATAACGATTGATGGATGTGGTAATTCTCCCTAACTGGAGGGGAGAAAACAGGCTCATGGAGACCAGAGGGATCGAACTGATGGTCGGGGGCAGAGGCTGAGATTAAAGACAAGGATGAAACAAAGACCCTGATTCCCAAGCCCTGCCTTCACTCTGCTTTATGCTCTATTTAAGATCGGGAAAGTGCTTTTTTTCTTTTTTTTTTTTTTTTAAAGCTTGATTTCTCAAGGAAAAAAAGCTGACGTGGGTGCCCTGCGAGGCCAGCCGCCGTGCACCCCTTGCCAACAGCTCCTGAACCCTTCGGCCAATCTCAGCAAAAGGCGAGACAGGCGTCAAAACTTCAGGGTGGAACTTCCCCTACGGTACCTCTCTGCTTTCCAGCGACGGGGTAAAACGTCCCCTGGCTGTGATTCGGCTCTGCTCGGCATTGCCTGCACTGCAAGGGCCCCGGAGCAGCCTGGAGAGGACAGGCTGGGAGTAATACACGCAGGGCTGGGGGAGACTGAGTGACCTTTCCAGCCAGGGCGCCTTGCTCGGCCGTAGGGAACACGGTCCCGGTACTCCCTTTCCCATCTGCATCCCCCTCGCCACAACATCATCGCTGACCATATCCCCTCCACCGACCAGCTGAGCTGTCGGTTACCCTCAAACGTTCCCTCGGGCTGGCGGAGAACTCGTGCTCAATAATGGACCCCTGGTGAGAGATGGAGGTTTTTGGTGGGTTTAGGTGCTGTTAAAGGGGGCAGCCATGGGAAGAAGGGCCAGCCCAGACCTGGGGATGCCAGCGCAGACCCGGACCCGACTGCTGCCTTCTCCATCCCGCCCGGGCTTACCGAGACAGCGCTCAGCGCCAAAACCCCTGGCTCTCCTGGCACCGGGGTACAGGTGACACAGCCCCGAGCTGTCGCAGGGTTGAAGCACACCTCTTGCCCCTCAAAAAGCCAGGGCGGAATCGCTGCAGGCACCAGCTGCCTCTCCTCTGCAGCTGGAAAGGGCTCAGCGTCACAGGACAGGGCCCCCACATGCCACCGCTCAGCATCACGGACCATCCCAGCAGCGGGAACACACTGGTTCCCAGCATCCGCTTCTCCCTCCTCCTGTCTCCCAAGTTCAGGCTGGTCTTGGTGTTTCCTCCTCCTTTTCCAGGACAGCCAGGGCAGGTCCCCAAGCTAGCTCCCCCTTGCCATGCCTGCCACGAGGGTGGCACGGACAAGCAGCGAGTCCCCCCCATCCCTTATTCTCACCTTCACGCCCCACAGCACATCACTCCAAAAGCCCCCAAAAAGAGAAGCCAAGCCAGTATGCAATCCCCAGACGCCTCGGGCATTAAATCTGATCGTTACTGAGCTGGTAGGAGGGGGGTGGGACCATGCTGGGGGGGCCCTTGGGCTCAGTGAGAGGCAGAACTGAGCGCCCAGGTTTGCCCGGTGGCCCCAGGGAGCCCGGCCGGGTGCCTGGCTGCCGCGGTACATCACCGGCGCACACCTTTCTCCTTGGCAGAAGCCTGTCCTGCTGGATATCGTATGTATTTTTAATGCATGTGTTAATTGAAGCAATCTCATTTTTATGTCAGGCGTATTGCCGGGCCGGGAGACATGTCCTTTGCAGTTATCGCTCCATTAAAACAAGCACACGGAGGATGCCGGAGCGGCCGCAGGGTCCCCGCGCAGGCAGCCGGGCTGATTGCCGCTGCCGAACGGCCGCAGAGGCAATTACTCAGCCTCTTGTAAAAAGCAGAGCACTCTAAGGGGAGAGCAATCCTCTCTCATATTAAAACTATGCTAATTAGGAACTAATTACAGGCACAAAGATATTATTACCCTTGGCTAGCCTGCAGGCTGCAGCCTCGGTCCCGTCTCCAAACCTCTCCCATCCCAGACCCGGGGCAGGATGGACATGGCATCACTCGGACAAAGCGGATGCCAAGCCCGGAGCGAGCCAGGGCTGCCTGGTCCCCAGCTCCCGGGTAACCTCAGCACCACTGAGCCTCATCCTGACGTGACCCGTGTCCAGCCCTTCTCATATTAAAAGAGTAAATTTACATCTGCGGGAGAGCTGGAATGGAACGGTGTGGCCGAGGATCGCCTTGGACAGCGAGGAAAAACAACAAAAACTGCCAAGGACACGCAGGGAGCTGACACCGCCCATCCTTCCCCCTCCTGCACAAGCACCAACTGCGCGGGTTTTTCCCCTTTCCATCTCTAAAGGCTTTGGACCATCCTTGGCACGGTGACACCAGGACAGCCCTTGCCCTGAGCCATGCCCCAGCCAGCATTTCCAGGATGGAAATGCCCTCGGTGGTGCTGATGGGTGCTGAAGCCTCACCCACCTGCTGGCAAACACACGTCATCCCTTGTCCAAGTGTCCTTGCTGCTGGTGGCAGCTGGAGCCCGACTGGGAGCAAAGCAGGAGCTGCTCTCCTGGAGGAAGCACGAGGACCCCCACCCCGGGATCCCAATTCTGAGCTGGTTTACACGGAAGTGACTGAGCTGCACCCTGCGAGCCCAGCCCTGGGGTGTTTTCCTCGGCTGTTGTTGTTTGGGTGCCGAGAGCTGTTTTGGAGCTGGGATGTAAACACTGACCCTGGCCCTACAGCAAGTCACTAAGAAGTGACACGGGGCAGGTGGTCTCCTCCGTCAGAGGGGAGATCAGCGGAGGTTCTGGTGTCCCCAGGGAGCCGCTGCTCTGCCAGGAGCTGGGAAAGGGGGAGCTCGGGGGGGTTTCTGTGGCGTAGAGCCCACGCTCTGCCCCTGGGAGAGACGAGCTCGAAGCCAAGCGAGGTTTCCACAACCCACGGGGGTCTCCTCATTTTGGAGAGCCCATTCAAAGGCAGCTGTGGGCTTTGTGTGAGACCTCATCAGGTTTACAGGAAACATTCCTGCAAAAATAACATGCTACTGTGGGGTTCGCCCAGAGGGGGCAAACACGGGGGTCCGGCCCCTGTGTTGGGGTCTGCTCTGTGGCTGCCGGCAGCCCCCTGAAGGGCAGGGAGGGGGGACATGGCTCCCACCTGCGCTCTGCTGCAGCGAGGGGCCGCTCCTTCACCTGCACAAAACCCTTCTGCAACAGCCACCTGGAGGCTGTTCTTTAAAGGTTGAACAAAGTCACAGTGGAAATCCTGGGAGAGGCATCGGGGAGTGATTGCTTCGGACAGGGGCCGTGCCGGAGGGAGGCGCCTTCGGGCAGGACTCACTGGCCAGGATTTTTTTCTTCTCCAGTTCACGTTGATCTTTTCCAGGAGAACTGGCGCAGCGCCCTGACTCTGCGCCCCGTAAATAAGGCACGGCATCAGCTGTCATGTCAGCAGGAGACAAAACATTTAATGCGAAAGGCTTTAAATGGAAGCAGGAAATGAAAAGATAAAGGGCAAATTTTATTTTAGATTCCTTGTTGGTACATATTTTCCTTCCTGACAGTAAGGGGATGCGATGGCTTTATCAGCCCACCGTTGGAGAATTTATTTATAGAAACTTAATACTTTGCAAGAAAGTGGGAGTTAGCAACTCCAGTTGAGTGAATGCAAGTTGTAAGCAGACCAGGGCAGGGGGATGAAGAACCCAACTATTCCCTCTTCTTTGAACGGACCTGGAGTTCTGGGAAAACCGCAAGTACCGCAGAAATTATCAATACAGTTTGTACAGAGCAAGCAGGAGCTCGGCAGTGAGCGTGGCACGAAACTAGTGCTCTCTGCTCTCACGGCAGCAAATGAAAGGAGGGACACGGGGGGAAGACTATCACAGAAAACATCATGGCAGCTTGGTTGAAAGCAAACATCCTCTGGCACACGTAATTACACCAAACTGAAGACTGTTTCCTAACCTTGAATATATTTCAGCTGTAACTTAGCAACCTAGACTGGGTAAAAGCATCTGAACAGGAATGCAGGTTCAGAGGAGAGATTTAGCCTTGCATTCCCTTTTGTTCCCATACCTTAGCAACAACTCAACGCGAGGAGGTAGCCGGCTCCCACCGACATCCACGGCAGCCACAGAGCCAACCTCCTCCTGTGCCGATGGAAATCTCCCCCTTTGTCATCCAGACCCACATTATGAGATTAATTAAACATCTCTCTAACGAAACATGAGTGAGTCAACCATGGCCGCAGAAATTACACAGCGATGATTCATGGAGTTCTCGTGCCGTTTTCAGGAGGAGACTTTGAAGAAGTTGAAACTGGCGGCAGCGCGTGTTCTGAGTCACTGACACTCAAGTGAGAGAGGACTGAAAACACTCACGGAAACGGACCCTAAAGACAACTCAGACTTGCCAGCAAGATGTGCCTATGTGTCTTCTACTTCCCAGGCAACCTTGGAAACCTCGGGGACCTGGTAAATCGTTTAAGAGTTGACTTTCTGCCTTCTTCCTCGATATAAATATCCCCCCTTTTACAGTGCTTTGTAATAGCCTTGCTGAAAGCACAGTAACCCCTTGGGACACAAGGAGGGAAGCGATGGGTCTGGTTGCAAGCACCAGCCTGGAAGCAGGAGCAGGAAGGGCCATCCCTCCCACTCCAGCACCATATCCAACACTTCCCTCGCTACTTCCCAGTCTTCCTATGCCATCACCTGGCACTTCACATCACGTCTCAAAAACCAGGTGACCTCACCAGGGCCTGCGGGTGCCACAACACACAGGATCAGCAGCTTGGACCGGGGTCAGGATTTTCTGCAGCGGCTGTTGACTGTGGACGCCCAGCACGCAAGGGAGCTGCCCTTCAAGCAACAAGTGCAAAACACACGAAGCTTGAGGCAACTTCACTCAGTTACCGCAGACTTACTGCGCCATCCCATCCCCTGCTTTAAATAACTGCTTTACTGTGGGCCACAGGAATACTGATCGACCCGCTAAGCTAGTATTTTCAGTTTCACAACCCTCCAAGCTGTCAATCTCTACAGCACGCAGCCAAACAAGCTACCTGCTTTTCATACACACCTCTGCTTAATGCCAGTTATTCCCAAAAAACAGATTTAATTTGCAAACACACACATGAGACTGCTGGCTACTGCGCCGAGATCACCGAGCGTCACAAGGATCCACGCTGTCTCATGAGGCTGCCATGCAATCCTCATGCCATCTTCAGTCTTATTCTTAGAATCCGTGAGCTTCCTGGAGCAGGATCTATTTGATCCGCCTGAGCGAAAGCACTTGGAACAATCTGTGACTCCTCAATAAAAATAAAGGTAACAAATTATTTGTAATAAATTTATTTCATATATTGTTTTACAGAGCTAAATTGAACACATAAACAGCACCAAACCAGTGAAATTTATTCTACAAAAACAAGTTTAATACAAAAAGATGACTGCAATGCCTGACTCTCCACTTCTGGATTTGGACGGTTAAAAAAAGCTAACCTAAACCCCACAAATATTTTAAAAAGGCTTAAGAATGTAGGCACCGGTGTTTGCAAAAATTTTCTATGGCAGCAGTGAAAATCTTGTTACAACAGAATCAAGGCTGCCTTTGCTTTATGCCCTATTTTATTAACAGTGGAAGAAGCTGGTCATTGTCTTTAAGACGGCCGTTGAGTCTGCTCTTCTGTTCAAACACCCTACCTTTGCAACCAAAAAGAGAATATGGGGCAAGAGTCAACTCCACGCGGGACATTTCCCATTTAATGGGAAAGACCTCTCCCCGTTCCTGGAGAAATCTGCTCTCTCCGCTCGTTTCGGTCGATGACCACCAGCAGGAGGTACAGCCGGAGACTCCGCAGTCCTTCCGCAGCAGCCTGTGGGCTGCAGAGGTGGAAAACCCCACCGAAGGCGGCAGCGGGGCGGAGAAGAGCAGACTTCACAGCACGAGGTGTGCAGGGACCGGCACCAAGAAAAAAACCCACCTTGGACGTGGCATCACCAGCCTGCGGAGCGGGGAGCGGGCTTTGGCAGCCATCCTCGGCCAACCCAGAGCCTGGAGAGGAAGGAAGCCTTCAGAGATGAATGTGAGCTTTCACACCGCACCCGTGATGCTGAGGAGAACAGCACCCACTGATGACATGGGTTCAAATCAACGCTGCCTTCTCTCTGCAGCTTTCCTAGCTTATGCCAGAAATTAATTTGGTCCCTGCTGTCCTGCTGGTGAGCCGGACTGCTGTTTTACAATATTGGGAAGAGCAGCTTAGCAGTATCTCTGCCTAGCCTAAACTGCCACACACTGGTGCTATTTTCTTGGAAACAAACACTCGTTTGCTGGACATAAAAAGAAACTTAAGTAACCAAATGATTATAGATACAAAATACGATGCCTGCAGGGCGAACAGGGGATTGATGGCTGCTCCTTGTACCTGTTTGTGAGGCTGCAGGAGCATTGACTCGGCAATCCCTGTACTGACGCTCCACGCACGGTACATCTCTGCTCTGACACACAGCACACACATTGCAGCTGCCCAGGAAAAACATGTACATTCAGCCCCGATAGCCTGTCCAAAGCTGCTCTTTAATAGCTCATGAAGCAGTCCCTTTGGCGCTAGCCACAAGAAAGCGCTTTCAGAAGCTTCCTATAGCCTTTATTTTCCACCCAAATTCCCCACACACCCCCC
>VZSF01010162.1:199961-211049 GCA_013398295.1 Chionis minor | reverse complement strand
TATAAGGGTGAAACCCTTATAAACACAAATATTTTCCTCGTTAGGAAGCAGTAAGTGCTTTCATCACTGTCTTTGTACTGATAAAAACAAACTCTAACAAAATGCATCTTAACTGCCACCCTAATGTTTCCATGGGAAATGTTAAATCTTCTTTAAACACATTCCCTGATGGTCGTTGCCACCAGTTGGCCTTTGCAGAATTGAGGTCAAATTCTAAACACCTAAGCTTTGTCAGAGAGACCTTAAGACCCTCGATATTAGGTACGCATTTTCTTTTCTTTTTGAAAAGTTGGTCTAGGTTTGCTTGCCCACGGAAGCCAGGTATCTGCTGGAAGGCTAACTTTGGTGCAATTCTAGCTTCCCACCAGCTCAAGCCCATCTTCTTTCCAAGCCAACATTATTGCCCTGAATTTTTTGCGTGTGAAGATTTTCAGAAAGAAGAGCAAACAGATACGCGCAATCCCCCACCCTAGGAGATTAGAACCGTGACCCGCTCTTTCCCACCACCAGAGAAGGGACTGTCCCCCTGCAGAGGTCGGTATCAACAGTTGCTCAGCTCCTGCTCCTCTTCAGTGCTCTGAGTCCGAGACGTAGGAAGGCTGAGTCCATCTCCACACTAGCATATCTTCTCCTGCTACTCTGTGAGACTCCGTCTGAATCCGTGACTCATTTGAAGCCAGAAAGTCCACAGCTCTCTCCCAGACCCGCTTCATTTTTTTTCTGCAAGAAACAGCAAGAAAAAGAAAATAAATGAGAATCATATCCTCATTGTGCTTTCCTGCTTACAGCAATTGTGGCTGCTGATCAAGCTACTGCTCGCTGCCTCCTGTTCTCTGTATGCAGACAGAAAAAGAGATTAAACCAGAGTTCTAGTTTAGAAGCAATTTCAGGCCAGAACATGAAAACACAGGTCCTGCGTGGAGGGCAGGGAAGATGAGACCCTCTGTCAGTACCAGTAATTGATGACTGCGCTGAATTTCAAGCTCAGTTCTTATTGCAAAGGGACTCGATTAGCAAACTGCCCTCACCCTTCCTGAATGCAGAGATTGGGAGGACAAACTGGAGTTCACTCCAGTTCGGAATCAGTGTCTAGTAATTCTGGGCACCACGCACACACAGATTGGCTCAAACCAGCCGAAATTACCACTAGCAGGAAAAGGAGCTTTGTGACTGATAAAAGAGAGAGGATGTTTAACACTTTGCAGCACACATAGCATTCTGTGCCGTTAGGAGAACAAAGTAGCTCCATTTAACCAAAACCCACGAAACATTCCTGCGGAGATGGAGCAAGTGGCACGTAAACCAGCGAGAACCAGGCTGCAGCCCCCTAGTCCTGCTGCCCACGGAGCAACTATCTCGACCACATTTCCGTTTCTAAAAAAGCACCAAAACCAACCATCTCACTGTATCTCCCTTTCAAAGCTGCCCAACTCAAACTGATAACTTTCCAGACAGCAACATACACAACCACTTCAGAAGAGCCTCCAAGTACCCTGTTCAACTCATGGGGAGGTTTGCTTTGAAAAGCACAGCACCTCTCTGGAGAATAAGGTACGACAGCTGAGAACGAGGACAGCATCCCACACACATTAGATGAAGGAGAGAAAAATCAGATGTTCCATGCCCAAGCAAAACAAAATCCAATTACTGTTTGATAGAACAATGACAATACACCTGTGTGAATGCACAAAATATCAGCCCCAGGACTGTCACATTAATCTGCAGCAGGTTAAGACATAGCCTGAGTTATGTCAAAATCCTTTATAAACTGAAAGGCCAGACAGACTCTTCTTGCAGTCCAGCTTCCCATCAATTGTCTGCTCATGGTCTGTTGCCCCGTAACTGCGTTTTTTAGCTGAGCTGAACAACATCACACTGACAGCCCTCCTTAATGAATAAAATTCAGCTCACCTGCTTTGAGGAGGGATGAGGCTGTCTCGAACGTGGAAAATGCCGACATAGGGGTAACGTTCCAAATTGCGTTCCCATTCCTTATAGTGGTCCTGGACGACAGCTGGAGGGCAGGAGGACAAAACGGTGAGAGACCTCAACATTGCAGAGAGAAGAACAGGGCTACTTGCATTTACACAGCTACTGGATTCTACCTATGATCTTCTTCACCATTTCATACATGGCTTGTTCCTCTTCCTCCATCTTCCGCCAGCGATACCTAAGGAAGATCAGGATCCCCCAAAGAGTTACCAGACCTAGAAGAATAAAAACAAACGGAATTCAATAACTGACAGACGTGTACTTGCTGGATGTTAGCGGTTTTCTTTCTGACACTGGCTCTCCCCAGAGGCAGCTTTCACTCCCTGCTACCCAGGTCTGCTTGGAAGTGAATCCAAGCAATTCATTTTGATCATCAGTGCAGCTGCGCCCCACAAAAACCTTGGTACTGACAACACCTGCAGCAGAAGAGCAGGCTTGCATGTGGGAAAAGGTGGTGGTAAGGGCTCATCCTGGAGTATTTCCCCTCCACCAGAAACCTCAGCACAACCACGGGGCTTCAATTCTCCAAGTCTCAGAGCTATCTCTTTGCTAGAGGCCTCCCCCACAATAATCACTTAGGAAGACTGTCAAGCTCCGCTGCTCCAAAGATAGCGGCTTGATAAGGAAAT
Source organism: Chionis minor (assembly GCA_013398295.1). NCBI lineage: Eukaryota > Metazoa > Chordata > Aves > Charadriiformes > Chionidae > Chionis > Chionis minor. The sequence continues at coordinate 208,428 of VZSF01010162.1, read as the reverse complement.
AAAGCCTGGGGCTCCAGCACCAGCCAGAAATTCCAGAGATCTATATTGAAGGTTTAGCATTGATAAATGCCCCCATTATGACATGAGCTAACTTTAGTATCTTGGTCTCTACAATAAACATAACTATCCCCTTTCACCCCCCACTTTGTCTGGCTAGATTATAAACTCTTCTAGTCAACACTCATCTCTCATTATCACCTCACTCGGTAAGACCTCTGCCTCAGCTGGGGCATGACAGACTATTCCAATAAAACCTCTAACACTGAAATGCTACAAGTCATTATTAAGGAGGCTGGAAGACTTTGCAGCTTAGTGCAAGAAAAGAAAGAAAAACCGAATCTTTTAGGTAGGGTAACATACTTATTTTGCAGACCATAGTAATGGGTACTTGAGGAATACCCAGAGAGCTAATCAGCTTGCTGATTTAAAGTAAGTGTTAAGCACTCACAGCACAAGAGCAGGTCTACAGGTCTCCCTCTGCTGCCAGAACCAAGGTTAATTAGAAATTAATTCATCAGCAGATTTATTTCACCTCTATTAGTAATTTCATATTGCTGAGAGAACGCGTGCACGCGCCCAAGTTCATCTCTGCAGCCAGGAAGGGGAGAAGCTGCTTATTAACACCGAAGACTTACTCCAGAAAAACAGGAAAAGGTTCATAATGGCAGTGACCACTGCTCGACGGAAACGGCAGCCGAGCCCCATCTGAGGATGGGCCGATTCGAGACAGAACACATCCTCCACTTTGGTAACTGGTTCCGAAAGGTCTCTGCCTTTCAACCTGATGGAAAGAGGCAGAAAATCTTCAGTGAAGAGAGCAGACACTCCAACTGCAGTCTTTAATCAAGACAGGGGGAACAAATAGACTGCAGATGCAGTAACTCGTTCTGTACACCACATAGAAAATACACCAGCATCCTTGCAGCTCCTCTTTCCAGAGCATTTTGGGACCGGCTGCTTAGCGAGGAATGGATATGGCTTTAGAAAAGGCAGCAGGGCTGGAACTCCCACCGGTAAAGTGAAGTCTCCCTCTGCAGACTCTTTGACAGCACCTCTCAGCGTGCAGAAGATTAAACTTTAAATTGGATTCCCACCTCCCAGCACAGAGAAATGGAAATGTTTACTGAGTCACTCATCAGCAATTGCAGAGAGAGCAGTTGAGGGAGACTGCGAATGTCCGTGGAGGTTGCGCTGTTTTCCTCAGCACAGATGAGCATAAACAGTTTAGCTCGAAAAGTGACAATGCATCAACTGTATCTGCAGCGAGAACAGACACACCCTCGGAAAGCATTCATGGCAAAATCGGTAACACATCCTCCTGCAAAATCACTTCTGCACACCTGCTGTGCTATCCGATACGCTTTTAACTCACTTCTTTATACACAGATCTACACTGATGCGGTTTCCTATATTAGATACTCTTAGCCAACAGGCATCAAGTAATCCAAGTGAGAGCCTTCAGATTCAGAGGAATTGGACTAAAGGGGATTTTATTTTTTTTTAAGCCACTAATTCATTCTATGTTTGCGATGAATAACCTATCAGACAAAGACGTTTTCTCAATTTACTAGTGCACAGCTCACAAACTGCTGACACCTTGTATTTGGTTACCAGATTCTACAGTAGCTGGAGACACACAGTTGTTTCCCACCCCCTTGTCTTATTTACAATCCAAATTCCATGAAAATATTTAAAATATGCAGCAGAATCACCCGGTGCAGAGCTCATTTTCAGTTCTGCCTCTCAGACTAGCACCTAGAAAAACAATCTCACGTAGCGTTTGCTAAAAATGCCACCCGCAGGTTTTTAAGAGTGCTGAACACTCATTCTGCATGCTATGCAGACTTTGTGAAAGTGGATCCATTCGGCGAACAGCCGGCAGAGTTGCTAATTATGAAAATAAAATAAAAAAAAAAGGGACTATATTGTATCACAAGGCTCCTGACACGAGCAGTGCTCCTGAATAAAAATATGAATTTGAGAACTCTGGATCCCAGCCCACCTACAAATCCAAGCCTGCCACTAAGGAAACGATGTCCTGTCCTGGGAATTTGCCACACACCAGTAATCAACGCAGTAGACACTGTCTGATCCTTAGATCACAGCAGCAGCTGCAGAAATTTTTTAGAGAAAAATCGAGCAGTGGGAATTCATACAAGCTACGCACACCAACTCCAGCGTTACTAGTGTTACAATTCACTTAATCAGAGATACATTTAGCAATGTTAAAATGCAAACAAATGTTAGACTTCAGAGTTAACACAGACTGGAGGCAGCCCACACTTCCCGGAGGAAGATAATGATGTCTGCAGACTCTGGGTAACAGTCTTTCATTGGGTTATGGCCTGAATATTTTTTTTTTACCTGAAAAAAATAGTATTTCTGCTGCTTCCCATATACTGAAGAGACTGCCAGCTGAGAAACCCAAGAGAAAAAGCTCCCCACTGATGACTGACCAACAACCTACGTAGTCAGTCAGACCATTCATTTCAACATGTACTCTGTGTTCTGCCAGAAAGACAACTGACACCAAAGATACCATGCAACAATCCATTTTCTTCTCCTTCTCCTCGGGACTTGCTCCAAAGGATCCCAAAGCACAGGTGATGTTACCTGCTGAAGAGTGCTTTGCTGTCCAATACACCAAAGGACATAGCTCCCCACAATATTCAAGCTGTGTCTACAGCATCAGCGCTGACGAAAAGTTATCTTGGGAAAAGCGAGTATATGGGCAAGTTTCACAAGCGCACTGTAGTCGCAGGACCACGGGCAGGACACCAGGACCACCACTTGTAAACCTCACAGGAAGCACAACAAAACTGTTGACAGCCATAAGCAGCCCTGACCTCAGACTTACACCCCATCTGCGAGACGGCACGTTCGTGAACGCAATGTCCCCCAGTGCAAAGGCTGGGAAACAGACTCCCAAGAAATGAGCTCAGTTGCCAATTTTTGCCGCGGGGCTGTACTTTTCATTTGGAAGCTTGCCCAGCAAGTGCTGACAAAGCCAATCACAGATTATCTTCTGCAATCTAACGAGGTACGGGAGGTCTCGGGGCACACCACAGAGGATGTCAAATTACGTATCAGCCAACACCAAGAAACATAACTTTGACACAGCGGGCTTCCACTTACCATATTCCTAAATCCTTGTTACTGTTTAGTATCCAGTTCAGGGCAGCTTCAAACTTCTGTGGGGAACTACCAGTTATATTCTGTTGAAAGGAATCCATAAGAAGATCAGTTCTCCATTCATTTAAAATACTGAATAACATAATTTCATTACAGTAGTGGGAGAATTCATTCTATACTGTCTGTCCTTAGGTTAATTCTAACTGTAATTCCGCAAACTGGAGGAAGGAGAACTAAATCTGAAGGTCTGTCTGGACTAAAGTCTTCTGACTATGGTAGATGATGCATGAAGCACCCTGTGAAATAACACTATCCCAGACTGTTAAGACTAACCACTAAATACAACATAATCTTACTGACAGTTTACCATGAAAGAAATGGAATGCTAGATCAAAGCAGTCTGTCTTCTGACACTTTGGGGTATAGAAAAATCCTTCTTCTGCCCAGCCCTCAATACAGGGAAATTTCTGGTTTCAGAAGACTGATGACTATGGTGAAACAACAAACCATTAAGTTAGATTTACAGGGGCTGAATCAGAGATGTAGGAGAAGATTATTTTCAAAAGAACTGCTGAGAACAGGACTGGCCAAAGGGGAAGCTAGAGATATGGGAAAGAATCAAAACAGGATGAGGAAGTAAAACAGATGGTGAATTGCTTTAGTATCTATTATTTATTGCCTTATAAAAGACTAAGCACTGCGTTATAACAATAGCTGTTCACAGCCTACTCACCACCACGTGATCCTTTGCTTCACTAACCCAAACGCATTTGCTTTTTAGATTGTCAGGGTTTCCGCATTCAAAATTACCTGGTAAAAAAAGTCAAATAGAAATAACGTTTTGAGAAAAAAAAGCCCTCAAACAGTGCAAAATACACTGAACTGTCTGGAAACGTTAGCCTTTCAAATCGGCTGTAGCTCCGGGCAAAATGATTACAAGGTAAGATTTACATTGTAGGCAGATAAGATTGTGACTATTAATAAAATGGATAAGGGCAATCAAACCTCATGCTTCAGTGTGTGAGCTACTCAACACAGAATGAGGGGAAAAAATAAAAAATGACTATTTCTCCCCCTTGCAGAGTACATAACCACCTCTCTGACCTAATGACCTGCACAGGGGCTCCCTCCATCCGGTATCAAAGACTGCGGTGTTGGAGTTAATGATCAGCATTGAAAATGCTTCTAAGGAGCCTAAATCACAGCTGTATCTTCTACCCATGCAGAGAAAAGCTGGCAAGGAACTAAATTTTCTAAATCTAGCTTCACAAAGTTGACTAAACAAATATGCTAAGAGACTGTGTAAAACTGGTAGAAATTTCACAAGTGCTGAAGTCTGATTTGAAAAGATTTAGAAATTCTGTGAGTCTTCCTAAGTATCTGAAGGATTCAGCCTTCTTGAGGCCTGAAATCTAGAAAATGGAACTTAGGTGCTTTTATTGATTATTACACATCTTGCTGAACAAGTTTTTACTCATCCACTGAATTCCTAGCAGCCTTCTTCATCACAAAATACTACTTATGGACCAGATTCGCTAATACATAGTAGAGACTGGCTGAACTACTGTGCTCAGATAGTTCCTCAGCTAAAAGAGCCTGTCTCACTCTGTACTGAGAAAAAAGAAAAAACACAAAAAAAAGAGCCACTCATCTAACCAGCTGCCACATTTCAGCAGAGAGCTGGCAATTTCTTAAGTCGCTTTAACTTTATTTGTAAGAACACATCAGCTTACACTTACTGGCTTTGAGTGTCTTGAAGACAATTTCAAGATGCCGGTAGAAAAGAACCATAAAACTGGATATTTCCACCTCAAATTCCCAATATATCAAGTGCAAATAAGGACCACTCCACAAGATCACAGTGAAATAAGTGCATTAGCTAAGCACTATTCAGAATAAAAATAAACACATCTTTTTCTATTTTTCTATTACCTGATTACTCAGAGCTCTTCAAGTGGAACTGACTGTTCCACAAACCCCTCTTTTCAAAACGAGGTTAAAAATGGCCAGACAGCTGGGAGAGGCAGTTTGCTGAATGCTCCTAAGTGTTTTATAACGACAGTTGGAACTTACCAGCTTGTACGGATAAGTAGTTATACAACTCGTGCAGCACGTTCATTATTACATCCTTCTGCTTAGTTTGACAGAACTGAAAGTCAGAAACAGGTAAGAAACATGAACAGAGCAGCAGCAACAGGACAGTGGTCAGACTAGTTAAAAACACCAAACCAAAATACCAGTAGTGGGGTTCGGCACAGTCACGCCCCACTAGTTGAAATTAAACACACCTGCAGCAAAGATCTACAGCTTCTGTGTCAGAACTGAGCTTGTGCATCCTCTGAAAGCGCCACCGACTCGCCCAGCCCAGCCCACATCACCAGACACCCCACCCGACCAACCGCAGATCCCTTCTTTGCCTCCGGAACATCACCGGAGACTAACCATAACCCTGAATCCAATCCGAAATTTTCCGCCTCCTAATAATACGTTATGGTAAAAGACACCGGGCTGTACAAACACTTTATAACGGAGTTCAGGGAATTAGTTGGATTAAATCTTGCATTGTTAAAGCTGAACACAGCTTTACGGCAAACCAGTATCACTTCTGTTACAACTATTAAAGAAATTGATTCACGTAATTGGGAATTTAAAGTTTTATCTTTCGGAGTCTCATATACAGTCCTAATTTAATCTGGCCCATTAATTCCAACTCATCAAATCACAATTTTTCTGTGAAAGGATAGAAATAATAATTTTACAGTGATACTGATACTGGTGGAAGTTACCTAGAATAATTACTCTTCTGTGAGAATCCCCTATCCACAATACTTGAAGATAAATAAATATATGCTTACATCATCCGTTCTTTTGTCACAATCCATAGGCAAGAGATTAACTACGAGAGAGAAGGGGAGGGCAAGTTAGCTGGCTGCAAAACAAGAGCTTTGATCAAGAAAGTAATTATCTTTTTTTTTAAAAAAAAGGCTCTACTTTAAAGCCTGATTCTGCTCTTCTTAATCTCCCTCTACGCAGCACCTTGCTATGCAAATAGCACATTCGAAGCGCTGCTTTGGTAGGCAGCACTGAAAGCAAAACAAATAAAACGGGTGCAAATGATGAACCCTGTTCAGCTGGAAAGTAAAAACCGGGGCCTGAATGTTTTAATAGCTCCTTTTAAGTAGGTGCTTCGTGTTCCTCTACAACCCACTGCTTCACACTGATCTTTTACAACCTGGTAATGCCATTCGCTGCACACCATGGTCACCTGAAATATCACAGCGATAACAGGGATTTAAATCAAGCCTCCTCAAGGCAAAAGCAGAGGATTTATTTCAGTTGGAGCTGTCAGCCCTGCAGACGATGGCCTCTGGTTTATCAGCCCCCTCCTGCCCCGACAATTCGATGTCGACCGGCCCCGGTCCACCGGGCAGTACTTTCGAGCAATCTGAACTACCTGAGAATGTAAAGAATTTGCAGCTGTGCTGCAAGACTTGCTTGCTTCAAAACACCACTGGTTTCGAAACATCTAACAAATTTGTAAAGGGCGCATCAGAAATTCACTGACATTGGGCAGTTTTACTCTTGACTTTGAGCAAGCAGGAAACAGCTTTCCCTGCCCACGCACAATGCACAAACGCCCAGAGGCGCAGAGCGCCGAGTTTTGGGACTCGCACCTTCCCAACCACACCCCAAACCCCTTCTTCTTTCAGTTCAAAGCCGCCAAATGACAATATTTCCATCTGCTTCGGCTGGGGAACTCTGCTTTAAAAACCAGGTGACGGGGAGGCCCCTTTTTGTTTCCCATGGAAGCTCTGCCACACTTGGAAGTGCCTAAGTACCGATTGAACCGCCGTGCTTCCCACGTGGCCAGGATAAAGGCCAGGAAGGGCTGTGCTTTGCAGAGGCTGATATTAAAAAACACACAACGGGCGATTGCACAGACATTATGTTACACCACGGACAATCATAAAATACATCCTTGGCCTAGCAGGAACGTCACTCTCCATAAAACCCACGGTTTTGAAGAACCGAAGGCCAAACTCATTTGGAAAAAAGCGCACACTTGACTTACTTTCCATGACTAACAAGGTTTCCCATGGGCAAGGGGAGATGGAAATGGGGCCAGAAGCGGAGATGTCAGGTTACGAAAATGAGAATGATAAATGCGATGGCGATAGGAGTAATAAAGGGCAAGCAGAGAAGAAAGGTGAAGAATACAGTTTAAAAACAGGATTAAACCAGCGCACGTACAGGTCTCCTCTGTCCTGTCGAGCCAGCCTGACCCGATCATCTTCACCATGAGGATGCCCAGAAAAATCATCAGCAGCACAAAGCTGGCGAGGCAAAGGAACTGGGAGAGGTAGTACTCGAGGCCTTTGCCCTTTCCTTCCGTCCGCTGCCTCGGGGCTGACCGCAACAAGTGAGTGCGGGGGGTTACTCCCTGTCCTGCTCCCCACCGGCTCCCCGAGGCCAGCCCTGCGTCGCCCGTCGCCCTCCACGGGAACCGCCGGATCAACCCCCCACTCCGGCTGCTGGGGTTCAGCTCCCTGTCCGCCTCCTTCCGAACACCGGAAGCCAAATCCTCTTTCCCTCTCCCAAAGGGGTGACTCAACCCCCCGGCTCCCACCGAGGTGCCCCAGTGGGTGCTGGGTGTCACCTCGCCTTCCCGCCTCCAGGAGCTGTTGGAGGAGAGCCCCGTCCTTTCCCCCGCTGTCTCCCACTGAGCTCGGGGGCTCGGCACCCCAATTCCTCCTCCCGACGTGCCCCAGTGACTCCTGGACTTCAGGCCCCCGCTCTCATCACTGGAAAGGGGTCTGGAGCTGAGTCCCCCGCTCCGGCCTGTGGAGGCACCCCAGGGGGACGCGGAGCTCAGCCCCCCAACCCCATCCAGGGACGTCCCCGACCCAGCCCTCACGCCGAGCCCCCCGCTCCTCTCCGCAGCCGCGCTCCACTGCGATGTGGTGCTCGACCCCCGAAACCTGTCCAGGGTCGGCCTCAACCCCACGCTGAGCCCCCCGCTCCTCTCTGCCGAGGCGCCCCACTGCGATGCGGAGGAGTCTGAGCCCCGAAACCCATCCAGGGGCGGCTCCGATCCAGCACCGAGCTCCGAGCTCCTCTCTGTAAACCTGCTCCAGAGGGATGCGGAGCTTGACCCCCGAAACCCATCCAGGGACGCCCCCAGCCCGCTGCTGAGCCCCCCCTGGCTCCTCTCTGCCGGCGCGTCCCAGTGGGACGCGGGGCTCAGCCCCCCAGCCCTATCCAGCGGCGCCCCCAGCCCCCCGCTTCTCTGGATCGACGTGTCCCACTGGGAGGGCGAGCTCAGCGCACCCATGGG
>VZSF01010162.1:103920-199785 GCA_013398295.1 Chionis minor | reverse complement strand
GCCACCTCGGCGCGCAAGCAGCCCAGCTTCTTGACGTAGACCTTGCGGGTGGTGGCGGTGATGGGGCCCGGCCGGTAGCCCAGCGCCATCAGCTCCTTCCGGAGCTCCGCGTCTGTCAGCTCCGCCATGGCCGTGGCGCTGACACCAGGCCGCACCGGAAGCGCTCTGAGGGTTAGGGAAGCGCGGCCGCCATCTTGTGAGGGGCCCGCGGCGCTTAACCCCCTCGGGCGGCCATCTTGAGAAGGGCAAGCGCTGGGGCCTGCGCGGCGCCATGTTGTTAAGGGGCGCCATGTTGAGAAGGTCGAGGGAAAGCGCCGCTTCCCGCGCAGCGCCACCGCCATCCTGTGAAGGCGGCCTCGCCGCTTGCGCCATGTTGGGGAGGTCAGGGGTCCTCTCGGAGGGAATGGTGGCTGGTGGGAGCAGTTGCTCATCTCAGGAGAGGTGGGGGAAAAAGGGGAGAAATGGAGAGAGCGAAGAGCAACAGCTGCCTTAACATCTGGGGCCCGCCATCACTGCCCCATGACTCTGGAAAACCCTGCTCAGGAACAAGCACGGAGCCTGAGCACCTCTCGCCTCACTCCCAGCAAGCCACCCCAATGTTTTGACAGTTTTAGGGACAATTATGAGGAGAAAGAAGTGTCTTTCCCAGCCACCTGCCACCCCCCCTACACACACGTTTTCCTCATGCCTCTCATCGCTGCCAAGTTACAGTCGTTTAACTGGCATCCATCAAGCTGGCTGGAGCTTTGCCACCGCTTTCGGCAGGATCAGGATCTGGGTCCTCAGGATATTTGCTGGGGAAGGAGGTTCCTTGCATACTTCGCAGCCTAAAAAGGCAAAACTAAGCATCGACTTGAAAATTTATTTTGGCAAGGCAGTGATGTACCGTAATTGCTTTTTCCTGCTGCTGCCTATGAAGAAAGTAATGAAAGTGGCTGAAATACTGTGGCGTAATATCGGAATTTAATTAAAGATAATGAAAAAGTAGTGATGAATGCGTGCTGCCTGTCTGTGCATCGCCGTTTTAATGATGGACGCGTGATACCGGCGTGGGGGAAACTCGGCGGTCCCTCGGGAACGGGACCTGCCACAAGTGGGAGCTGGAAGGGGGCTCGGGGAGAGCTCCGCATGGACGCCCGCCGCTTGCTGCCATGAGGCTGGAGATGCTAAACTGTGCCATCATGCCATAAAACTTCTTCAGGGATACCCCTCCTTTCACACCCGCCTCACTGCCGTGCCCTTCTTGTTTAGGGCATCAGGCAAAGCTCGCCTCGTTCTTCCTGATTTATGCGAGAAAGCAGCGACAAGATGCTGAGATTTGTTAATCTGGTTAGCAGCAACAAATACACACTCAGTAGAGGCCAGGGAGCCCATTAAAAGAGCATACTCGGCTCCGATGGGAAGTGGGAACGTGCTAAGCCGAGCCTCCCCTGCTAACTGGAAAGCACAACTGACAGCTAATAATTTGGAGTGGTGTCTAATGTAAATAAAGTATCAGAATATGCTCTTAATACACAGTTTTTGTAAGCTCACAGCTTTCAGTTTGGAGAAGCTCTGCCTAGACATGCAGATGCATGCTGGCATCTAAACCTGAGCTGATACAAGCTCATGAATTAAGTGAACTCCTCTTGCTTTGGAGAAAAAGCACAACAGCAACAACAAAACAAAACAAACAAAAAAAAACCCAACCAAAAAACCCCAACCCTTCAGCTTCTTGTGTTTGTGGACATCAGGGAAGTTACACCAGGCCAGAGTTTGGCCCAGCCAGCCTCATTGCATGACCTTCAGAGCGGAGAACTTGGAAGTGGTGTTCGAGAACTGGAGGGCTGGGGAAAAGCTGTGATTCCTTCGCAGAAGGGAGGTTGGCGGTGCCGATGCTCAGCAGGAACAGATGCCTCTTCTTTGTGCAGAGAAATCCACAGCCCATCTCCCTTCCTCCCTAGCAAACAACCCTTGGGAGCATCCCTGCCTTCCCTGGAGGGTACCTGGACACTATGGTGAAGGCAGCAGGAGAAGACAGCCCTCTGTCTCTCAAACATGGCAGAGCCTATATCCCTATGGACAAGCACCTATTTGTTCCCATCACCCTGCCCCCAGTGCTGCTGATGAGGATGATGGTGGATTTTCTGCTTTTTGCAGCCCCTTTTTGTCATCCCCACAGCTCTGGGCAGCAGCAGAGGCTGCCGGGGCGAGCGCAGACCTGCTGATGCTGCAGATGGGCTGCGATGCTCAGAGATGCTCGGCTGTGAAAAGCCAGTTTCCCAGCCCACGGTGCAGCTCTTGAATATCTTGGCTCTAAATACCCTGAGCGAGATGTGGGAAGATGGGACAGCGAGGAGGGGACAGCCTCCACCTTCCTTGCTAGCCCAGAAGCTGCCTTAGGACTGCTGGCAGTGACTCAGATATCAAACGGGAAGAGCAGGCGTGCCGTGCTGTGCCGTCTGCTTCTCCTCTTGAAGCATCAAGACAGGACTGCTCTAAGCAGAGGAGTAGAAATAGATCTGCGCCATCTTCACAAAGTGCCTGAAGAGGGGAGCGTGCTGCATCCCAAAAAGCACAGGCAGCAGATGAAACCCCTCCACCCTTGACTGAGGGGCTGCTGAAAAAAACCCACCATCCCACCCCCTCTGCTTATCCCGTGGCATTTGGACGCCAGTCCTGCATATGTCACCAGGGGAAGTGTCAAATCTTACTTGGGAGCCAACTGTGCCAATTTAACACCCTGTCACTCACAGCAGCGGCACAGGTGTGACCCAAGAACACCGCTTCTCATCCTCCCGATCATATGTCATGTCCTCGGCCTGCCGAGCTTCTTATTAGGTTAGAAAGTCAGTGCTGATTTCATTCTTTTCTCTCTTCCTTCTCCTCCTTTCCCTGCCTCTTTCCGCCAACTATTCATCTGCTCATCCTGCCACAAAACTCTTGTTCGGTTTCTGGAGCAGCAAGATCTTCCTACCTGTGTGCAGGCGTGGACTGTGGTGCTGCTGGCTGCCAAAGCAGCCTTCCAGGAGTGCCCTGGGGATACAGATCTGTCTGTCCAGCAACTTGGAGACCGTTTTGCTTTTTAGCAAGAGGTATAGCCCTGACAGTGGGAGTCATGCCTGGGAGGATGGTTGGTGTCCATCCATCTTCTTCCAGTAGAAGACTATCTGCTTCTTTCCCACTACTCAAGCACCTGAGGCTGGAAGGAATTGAATTCCAAAAGCTGAATGCCCCCTTGTACTTAGGTGCTGATTTGGGCTGCACAGTTGTTGCCGCAGGGTAAAACGGGGAGTTCATACAGTTACTGTCACAACCAGCCATACATCCCTGAGCTCATTTATAACTGGGTCAACTGGGAAGAGCTGATGGCCAGGGTAAAAGCAAACCTTTGCTGTTGCAGCTTGTCTGTGTCAAAATGTAGGAGCAGAGGGAGATATCTCTCCGAAGTCACATTGGTGGATCTCCTTATGGATGCATCTGCAGCATCGGCCCCACCATCCCTGTGGTGGGAAATGGTCCAGGGAGCACATCTAAGAGGCTCACGTTCACTTTCTTTCTTGCAGTCCCTGGGAAATTTTCCTTCCTAGATGGCACAGGGGAGCTGTCAGCCTGGAAAACCACTTGTGTGAAAAAGCTGGCCAAAAGGGCATGCTAGAGAGACAACTCTGACCCACAGTGGAGCTCACGCGGGGGTTTTAGGAGCAGTTTGCCCCTCAAGGGGAAATTCTTGTTTTGCTGTGGCAGGGCAAAATTAAACCTGGGGTAAAGGTTTGAGTGTTTCAGAAGTAACAAGTCGTCATGTCCCCTTCGAAGCAAAAGGTCTCGTCTGTGATCTTGCTGGACAATGGTGTAAATGTGGTGCAGCTCCTCCAGTGATTTCCGTGCCAGATCTTCCATGGATATCACTTCACTGCAGAGTGATTTGCACTGGCTGAGCTCCTATAGCCCAGCAATACATGCAGCTGATTTCACTTTCAGCTTAATGGAATGTATTATTTTCTATCTTCCTCCCGCTCAGACTCATTTATAGTGATTTCATAGCTCAACCTGCCTCAGCAATAATCCCTGCAAACTTTGAGTTACGCTGAGCTGATCAGTCCATGGACTTGGAGTGTGCCTTTGAATCAAATGTTAAAGCTGGAATCCACTCCATGCTGGATGTTGCATTATACATTGGGAGATTTCTTTTCTCCTAAGGGATGGCTTGCAGCAGAGAACGTACTGAGCAGTGTTGTTCTAGCACAAACACAGCTATTTAAATGAGCCACAGTGAGAACATCATTTGTGTTAGGTTGGGAGGATAAAATTGGATTGAAATTGGATATATTCACATACATACCATTGATCTCATCCATCCTTACTTTACATATGTTGGATTTCCTGCTGCCAATATAGAGGAGCAGCTCTAAAATAAGCCAAAGGTATGTAAATGGAGGGCAGTACGTTCAAGTGGAATTACGATTTCACCTCTAGGTTTGTTTGAGAGGCAGAAATAAGGCCGGAGCTCTGCGTTGTTCCACGCACGCTGTGCCTGTTTGCATCGTAGCCATGGGGTGGGGTGTTCCTCACAATGTTATTTAAATTTATATCGCCTGGGTCAGTAAGAGAGGGTTAAGAGCACAGGTAGGAGCTGCAAATCAGGGCTCCTGCTTTCTCCTGGCGGTGTGAGGGAGAGCGTCCTCCCGCATCCAGATCGGGGAGACCCATGAAGATGCCTGGGTCCCCTCACCTGACACTCCTGATCCTATGCTTGTGTCACCAGTTTGGCCAAGAGATCCAGTAAATATTTGCCTCAGTTTCCCTCATTGCCAAAAGGGAGGGCTAAAAACTTATTAGTCCACAAAGATTAATTACTCAGGCTTTGCAACATGCTTTGCGCTTCTCAGAAGGACGGTGATACTCTCTAGGACTGGAAACCCTCCCTCTCTTCTTTCCCACACTTGCTGCTTGCCATCTGGCTGAGAGGCATGCAGAAAAGAAGGCACAAATCCTCCATTTAATTATACTGCGCATTTTATTATCTCACCTCAGATTTTGTTAATCTCTTTTACAGATTTCGTTTACATAAGTGGAGTCATTTAGCTTTAGCAGGCTACATTGCTTTCGCTTCTGATTCTGCAGATATCAGTCAGCTAAAAAGAAAAGAAAGAACAAGTGTCCTTAAATTTGTCATTCAGGCTTTCCTAGGCTTTATATATTGTTTCCTCCTCCTTAGCTCCCCAACTAAAAAGCTAGAAGGTAAACTGAAATCAGCACAGCCAAAGCTGAATAACAACTCCCACTGGGACAGAGGGGACCCTCTTGTTTGGGACATTTAAGCCCAGATAAGACAAAAGTCCAGAAATAACACCAGCGAGACCCGTTCCACCACCCCCCAGTCTGCAGGCAGGAATACCTGCATCACGTGCTGCCTCTGGATATTTTCTTTTGCAGTTCCCATATACTAAAAGCAAAGCCCAGGGCTGGATTTGTTAGTGCCCAACACCTCAAATTGCACCTAATTCTAGCTGTAATTAAGCATTTGTGTTAAATTGTTAAATCCCTGTGCAGGGAGAGGGGTGTTCAGGTCCGACTGCAGGTACTATGCTGCCTTGCAGGTGTAGCTTGTGTTATAGGCTCTGTTGGAAATCACATCCTGGAGACTGAGGACTTTTGGGGAGGAGGAGTAGGGAAGTGGGAAGCGGCGCCCAGGGGAGCTGCTGGGAAGTGTTGCAATGCTGCTAACAGTCAATATCAGCTCTAGGGCACAGACAGCACCCTAAGAGAGTGAATAACCTTCCCAGAAGAAGAAAGTATGTACATGAGAGCGGGTGGGGTATCTGAGGACTCTGTAAAGTGAGCAAACATGACACAAAAGCCCTTCTGAGGAATATAAATATCTCCTGATGATGAGCTGGTGAGAGGAGGGAAAGGCAGAATTCCCAAGGCAGAAATCAACCTCCTGACAGTACCGTCTGGGGTGTCCTGTAACATCTCTGCTAGCAGTTTCTCCAGGACATCTTGGTATTTTTCCAGCTGCCTTGGGGTGAGCCACATCCCAGCTCTGACAGGAACAGCTAGCTGTGGAGGAAACCAGGGAAGTCAAAAGGAAAAGGTGAGGAGAGCAGAGGGAGGCAGGTTGGGGTGCTTTGACCCCACTTTGCTCAAGTCAGTAGAGGGTCTAGGGCTGATTTGAAGGGAAGAGGATGACCCTTATACAGGGAAATCAACATTTTGAAGCCAATGCAATGTTCTGCTGTTCAGAGTGCCAAAGTTTTCGTGCATTGGATCGTCTCTGGGCTGAGTCAGAAACACAGATAAAGGTACCTCCTGGCAACAGAGACTGTAAAGAAGAAAATAATTTGTGAACCTTATAATCCTCCACTATCTCACACCTTGACCCTTCAAGCCATCAGCTTTACTGATGCTGGTGAAGCACCCTGCCTTAGCAAAGGCTGAGGATGAGACATCATCCTGCCTCCAGACTGACTGACTTGGAGCCAGCTGTGGCTCACATGTACCCGAAGTAAACAGAGTTGTTCCGGTCATGGCTGGAGGCACAGGAGGGCTTGTGGTTGCAGTGGGGGGGTGTTAGACCCTGGGATGTGCCAGTTATTTAACGCTTTGAACTGTGAATCCTTGCTGTTTAAATCCTATTATTGATTGTTGGTGCACCACGTTTGCGAGAGTAAGTTGCACATTAACCTGCGTCTTGGCCAAATTCCAGCCTTGCTGGCCCCGCTGCCTGCCCCGCTCCGTCTCTCCCGCAGTTTTGGGGCGGACCTACGTGCTCCTTCTGCTGGCAGAGAGAATGGCCAAGCTCACTGCAGGAGCAGCTGCACGGACAGGGCAAAGAGTTCCCTGTATTCAAGTGGAAAAGCACAATTTTCAGACTTGGCTAACCAGGTAAGTATGCCTTTGAGGGCTTAGACTGCCACTTAAATCCCTAAAATTGACAATTTTCTGCTCTGTATATGGACTTTGGGGGGTGCAGCTCTATGAGCCCGAGTTTATAAATAAGGTCTCGCCAGTGCATAGGAACTGTGAGATCGGAGGTGACACCAGGCAGCTAATCTGGAGCTGGGTGAAAAAGTGACAAGTTAAACCCAGAACTGAGGCAGAGCTGCAAATTCCTGCCTTGCAGTTGGCTGGTGTTCACTGAATGGCAAAGAAAGACCTCATGTTTCTTCCATCTTCCCCATTCCAAGGGAGAAGCCAGGTGGGACTGAGGGGTGACCAGGCTGCTGAATGTCCAAGATAGTTTATAGGGTGGAGGTAGAACTTTTCTCTGATGCAGCCTTGCTCAGTTGCCTGGCAGGAAGTGGGTGATATTCCTTTATATGGACTGTGAGCTCTCTGATAACACCCACTGTCTTCTCACGCAGCATCACCAAACGCTTGCCTGTAGCCAGACCCTGTGGGCTGACTCTTGGACCAACTCTTGGGCCACTTGTCCCTGTGTATCCTCGTGAGTTCCTTAGAGCTGCATGGTTCAACGTACCTGGATGGTCTTGACCTTGTTGACGTCTGCACCCGGTTGCTGAGAGAAGCCTTCCTCTTCCAGCTGCTCCAGCGAGGTCAGGGACTTCTTCTGCCCTCCTTTGTTCCTCTCCTTTTCCTGCAACTTGACAGTACAGAGCAGATGGGGCAGTGATGCTGGGACGCAGCAGTCTGTGGGTACCAAACCCACTCCGCACCATATCAACAGTGTGATGCCCGGCAGCCAGGAGCCTGCGGAGCTGGGCACAAGCCCAGAGGAACTGGAGATCCCCGGAGCTGCCTGGAGCCAATGTGACCTCCTTCCCCAGGGCCACAGCTCACTGGGAAGGGCCCCATCAGCTGTGGTCACCGTGGCCTCGGGGACTGTAATTCTGACATGCAGCAGAGGCTGCAATATCGGGTGTAAGGTTGGGTTACAGGATCGCATGTAAAGATCTGTAGCAAACATGACACTTTGATCTGTGCAAGATAACGTTGTCAGCTGGATGGGGTAGCCAAGTATACTGACCTTACAGAGCTATTCCAGAGGCCTGGTCCTGGTTCTGTTCCATAGCAGCGGCAATGAAGTTGAATAAAAGCCTGCAGAGCCTCATTGCAAATGGAGAGCTCTGTGCAGACGTTACGTATTACCAGCCTTTCTTGCAGGTCTGTAATGTCAGTCCTTTCCCATTTATGGGGCTAAACTTGGCTTCAGGATCCTCCCTTTGTTCCCAGTCCAAAGAGAAAAGCCAAAGTTGCTTTGGGATATGACAGGCATGACAGGATGTGTAAAATGCAGTGAGAGCTGTGCTCAGTGTCAAACTGGCTGCATGCTGTGCCCTCGCTTTGGTTTGGGTGCGTGCTCAGAGGAGGAGAGGCAGCCTTTGGAAGACTGACTTCACCCATGCACATCTAGAAGACCCTCAGTCACTAGCAGACACGTAGCTACGAGGGTCGTGATGTGCGAACGATCAATCTGGGGATCGTGCGTGGGTCCCCATCACCTTCCTCAACAAGGCTGAAGGATGATTGTGTTCCCCACAAAAAGCAATTGCTACCCACCAACCAGAGAGGTGTTGGAAACAAGATTTCTCCCCAGTATCAATGGGCTGTGTGGTGCGGGGGAAGCGCACTTCAGCTGTGTTTAAGAAGATGCAGTCTCTGAGGCTGCCTGCCTGACACCTTTCAACAGTATTAGTTTCACATCAAAAGAAAAAAACATTCTCCTCTCTGCATATCCCAGAGGTGACAACCATCTGGAGGATGGTTAATTATTTGTTACAACAAAAAGACCCATCAATATGGTGATGGGAGGCTGCAGCTTCTCTATAAAAATTACAGCCACTAGCGTGGAGGAAAGAAAACTGAGCTGGAAAACGAGCTGCAGATGATAACCCACACAGGGCTTTTAGTTTTACGTAGAGGAGTCCAGGCTCTTCCTTTCTAGTCTCACATCTTAAAAGTTGTCTCTGCCTTCTCCCGTAGCCCTTAACTTTGGGACGGGTGAGGGACTGCCAGTGTCATCGTCTCCTGTTTGAACAGAAGAGGCAGCTGCCGGGGACCGCGGTGTGCACTGGCAGAGCTTAGGGGATTAGGGAGGAAGAAACGCCTTTGCTGGTTTATTCAGGGCTCCAGCCCCTGCAGCGTGTTTCTTGGGGTTACCTGCATTTTCCGGAAGTCGCTCTGGGTGAAAAAGGGCACAAAGCCTTCGGTCTGCTCAGCCAGCATAGACACCACATACACCAAGAGCAAACTGGCCACCACTTTCTTTGAAACCATCGTGAGAGTCTGAACAACACAGGAAAGAAGATACCAGGGTGATAGTGGAGAGCACCATTTGACAAGAAATCCCTTTGGCTTTTGATCAGCTGCAATCCAATTTATCCACCAGCTAACTAGAGGTATATTTACTCTTCCAGTTGCTCCTGAGCTGAGAATAGAAGTGTCTTGACTGACAATTCTCCTCTCAAACCTTTTTCTGTAAACAGATTTGTTCTTGAGCAATACCTCCAGGGACTTCAAGCCCAGCCCTTCAGTACTATTAAAGACTCCCTCTGTTCTGCAAGCTTTAGCCCTCCAGCTGTACTGGTTTAAGACCCACACATATCCAGAGCAAAACGCTCCCATCAATCCAGCTGACAGCAAGGGAGACAGAGTGATGCTGGAAGAGAGAAAAACCCTAAGACAGCTGTTTTGTTAAATTTTGTTTTCATATTCTTCACTCCTGAAAACCTGCATTGATGGACTGAATCTTTTAATAAGCCTCACTGGGTCCAAGAGAGCTGGGAAGGGCATTTGCCAGCCCGGCTCCATAAAAGCCTAGTATAAAGGGCTTTAAAAACTGCCTTCTGAAGTGATTTAACAGCGACTTCACGTCAGAAGAGGACTTACGTAAACATTAAATGTTCTCTTTAAATATTAAAATACTCTCTCTGGACGAATTTAATGAAGTCTGGTCCCACAGTTTAACTACTCTACCTGATTGGATCCTGAGCCTTAATTAGTTTCAGAAACCTCTTGGTTTGGACGTTATTGAAAAGACATTGTTAGGTCAAATTTGACCCCTAAATTAGATTTCCCATAAATATCAGCTAGTATTGAACTGCAGGCCAGTGGAAGTTAATAAATATTCCCTCCTGCTGCACTTGCCAGTCACATCCCTCCGCGGTGTGCCAGGCCAGGGGAGGGCTGAGGGCCAGCGAAGGCGGCTGTAGCCCCTCTCCTGTCCCTTGGCACTGCTTAGGGCAGCACCGCTGCCATCTCCCCCCTGCCGAGCCATGCTGGGTCACCAAAGCTGTCACCTGTGAGCCAGCGAGAGGTACCGTTTGCTGCAGTGATCAAAAGCAGGTTTCTCAGGCTCTCCCCTTGCAATGCAACATGTTGATATGCGTATGTGCTGATAACATGGTGTTATCTCAGTAGCATCAATCTTTTGTGCTTTTTCATTTATTCTATCACCGCGGTAAAATACTGCCATATACAAAGAAATAAACCCAGTCGCCTCCTTCATCTCTTATTGACTATCCCTTTGTGAATTGATTCGCTCCCTCTTCCCCTGGAGAAACACCCCCACACATTACACCAGTCAAAAATGTCATTTCTGAATGTCCCTTCCTTATTTTGTAAGCAGGACATGTCTTTCAGACCTGAGATCTCCAGCTCAATGTCTCTCCAGGCAGATATGCACTTTGTTGTTAGTGAATTTGCTTCCCAGCTACAAAGAGAAAGCACAAAGCAGGAGGATCCCAGAAGTTCAACATCAGCACAACAAAGTACTGCGGTCGCATGGGGCTGGGCGCAGCGCTTCCCAACTCTGCTTATGCCCGCGTAAAATGGGGTGAAATGCCAATTTGGGGGCAGGAAGGGTGAACATCCACCTGGTACTGGGGTGAGCACAGTGACAAGACAGTACGTTTATCTACCAAGCTGTCTTCCAAAAAAAAAAAAAATCGTTACTGTCAATAGGAACTGTCTGTGACTCATTTTCTGTCTGTTCAAAGCAGCTCCCCGAGTGCAGAGGGCACCCAGGGCTCCCCGCGCCTCTGCAGCACGCGTCGGTGTCTGCTGGGTGCTCATGACAAGCAAGGAGGCAAGGAGCTGGTGGAATCGATGCTCCTATGGTGGGGGATGAGCAGAAAGCACCTTTCCCCTTGCTTAAGCACTGATTTCATTTCCCCGTTCTTGCCAGAGCTCTCTCTGCTGAAGCCGAGACACGCTGGTAACACCAGCGCCTCGCCGAGCGCCCATCAACTGCCCACCCCACTGAGGTTGCAAATGGGAGCAGGGACCAAGCACCTACCTGGCGAGCGCAGCCCCGGGATGCTGGAGGTCAGATCTCTTCCTGCTCCTCTTCACGCCTGGGTGCTCCTGCTGGTTTTCCCACCCTTTATATAGGAGGGTGCGCAATCACTTACCTGCGCGGGTGCCCACCCTTCCAGCAGAGCTGACGAACTGGCTACCTGGCGTGCATGGAAACGAGTTTGCCAGATGAGGAACGTTGTTATCTTGCATTGGATTTTTCTTGGAGTTTCTCGTTTCCAGGAAAATCCCCCCCCGCCACTTTCCACCCTCCCCAGGCTTCTGCCTTTAGGCTGGCAGTTGTTCTCAGTGGGTCCCACAGCTGGACGGGGGATCTCTGCCTCAGTTTCCCCATCAATAAGATGGAAAAATTCCTCTCTCCCAGCTTGTCTATTTAGCTTATGAGCCCTCCAGGATAAAGCATTTCTGGTATGAGTGTGCCAGTGGTAAAATGATGCCTGTGTCTTAATTGTATTTCTACTGTAATGTGGACAAATCACAATAATAACGATGTTGCCACAAAATCAGCATAATGCAGAATGAAGTTTGACCCACGAGCATTACAAAAAGCGTAGATTTAAGGTAATAAATCCCCTGGCAGGATCTAGAGCTAAATATTAAGATAATAAATAAAACTATCCATGCTAAATCTCACCAAAAAGCTTTACAAACTGAACAGACAAGCGGGGAGATAGCACTGGGGATTTATCTGTCCATTTTGAGGCTCTGTGTGGCCCCTTTTGCCACCCTAACTGAGCATCGCACAGTCCTGGACACACTGATCCCCCTCGGGGACACAAAACTGTGCAGTGACATCTCTCTCCGGACAAATGAAGTGCAGAGAGAGCTAGCGATTTGGGGAAGATCTCATCCTTGGCCTCTCAAGACCATCAGGCAGGTGCTGATGCTGGAGGGTGTTGGGATCAGGCCAGAAATGTCCTGGTGCTGCTCACAGACGGGCGGCTCCGCACGAGGAAACCTGAGAGCAACCAGGCGAGATGAAAGAGGAAAAAATGAGATGGGGAAGCAATGAAATCCTCCTGCATCAAATGGCTTTATGGGGTGTCACAGCAGGGCTGTGCAGTGGCATTCCTGCCTGGCTGGTTGAAAGCTAAGCACTGGCAGTATTTGTCGGAGACAAGGGGAAAAGAGCTATTGCCCAAGCCCGTAAAATCACTTTTCTCGCCTAGCTCCATCGCAGCCAGTCAATACGGCGTGTACACACTGCACTGCACGATGGCCCTCACAAGGGACTTGCTGCTGTCACTGCAGTCGATAAGGCTCAATTTGGGCCAAATCTCTCCTTAAAAAAATGTGGCAGTCACTAAGACGCTTCCCAGATCCCCGTGCATTTACCGCAGCTTATCTCCAGGCTGTGAAGTGGTCCCAGCTATAAAACTTCCAGAGAGGTCAACATAGTTTTTCTCCCTGGGACCATGCGTATGCGTGTTGATGAAAAGGACATTACACAGGGGGGGTTGTGTAATGCCCTTCCCCCCCGCTCCCTTTGCTAGAGAATCTGCGCAAAGCCCATTGGACACCAGTGCCCATTTTAATTGACTTTTCAAGTATTTTTTGCATGGTTATGATAGATGCAGCTGACGAGTCAGCAGATGGCGTTGGGAAGTGACAAATTAATTACCAAGAAAGGTCACTTTTTCAAAGCACTAAACTTTCCCATGTCTTGTCCCCTTTTACCTCAAAAATGTGGCTGGCTGGCAGGTTTCCCATCCATCTGCGATGGAGCTTTCTGCATTGGAAAGGACAACCTTTAAAATGAAATGGGAAGATGAAAATTAATCATATCTGTATTAGCTGGATGCTGTCTATCAGGTTCACCTCTTTGTTATGCGACAGTACTCAAAAAGGGAAGGAAACAGCTGAAAATAAGGGACCTGACTCCAAGACTTCCTCAGTGGCAGCACCAGAGCAGGTGGGAGCAACAGGCACCTTTTTGCTCAGGCCGTAAGAGCAGCCTTTGGCATGTCCCCGTTGCCAGTGCAAAAATGAGAATAAATGAAAATAAAAAGCACAGCTGGAAATCTCCCTCCCTAACATTGTAGTGCAAAAAAACCCAAATCTGTCCTTGCTGCAGTCCCCGTTAACGATTTACAATCTGCAGACCCCCGGAAACTCGCCTTGTTTTATGAAGCAAAATTGCAGCAGAGGTTAGAAGCTTAACAAAAATATGATGTACAAAATGGAGTGGCTTGCAGTTCTGCTCATACCTAAAGTTAAACGTTTGCCATAATTGGGAGTAATTTTAACAGGAATCTGGCAGTAGTAGGAAAGCCCATTAAGCCATGTATCAATTGCAATGTCAAGGAATCAAGGGAAAATGAGCTCCCTGTGCCAGCGACACTGAGCATTTGTCTCCATGTCCTGTACTTTTCCCTCCAAGTCTCTCTGTGCTCGGGGTATTTTGGCAAGTGAGTTGCATAAAAAACAGGAGATAGAAGCCAATGGGAGGGAGTCTGAAGCTGAATTTCAGCCCTAAGCTAACGCAGCGGGCGGAGAGCACGCGGGGAGAGCGTGGAGGACTGAAATCCCACACTGCCGCTCCCTCTGAGTCCTGGTCAGGCGTCGGGGTGCCCCCCAGAAAAGCTGCCAATTTGGGGGCGAGCATCAGAGCCGTAGCACTAGCCCTGACAGCTACCGTGGGCCAAATCACCCATTTTCCCCCCGGATCCAACAAACTCCTTGGACGGAAGGGAGGACCTGGCTTTGTGCATGTCCAGTTTGCTTTCACAGCCCCGCCAGACCCACAGCAGCCAACAAGCCTGGAAAAAATGTCTCCCCCAGCCCCAGTTCCCCTTCCCATTGCTCACGGGCGTATCTATCTTGCCCTGCTCGCATTAAATTATTTTTGCTTGGTGGCAGATGGGTCAAAAACGTGGCGCATGCTCTGCTGAACGGACTGTCTGCAGTCACACAGCTGAAGCCGACGTGGGTGAGGAGTTCATTTTAGGCTCCCTGCTTTGGAAGTGGGAGCAGAAAGCTCTTCCTCGCAGCCCAGGCACCATCCTCCAGCTGCTGTCTCTGCATGGACGCGTTACAGATCTCGCAGCCGCCGCTGCCTGTGGCTGCCGAACGCTCCTAATGAATAAAGCACCAGTGGCAAATTTTAATGCGGTTTTCAAAATATTAATGCTGGATAAATATTTGAAGAATCACGGGCTTAAAACACATGCTAATTTGCGGCATAAATATTTTAAGGGCGCAGACTTCCCCCGCCCGTCCCCACGCTTGCCTTGCGCCCACTTCAATGTCTCCCCACTGCTCGGCGGCGTAATTCGTGGTAATTCATGGCTGCGCAGCCAGGCTGGGTGAGAATCAATAGCAAGGATTTAACTCCTGCTGACTCCCAAAAACCAGTTCACCGTCCTGGTTCCAGCAGCAAATAACGATCTCTGAGATTAACGGGGAATTCGTCTCGCGTTGTTTCTCTCTCCTCCCACTCTGGCTGGTTCCTGCAGCCAACCCAGACACCGGAGGTTCTTCTTGCTGCCAGCAGCGAGCTGGGTCAGGCGTGGGGAAGGAGGTGAAGGTTTGGATGGGCAGCAGAGGGGAGGGAGCATCCCACCGCTCGCCTTTCCGAGGCAGCGATCTCCGTTTTACCTGCAAACGTGATGCTCTGGAGCTCTTCAGCACCAACATCTCCAGGAGATCCCCAGACGGAGCTGTGTCTTTGCAGCAGACCCATCTCCAGCAGGATCAGGCCGATTTACAGCCTCAGCAGCCCGCCGAGCTCCTCTGTGTCCTGCAGGACCTTCCCGCAGGGGTTAAAAGCCTGACAAAGGAGTGCTGCACCCCACAACGCCAAAGCCTCTCTGGCAGCCAGGCCTGAGGTGACCTGGCACCCCCCAAAATTGGGGACACCTGGAAATTCCGCCTGCTGCCTCAGCTTCTCCATGGAAGGACAAAAGAAAGAGGAAAGCACGTGCTTCCGGCCATAGCTCGGATGGATTTAATTTTTCTACCAGCGGTAGAGGATGCAGGCACTGGCCAAAGTGTCCCATCCCCTAACAATCATCTTCAGAATTAAATTTAAAAAAAAAAAAACAAACCTTTTTCATACAAAACAAATTTCTGTGCTTATAAAAACTTTATAAACCCTCAAACAAGGAAAAAAAGAAACAAGAGAAAGATACTTCCTTGCTTTGGTTCTTTTCTTTTTCTTTTTTTTTTTTTTTTTCATTTTTGGTCACTCCTTTGCCATTCTCTCCCCGATCTGGAACAAGCGAAGAAAAAAAGGGAGAGGAGGTGAGAAAGCAAGACGGGATGCATCTCATCTGTTTCCCTTTTGGTTTTCACATCCAAACCACCGTGTTTTCACTTGAAGGCTCAGGAATATTTTTAGGAGTGGTAGAAAAAAAAAAAATGCTGTTTGCTGCGTAGTGAGGGACAGCAGCCCTCGCGGTGGCTGCTGTCCCCTTCGCAGCCCGCTGGCCTGGCCTCCCGGGGTGCCCTGGGGCTCGGCTGGTGGTGGCCCAGGGGCCAGCGATGGGAAACCCTGCCCCTATCTGACAAGCCGAGTCCTGGGCTGAGGCTCTGAGGCAGGGAAATCACTTAGCATTTCAGAAAAGGAGCTCCCTACCCCACTCACAGGGAATATTTATTAGATTTGATGAAAGAGCAATTTAGCCTTTACACACACCAGGCACCCACTGACCTTTTATTTTCTTATTACCTCCTTTTACCCCCCCTACTGTTCCCGTATCAAACAACAATATATCAGGTTAAGCATAGCAAGACGAAACGCTAAGGCACTGAGAAGTGCATTAAATCGCTGCTTTGCAGGGCCGCTCGTGCTGTCAAATCAGCGGGAGGATGATGTATGATATTCCTGCTCGCATGCGGGATGCAAAATTCAGTCCCGTGGTCACCGTTGCAGATGGAGTTTGCAGGTAAATCCCCGGCTCGCTGCAGAAGGCAGGGAAGGTTCAGAGCAGTCAGGATCCAGCCTCCAGCATTTGCAGGCGTTGTCCGTAGAGCTTATCCGCCCGTGGGAGAACTGCAGCATGAAAAGGCATCGCTGTGCTGCCAGCTCCCAAGAGATTTCCTGATACAGTGGACTGGATTACGCTGGATGCTCAGGATTTATCAGCGCTTTCAATGGAGAGTCGCCCATCTCATTCCAGAAACCCGCCGCAGTTAATAGCAGTTTATCTGCAACAGGAGAGAAAACTTTGCTGCCGCTTTATCTCCTTTCAGGCTTTCGAGACACCAATTCATTCTGCCAAGGTGACAAGGAAACAGGGTCAGGTGCCTTCAGGGCAGAAAAGAGACGGCGCATATGGCAAAGCAACACGCTCACGGGCGAGTGGTTCTCACGGGAGAAACGTGGTGATCAGCACATCCATCCCGGCTGGGACACGGGGCCGGGAAAACCAAATGGAAAACTCAGATGACAGCAAAAAGATCTGCAAAGACATTTGGGCCTGTCCAGCCAAGCCTGATTCCAGCACAGGGCTCAAATTTGATAAAATGCCCATTTAATTCATGGATATTTTGCTGAGGTGGTGAATAGCACCCTCAGTGAAAGCCTCTCAACCATGAAGGCTTTAGAGAGCTAAACAGTAAAGACTGGGAATTAAGGAAAATGAATATTAATGAAAGGAGTGGGGAAAAAATCAATCCTTTTTCCAGACAATTGTGCCATTGCTTTGCTCATCTGCGCGGAGCTGCTGCATTTACCTCTTCTCTCGCGCCGTAGGACAGAGATGCAGCCACTGCACGAGCAAGGCAGAGGCTGGAGGGAGCACACACCGCACGTGGGAAGGAAAAAGAGGCAGCAAAGGGGAAGGGAACTGCAAAAGAAAAGGGTCGTTGTACCAATGCGGGGTTCAACGTGCAATAGGAATCGGTGCAAATCCCTCTGCTGGTTTCAGTGGCTGCGGGTCAAGCCCCGAACGCCGGGGCTTGGCACAGCCCAGAGCCAGCGTCGTTACGTAAAGGGATGGGGAGAAGCCTGGGATGGGCTGGATGGAGGAAATGAATCCAATTACAGGATGAAGGGCAAAGGGAGAGAAAGGACACGTTTGGTCTGGAGCAAATCCCTAGCAGGCTTTTATCCCAAGCAAAGCCGGGATAGCGAGAAAAGCACAAAACTGAATTCCAACACAAGACACCCAGATGCCACCAGGAGGAACAGGGGCCTCAAAACAGGGGCAAAAGGCGGGAGATGGGGCTCCTCTGCTGGCTGAGAGTGTGGCCAGGGCAGTGACGTAAGGGATTGTCCCTGGGACACCCAGAGTACCACCAGGACGTGGCTTTTCTGGGAGCTGGAACACCAGGCTGGCTGTTGTCCTACAGGGACATCGAGCAAGGAGCCGGCCCGGCGAGGCCCAGCTGGAAAGCAGAAAACAAGCAAGTAAACCCCAAATTTCCTCTGTACTGCTTCCCAAAAGATTATAACCCAGCTGGCCGTGTCCCAGCAGTCTCCAGGCTTCCACAGAGAAAACCGAGGGCTCTGGCACTAGAAATGAAAAAAAAATTGACCCAGTTATGACAAAACAAAACAGCATGTATAAAGCATCACTGCGGAGGGCTGCGAACATCCACAATAAGGCCCTCAGGAATAACAGGGTTCAACTTCAAACGAGATTTACAAATTAAAAATAAAAGACCTGGATTATTTCTATTTGCCTAAGCGCCCTTTTCTGACTGCTCAGCTGTTCTCAAAGCTGGGCCACGGCAGGCGCTGCTGGACCCTGCAGAAGGAAAGCAGCAGTGCCGTGCTCTTGCATCCCTCTGGAATTAAATTAAAGCCTTTCTTTTGCTGCTCTGACTTCGCAGTTAAGCGCCTGCCACTGGTTGAGCAAAGCGAAGCTTGGAGAGAAGAGCAGGACACAGATCCCTAACTCCCAGCTCCCCGTATTAACCCTTCCCTAACACCTACCTGCCTCAAATAGCACATAAAACAGAACCGAATCCAACAAGGATTTGACTGCCTTTGGCAAGATGGGAAGATCTCACACGAGCAGACAGCGTCTTCTCCTTTGCACCGGCCGTTATCCTCGTCACCCACCCACCACATTGCTGCTGACATGCCGAG
This sequence comes from Chionis minor, assembly GCA_013398295.1. Taxonomy (NCBI): domain Eukaryota; kingdom Metazoa; phylum Chordata; class Aves; order Charadriiformes; family Chionidae; genus Chionis; species Chionis minor. The sequence continues at coordinate 181,490 of VZSF01010162.1, read as the reverse complement.
AAATACAAAGAAAGGGGATGTACAGCCCCTATGAGGGCAGGCTGGAAGAGCTGGGGGGGTTCAGCCTGGAGAAGAGAAGGCTCCAGGGAGACCTTAGAGCCCCTTCCAGTCCCTAAAGGAGCTCCAGGAAAGATCGGAAAGGACTCTGGATCAGGGAGTGGAGCCATAGGACGAGCGGAACATTTTTACACTGAAACAGGGGAGATTTAGATGAGATATTGGGGAGAAATTTTTTCCTGTGAGGGCGGGGAGCCCCTGGCCGGGGTTGCCCAGAGCAGCTGTGGCTGCCCCATCCCTGGAGGTTCAAGGCCAGGTTGGACGGGGCTTGGAGCAACCTGGTCCGGTGGGAGGTGTCCCTGCCCAGGGCGGGGGGGTGGAATTAGGTGAGCTTTAAGGTCCCTTCCAACCTAAACCATTCCATGTTTCTATGAAACGTGCTTGTGCTGCGTGGATTTGCTGGGTTGTGCTGGCTGCTCGTCCCGTGGTGCCGCGTGGCCGGTGAGACTGTCTTGCAAACCTGCCTACTCTGCTGCAGCCCTGGTTTATCACTTCGTTAAAAGTGTTGACAGCACCACACGGAGTGGTGCAGGTTCACAGCTGAGCCGGGATTGCTCAGCTCCTTGGCAAGAAAATGACAGGTCCCAAAGACTTTCTGTCTCTCCAAGGAAATCCTATGGCGCTTGTAGGGATGTTACCTGGATGAACAGCAGGAGGAAAAGCCTGGGAGGTGACGGGGACCTGCTTGCTCGTGAATGCCATGCACATGCGATGAGCTTGGCAGCAGTAAAGCTCTCCCCACTTCCCAGCTGCCTTCTGGCCCCGGTGCTTCCACCCTCTGTGAGGCTGTGCTGGTGGGGAGAGCCTGGAGAAGGAGCTGTGATGGTGAACCTGCACGGAAAACAGGAGCTGGGGTTCCTCCTGCCCAAAGCCCATGAATGCACCTCGCTGCGGGCTGTGAGCAAGGAAGGAGACGGGCTTCTGTGCACCCTTATTTTTTGGGAAAGAAGCAAGGGCATGGTACAAATAGCCTCTCCCTGCGCCACAAGATCCTCGTCTTGGATGGATGGGACCGTGCAAGCTCAGAGGAGCGGCTGCCGGCAGAGGGCACGGCTGCCTCCTCGGAGTCACCAGCCATGTCCGAGTTAATCCCCGCTGGGGAAGGAACGGCCCACCGAACCAAATTGTAAATACATCTGTGTCCTCCTTCTCCCTGCCGCACATTTAAATCTATTTGATCCACTCTAATGGATTGATCTACAAGTTTGTGCACACACATCCTGCTTTGGACGGGGTGGCTGGCAGCACCTCGCCCATCACGACCTGTCAGCTCCACTCAGCCTCACCTCTGCCGGGAGCCGCGGGAACGAATCCAATTACAGGATAAAGGGTTTTCTTCCCCTCCATATGGTCTCTATAACACTCCGGCTTTATCTTTCCTTAACCCCTTTCCTGGCGAGGGAGCTCGCAAGCCCAGCGTAAGCAGCTCAGCGCAGCGGCCACGCGTGGCTGCTATCTGATATGGGGAAACGAGGTCTTCCCAGGGCAGCTGGGGGTACCGGGAGGCACCGCAATATTTGTGCCTTCTTCCCTCTCCTCCTGCCCACCAGGGAGGAAGGAGCCCCTCCAGAAGGGACAGTCAGGGCAGCGCATTCCAAAACTAGCCAGGAGCACAAAAGCGAGCTCGGCACCGTTCCGCATTCAGCGCTGGTGCTCGCGGCCAAGGCTTAAGGTCCTGTGCGTTAGTCCATCACCAGAATTTAGGCACAGGTGTTTGCCTCGTGATTAATTCCTATTGGTTTTGCACTTCTCTGCACCTTGCTCTGCAAATCATTCCCTGCGTGCCCTTGGGGAAGTCGTTCCCGTGCCTCTGCCCAAGCAGCTCTGAAAAGCCTTCCACAGGGATGGGGAGAAACACCGCAAAGGGCTCCGGGAAAGCCACCTCCTCCAGCACATCCCCGTGGTTTGCTTTGCCTGTCGCTCAAGCCCAGTGAACCAACTGTACCAGCTCAGTGCAAGTTAGTTATTTGATTATAATTATCATTTCTTGCTTTACACAGGACATGAAAGCCCAGAGCAGCTCAGGGCTCCGTCACGCAATGTGCTGACAAACAATGAATAAGAGACAATCTCATCTCAAAGAGCTTAGCAAAGCAGAAAAAAACCTGCAAGAAGGAAGAAACCCCTTCCTTTTCTTAAAGACAAACACAAAGAAAGCAAGCCTCTCCTCTGGCATTAAACAGAGCCTGAATATTGCTATTGCTGCCTTTGTCATAGAGTCGGCATAGAAAACAATTGAGAGCTCTCTGGGAGACAGCCCGTAAAGTTTCCCTGCTAAGAGACACCAAATTAAAGCCATCACTTTCCATTTCTGTGACAGAGACACAGAGGGAACTGAGGTTGCATTCAGGACACGTCCTGGAGGAACCAGCTCTCCTCTCCGGTGTAATTTTCTTCTGCAGAGTTTATTCGAGGCCTTCGTCATTGCTCCAGCTGTCGCTGACCTGCGCAGAGCTCTAAATCCACCAGCCCCCTGTTAGCACGACAGAGGCGACTCAGGCTCACCTGCTCCGTGTTCAGCTCCCAAACAGGGGAAAGGTGCTGGTCCAGATCTAGTTGAAGGTCAGGTGAAAATCCTCTTGGTCCTGTTGTCGGCAGTTCTCTGTACGAAAGGTTTCTGCGTACCACGCATGAAGCCGAAGTTGCACCCCACCTCAGCTGAAAGAGGGAGTAGAGAGGGTTTGTGCTGGCCAAGGAAAAAAAATCTCTGTGCAAAAAATACTGCTGATCCTTTCCCCCACCACCCAAACCAGACGGTCGTTTCACCTTGTCTCCCCATAGCCGTGCTTCGTTTGCACGACTCTTTACTCTTTAGGAGAAGATGGGACACCACAGAGATGCGGCAGAAAGCCTCAAAGAGATGGAAGGGGAAAATTACTTTCTGGGAGAAGAAAATGAACTTTCCCGTGAGATAACCATGTTCATATACAAAACCTTGGAGAAGCATCAGAGCTTTCCGATGCTGCTGGCACCGACAGCAAAGTCCAAGTCTTTTGAAGGTGGACCACCATAGTGAAATCTTTTAGCTGAAAAGAGTTGCTTTCTATTGTGGAATTTGGGAGGGACACACTGGAATTGGGATGCGCATCTGTGTGTGACTGTTTATGTGTATCAGTTTGTCTGGCTTCTCCTTTAATATTCAAATATTCTGCAAAAAAGTGCCTAACTTTTGTACATCCAGAAGCCTGACTATGGTCAGGAGAGGTATGAAATACCTCAGGGGAAGGCTTTGTGAGAAGGAAGGCCATGGGACTTCTCCACAAGAAATTCTTCCCCTCAAGGAAGGGCTTGTGGACAGACTAGGAAAGACCTAGACTGGGAATTTCATGACTGGCGGTTTCACAGGACATGTGGTGAGATATGTCCGAGAGCCACAGACATCCCATGGGGATTCCTTGTCCCAGGGCACCTGAGGTTTACGTGACCCACTTACTCTTGCCATGTCCTAGTTCTGCTCCTCTTGGACCTGTACAGCTGGATCAGCGAGTCAGTGATTAGGACTTCATTCATCCCACTCCCCTTAGCCTTCCGCTCCTGCCCTCTAGCTCTGAGACACTCCAGTCTTGCAGAAGACCCCATTCATCCAGCAAGACAGCATTGACTTTTTCCATCCACCTTGTTTTGGCAAGGTGGGAAAGAGGCTAGCAGCTTACCGCATTAACAGATCAGGGCCATTAACGCCACCAGATGTCAGAGATTAATGGAAGAGCTTCTCTAATACGCCTTAGGCAGGTCTCCTGGAGAAGAAGCACCCATGACCCAGAAGGAAAAAATGGGGAAAGAGCTTGGGATGGACTACTGGTGCTCCAAGCTGGCACTGACCCTGCTGAGAAGGGTTTCATAGTCTCGTGTGTGCTGGGATGGGAATTCCACATCCCAAACTGAGTGTTAAGAGACCAGGAGAAGCTTCTTTCCATCCCACTTGCTCTTCCAGTGTGGCTACAGGCTGGTGCTGGTGTCTCTGCCCTGTCTTTGGAGGGAATTCAGGACATCAGCATTGCAGATGCTTTACTGTCTCTCCCCAGGGACACTCAGGTCCTGCTTCTCCAGCAAGTAGTGGCACTCTGTCAGGCTGGTTTTAGAGCCGTAGCTAAGGACCTTCCCTAAACCCTGCCAATCCTGGCAAAGCTGCAACCCCGACTGGTGTCGCACTTGCTGGGATGGGGAGGAGACTCAGGTGGGAAACACTCAGCAGCTCCCCAGGAGACAGGGAGCCCCGGGGCTGGCCATGCCCCATCTATCCCTGCCAGATGGTGCGCTCCCTCCTGCCCTGCCAGAGATCCTTGGAGGATTGGATCAATAATGTATATCCTTCAGCCCAGGGAGAAGGTGAGGCAGAGGAGGAAACTCACAGTCCTTTGCTCTATAGCACAACCACGGTGCCTGACGCAGGGTGCAATACAGCCAAGAGACCTGCCCCTGGAATGCTGTGTTCACCAAGACCGCAGCCTTTGGGATGGGAAGCGCCTTCCCCTCCTGCCTTTGCCCAGCTCCGAGTGCAGAGGTGGCCCTTGGCCATGTCAGCAAAGCCTGGTTTTGCTCCGTGATGGAGACACGTGTCCGTACCAGGCGGCACCCGCACTGAACCCGGCATCCGAAGCAAACAGTGGCCAAACAGCCAGTGCCAAGCCCACAGCTCCGACCCACCAAGCTCGGTCCAGCCTCCCCCCCAGCGACCTCCCCAAGGTCAGTGGGGCAGAGCTGGGCACTCCCCAGCCCCGAAACGCTCCCATGGAGTCCTTCAGCTGCCCAGGGACACCCCAAAGGCCGTCACCCACCGTGGCCCTGAGCACGGACCCATTTTTCCATCAATTACCCAAAGCAGCCGCTCCCCAACTCCACCACCCTCCTCTTCCGAAGGGCTCCCCACCCCATCCCTTCCTCCCCCCAACTCCTTAAACAATATTAAACACTTAATGGCAATTAATACGCTTTAATGCAGGTTTTGGGGCCAACTGGCTGCTTAGAGGGTGCTTAAACCATCAACCCCTCTCAATCCCGTTGCCCTTGTCATACAAAGTTAGCCGAGCCCCTAATCCGGCCTCCCCCCGCGTTCCCTCGAGGAGGCTGAAGGGTATAAAACCTCCCCTGGCCTGCGGGCACCGCCAGCCCTCGAGGCGGAGCAGGGGCAACGCACCACCTCCCGTCCCCTCGGGATTTACTGCTCTTCTTATTCATTCATTTTTATTTTTTTGAGGGGGGGACGATCTTTTAGTTGGGTATTTTTCCACATTGGGGGCGGGGGGGTGGGGGCTTCCTTTTTTTTTTTTTTTTTTTAAATTGGAGTTGAAGCAAAATTAATTACAAAATCAAAGCATTTGATTAAACAAAAACCTTAAAAGCAAAGCAGCTGCCGTATCGCTGGCAGGATGAATGGGACGGAAGGTATCAATTTTTACGTGCCTATGTCCAACAAGACGGGGGTGGTGCGAAGCCCCTTTGAGTACCCCCAGTACTACCTAGCCGAGCCCTGGAAATACCGCGTCGTGTGTTGCTACATCTTCTTCCTCATCTCCACCGGTTTGCCCATCAACCTCCTCACCCTCCTGGTCACCTTCAAACACAAGAAGCTCCGGCAGCCGCTCAACTACATCTTGGTCAACTTGGCGGTGGCTGACCTCTTCATGGCCTGTTTTGGCTTCACGGTCACCTTCTACACTGCCTGGAACGGCTACTTCGTCTTCGGCCCTGTCGGCTGTGCCGTGGAGGGCTTCTTCGCCACGCTGGGAGGTAAGGGCTGGGAGGTGGGAGCTTGGGTCTAAGGGCCAGGCTTGGCAGCAGGTGATGTTGCTTCTTCAGGGCTTTAGGAGCACAATTCCACCCCTCCACCGCGCTGTTGGGATGGCAGCATCCCTCCCTCCCATGCGGAAAACCATCTCGCCTGCCGCTGCCGTGTTGCGGCTTGTCGCATGAGGCAGAGCGCGCCGGGCAAGGCGCTGCTTCCCTGCGGCTTAAAGATGGGGATAAAAAGAGAGATTCATGCAAGTTTGGTCTTGATGCCAAGAAGCGCCAATCTCACAACTAGCATCCCTGTTTCCAGGGTCAAGCCTTGGGGGGGAGATCATCTGGCCGCACTGCCAGCGTGCATTCAGGGGGGCTTGCCGTGAAGCTGCGTGGCTAGCAGTGACCTGCTGGGCATGCCCACGTCGTGACCTTGAATCAATGTCAAACATCTTTGCCAAAAGCCTTTTCTTGGGAAAAGGTGAAGCGTTTGGGAGGGTTTGGGGAGGAAAGAGACATCCGTTGGGAGAGGAACCACCCAGGAGAGGGACCACTGGAGAGGGGTACGAGCATGGAATGGAGGAGTTCAAGACAAGGAGAGGGGTGACCGCTTATCTAGGGGCAAAAGGAAGATGTGGCAGCTCTTAACCAGAGGAGAAGAGCAGCAGCGTGGAGGGGAAGGAGGATTCAGGGTTTCACAGAGCAATGGAAACCAGGCCCAGGCTCTGCAGCAATTGCTCAGCTCTTGTCCCACTTGCAGCCGATTTGGGTGCCCTTGGGAGCTTCCTTATTTCGCTTCTCAGGGACACGAGAGCCGCTAACGCTTCGCCCTGCAGAAAGCCCCTGTGCCAAACAGGGAAAATTCATTTTGCACCCCGTGCCCACGCAGCCAGCCGGGCCCACACAACACCTCGTGATGGATCTGACAACCGCTAATCCTTGCTGCAGAGATCCATAACCACTGCAAGGACTTCACTTTTTTCCACCACCCTCCCCCCCAAAATGGGTAATTCAATTTCCTGCAATGATGCTGATCTAGGGAAAAAAATAAAAATAAAAGGTGGATATTCTGCCAGGCAAAAGCAAAGCTAAACGTCCTGATCAAAGCCAAGGACCGAGGAAGGGCTTGGTCTTGGGGTCGGAAGATCATATGGGTCGGCACCGTTTCTGACCTGGGGGATTTGGGGCAGCATTACTTGCCCTTCCAATGTTTGTACCTAGTGAGGAACGAGGAGTCTCCTCTTCACAGGGAAGAAAGTTTGATGGGAAGCAGTGACTGCGCGAGCAGCAGGTCTCCGGCGAATCCTAGCACAGGGTGTAGTTATCAGCAGATTATCACAGCTGGGGGCATTAGCAGGCTTACAGCACCGACTAAACGCTCCCAATCCCCTGAAGTTTAATTATCCCTTATAAATACATGTGCACGCATGCCCACCCACACAGCCTCCCCTGTACACCTCCCCCCTCCCCGATCCAGCACTGGCGGAAGACTCATGAAATACACATTTAAAGGCATCAACAGGTTTGGACGCATCTGGCTTCTTTGCCGGAAATTGTGCTTCCTCGCGCCCAGGTGGAATTCACCCCCTTGGTTTTTAAATGATTAAAAAGCCATCATGATCCCTTCCTCCATTGCCAGCATCCCACTGTGGCACTGACACTCCCCTCCGCTCCCACACCTTTTGCAAGTTACGGCCAGGAAATTCTCAGTTATTGACTAGGATACTGGTTATCCCTTGCTGATCCCCAACCACTCGGTCCCTTCTGCCCTTTGCTGTGACCACGAAGGGAAGGTCAAGCCCGGAGGAGCTCTTCCCACCACCACCGTACGCTCCCTTTTTCTCTCCCTCCTGCAGGCCAAGTCGCCCTGTGGTCCCTGGTCGTCTTGGCCATAGAGCGCTACATCGTCGTCTGCAAGCCCATGGGAAACTTCCGCTTCTCCGCAACCCACGCCATGATGGGCATTGCTTTTACCTGGATAATGGCCTTTTCCTGTGCTGCTCCACCCCTCTTTGGCTGGTCCAGGTGAGTCGAAGGATGCTCAGCGGCAGCCCCAGCTGCTGTGCAAACACCCTGGTGGGACAGGAGATGCACTGGTGGCTCAGACATGAAATTCCCTGGGCTCCAGGCGAGAGAAGCACTGGGAAGAGTCAGAACAGAAATGGGACCTCAGCTGTCATGCTGACTGGTGTCCCCTAACCAAAGGCAGCCACCGGCTCAGCACCTCTGGCCGCAATAACCCTTCTTGCTCCCTTTATGTCCTGCAGAGAAAGAGGGGCTTCGACAGGCATGGCTCGTCCTGCCTCCGCTGCGGAGAGCCCATTCCTCTCTGCAGACCATGAAGAGCATTTGGATGATCAGGGCAGCCGGCGAGGCTGCTCTGGGGGGGCAAACCTGGCTTTCCTGACATGCTGCCACCCCAGCTTTGCTCCTGGGAGCCCTGTGGCTCCCCAGTCCCCCTGCCCCGCTCTCCCCGCCAGCCCATCCCTCCCGCTCCTGGCACTCGGCATATTTCACCTTCCCACCAACAAATGCCCCCAGCAAAAACAGAGGCAAGGCTGGCCGCTCACACCACAGGCTGCTCACTGTGCTCCAGCCAGCGCGTCCTCCGGGCAGCTGAAGGCCACGTCTGGCTCCTGCACGCACCCACACCCCTGGCCAGGGGCCGCTGCAGCAGCCAAAGGCCACCCGGAGCATAAAGGATGAGCTGAGGAGATGGAGGTGATTCCTCCTGATATCCCACTGCGGGGTCATAGCAATCCCCTGCCAGCCCTTCGGGCATGGGCAGGAGGTGGCCTTAGGGTGGCAAAGTCCCTTTACAATCCACCTGCAACAAGGCACAGCCAGATGGTCCTTCTCCAGCCTTGAACTGGGATCCCTGCCCAGGCAGCCAGCCCTTGGCACCCAAGCAGACCTGAGCTGCAGCCCTTTGAGCCAGGGCCCCTCCAGACACAGGCTGTGCATCCCTCCACCCCGTGCAGCAGCAGGGACGAAGCCCTCAAGAGCTTGGACCCACCAAGCCGGTGGCTCTTGTCCCCACTCGGCATCCCTCCATCGGCAGAGGGAGAGCAGGTGGCTCGTGGCAGGCAAGTGCTCAGCCACGCAGGAAGGAAATAAATAGCCCATTCCCCGTGGGAGGGAGCGAGTGTCACAACAAACCGATGCTACGCGCTCAAGTGTGACATGTCGGCACGGCTCGTGCCGGCCCCGAAGGAGCCGCGTGCTGCAGAGCCAGCGAGGCCGGGTGCGCGGGGCGCAGAGGAGAAGCTGGGAAGGAGCTCACCCAAAACACACACTCCACTCTTGGAGCATCCCCCATCCATGGGGAATTCAGTCCTCGGTTTGAACCCCTCCCGTTATCCCCAGGGAGGGTCCCGGAGAAGATCCTAACCTTTCTTACTGGCAGGTACATGCCGGAGGGGATGCAGTGCTCCTGTGGCCCTGACTACTACACCCACAACCCTGACTACCACAACGAGTCCTATGTCCTCTACATGTTCGTCATTCACTTCATCATCCCAGTCGTGGTCATTTTCTTCTCCTACGGGCGCCTCATTTGCAAAGTCCGGGAGGTAACGTTGGGAGGGGATGAAGGGGGACAGGGTGGGCAGTTGGGGCAGGAGAAGGGACGTGGTCTGGGAGCGGGAAGCTACGGGATGCCCCTCACCACCCCCCCTGCCCGCAGGCAGCTGCCCAGCAGCAGGAGTCAGCCACCACCCAGAAGGCCGAGAAGGAGGTGACACGAATGGTGATCCTCATGGTGCTGGGGTTTATGCTGGCCTGGACGCCCTACGCCGTGGTGGCATTCTGGATCTTCACCAACAAGGGAGCAGACTTCACCGCCACCCTCATGTCAGTGCCTGCCTTCTTCTCCAAGAGCTCCTCCCTCTACAACCCCATCATCTACGTCCTCATGAACAAACAGGTGAGATGCCCCATGTCGTGCGGGATGAGCCCCTGCCCTTGGCTTACCAGCATGCCTGGGCTCGCTGCAGGCACCTTGCTCCTCTCCTTAAGTGATTGCATCTCAGCCTGGGGGAGCGGCGAGCTCGGGGGCTGTCGAGGGCTCTCGGTATGGCAGCACGTCCCCGCTGGCCCCTGGTGCCACCATTCTCCATTTCTCTCCCCTCTTCAGTTCCGTAATTGTATGATCACCACAATCTGCTGCGGTAAGAACCCCTTTGGGGATGAAGATGTCTCGTCCGCCGTATCCCAGAGCAAGACCGAGGTCTCCTCCGTCTCCTCCAGCCAAGTATCACCTGCATAGACCATGGACAGTTTGAACTGGGGCGACCCGCCGAGCTCGGGGACCGAGCCAGACACCCAGGCACCCACAGTCTCATCTCATGCAATCACTCCCCTGCACCCCAACACCCTCCCCGGCACGAGCAGTTACCCGTGCACGTACTGCGGTAGCTTCCCCCCATGTGCAGACCCTCCCAGCCCCAGGGACGCTTGCTGGGACACCCCCGCGTCCACCGGTGCAAACACAGCACACTGAGCTCTTCCGCACCGACAGGGGAGCCCAGGTCCCTTCCCCAGCTCCCAGAAGCCAGCCAGCTTTTGGGGACCCACTTGTGTGTCAGCAAACCCCTCCTGCTTTGATCACAGCGTATTAAAATGGCAGCGGCCAGTGGGAAACCCCAAACTGCAATATTTTCTTCCCTGCCGCTCCAAAACGCGCTCCCTGCTAGCATCCCCTTTCCCCGTCACTCCATGGAGTGCCGCAGAAGCATTGGGCCCTCATTTGCAAAAAATAAGCGTACAGACAAAGCACCATTGCAAAAACCCCAGAAGCACAAGCCCGTGGCTGCAGCGGTCCCAGTTGCCCCTTGCCGGCACCCGAGCCCGGGACTTACCCAAGCCGAGCCCCCTGCTGCCGGCACAACCGATGGAAATCAATATCCATAGTCTTTATAAATCCATATGACAAATGGAGCTGGGAGCGGGCTTCGCTTCAAGCCCGAGTCCCTGTATCCCCAAGACAACACTGTGGATATATATTTTTTTTTGTCTTGGAACCTGTAAATATTTGCTCACATACGTTGAAGTCTCTATCTTTCTCAGCCCTTTCCTTTCTCCTCCTCCTCCCAACTCCAAGGCAGAGAAACCATCTTTCACCTCCGCTCCTGCCAGCCGGACATGCATGGCCAACCTTGGAGGGTGGGACTGGTACCCGAGCGCTTTCCTGTACATATTTTATAAATAAATAATATCGTGTCAGCACAAGGACTTCTACAGTCAAGCAGCAGGGATTAAAAAAAAAAAAAAGAAATAAAAAGCAGCAGCACAGAGAAAAATACGGATGCTCAGTCCTTGTCCTTTCTCTTGGGCTGCGTTGACGAGATGCTGGTGTCCAGCCCAGACAACGCCGTGCTGCTGCTGGAGATGCGAGGCCGGAGCTGCCTCGGAAGCCGTGGGAAGGGGGATCCATGGGTTAGACCAGCCTGGATCGCAGAGGGGGGGTGCAATGACTGTCCCCAGCAAGGTGACAGCCCCGTTAGCCGGAGCACCAAAGGGGTGTAGAGGCAAAAAGAGACACAGACAGAGCAGCCGGTGTCACTGCTCGTGCCACTCCCCTCGCTGCCCAGCCTACCCCCAGCCATTATCTTTTTGTCCTTTAATATTTAAGCGTCCCCCACGCAGCCTTAAATAAAGCTTCAGCAGAAGAGCTTTTTGCAGAGTTCAAGTTCCCCTCCCCGCGGGGCCCTTCGAGTCAGTGTCGTTAAGGAATTGGCAGAGTCAGGGAAATATTGTTCCCTGTGTCAGTGAATTCGTTACCGAGCCGGCTGGAGAGCAATCTCGGGTGCATTTGCTGTCGGGGCGCTCGCCCTTGGCCACACACGTGCCCCTCCTCGGGCATTTTTCCTCCGTTCTTCGCTCTAAAGCAACCAAAACCTGTGGGAAACCCAAGACTCACCCCTGGGATGGGGATGCGGGAATAGAAACCACCTTTTGCTCCAAACCAGCAGCGCACCCCAGGGAGGGGGGAAGGATGATGCTGCCCCTGGCCCCAGCTCTCCAGGCACCCCCCCACCTCCGCACCCAGCAGGACTGTGCCTGTGCCCATCCAAATTTGGGGCTCCCGGCCAGGACCCGATACTGGGGTCACCGCAGGAGCGGGTTTCGGCGCCACTCCTGCGCCGCCAGCTACGCTGAATAGTTCATGGCTGGCTCTGGCCGGGTCTTGGGAGCCTCCTTCCCTTCGCCTACAAAGCAACAAGCCCATTTCCTTTTGTTCTTTGAAGCGAGGGAGCAGCAGAGGAGTGGAGGCACCGGGGCTTTTTTATAGCGAGTGATTGAACATGCCGCGTGCGAAGGGGGCCTCCTCGGCATCGCCTGGCTCACCCCCGAGACTTCGGAGTGCAATATATCACGGGAACGCAGCCCTCCATAACCACACGCCCTGCACAGTGGCTGCGTATCCCTCCCCCTTGCTTTTCCCCCCCCCCACACTTTTTAAATGCTGCAGTTATAGGTGAGGGCCGCTCGCCTTTTGCTGCCGTGTGGCAATGCAGGAATGCGCAGATGCGGCAGAGTCTGGAGAGGGATAACAGCACCCCGTGACCCATAGCAGGGGGCTCCGGAGAGCCGGGGACCACCTCCAGGTGGGCTGAGGCTTCACAGCCAAATTTCTCCCGGCCAGGAGAGGGATAGAGCAGAGTGCCCCGGCTCGCTGGGCAGCGGCAGGAGGTGCCACCAGCGATGCCTTCTGGCCGCCCCCAACCTGCACGCAGCAGCCAGCTGCCTCGCCAGATGTGTCACCGCAGCGGGCCAGCGAGTGCCATTTGCGGAGCCGGCGGAGGTCAGGAGCACCCGGCCTTTCCCTGCAACCCCGAGGATGCTTTGCAGAGGAAATTATCTCCGGCAGAAGAACGTTAAGGGAGGAGAACGCCTCTCAACAACAGTTTTACCTCCTTGGTGCACCCACCCTGCCACAAGGAGGCTTCTCAAGGTGGATATTGCCCAGACAGGCTGTGCACACGTGGGATGCTGAGCCCGGCCAGCCAGGGATGCTCCGAGCCGCAGGCAGCTTGGGATCGGGCAGCTTGAAGTGATCCACGAGGCGAAGGAGGAGCTGCTTGATTTAGGGTCGAGGCTGCACATGGGAATGAAAAGAGAAACGCATCCCACGAGAGCAACCCCTCCGCTGCTGCCTCCAGCCCCGAGGTGGCCCTGCAGCAGCAGCTGATGATGCTCACCTCTCCTTGAGCAAATTCCTCCAAGGAATCAAAGCATCCAAACACTGGATTCCCTAAAAGAAAAAATCACACAGTCCAGCCAGGCAGGGCTAGGGGAGGAGTGCAGCAGCCGGGCAATCTACAACCAAAAAGCTAAAAGCCTCATCCAGCCCTCATTGATTCAACCTTTCCATGGCAGAAAGCATTTCATTGAAAGGGTTTTCTTTTTCTTCCCCCCTCCCCCCCCCCTTGCTTAAACCACTGTTTTTTGGAGGTACAAAGTCATAATTTTCCAGCAACTGCCCGCCAGGCCACGCTCCCCTCGTTTTTCAAATCCAGGGTCTTTTAAAGATGTTCTTTATTGATCCGACACTTATTTATAGGCGAACAATAGGAGAATATGGTTAGTTCAGTTATTAAATTTAGAGAGCTGACAAAAGCAATCAGAAAATATATCACTTAATAGGAGATTAAGAGGGAAGCAGCAGGAGCCCGGATTTCTGACCCCGTGTTTCAGATTGTTTTAGACGTGTACATCTATGTATTTTTACTGCTCAGACAGCAACATAATAAAATGATACAATTGCACACTTTGCCCACAGAGTTTTATCACTAATTGATTTTACAACAGCTCATCTGATCTCAGTTCTAAAGGTTTTTGTGTGGGCTGCATCAAAGGGGACTACCCTGTCCGGGGGCAGCTCCCAGCAGAGGGAAGCCCGGGGCTGGGGGAGCCCAATGGACACAGGGAAGAGCTCAGTCCCACCATCCTCAGCCAGACACAGCCTGGCCACCAGCCACTCGCCACCTTCGGCATGGGGAAATCCTGCCCAGCCTTTTCCTCAGCTCAACCTGCAATATTCAGGTGCCCCAGCCAAAAATAATAGAATCACATGGGTTGGAAGAGACCTTCAAGATCATCGAGTCCAACCATAAACCTATGCCAAACCCACCCCTAACCCATGTCCCTCAGCACCACGTCTGCCCGGCTTTTAAATACCTCCAGGGATGGTGATTCCACCACCTCCCTGGGCAGCCTGTTCCAGTGCTTGATAACCCTTTTGGTAAAGAAGTTTTTCCTAATATCCAACCTAACCCTCCCCTGGCACAACTTGAGGCCATTTCCTCTTGACCTATCGCTTGTTACTTGGGAGATGCCATGGGCTCCGACCTCATGGCAAACTGAGCTGGCTGAGGAGCAGCACAGGCTTCGACCTGTCCTCACTCCATACAGCCAGTGGCACATGTCACTCCTTGGCCTCTCCGCTGGGACCGTGGTGTGCCATCACTGCCGCTGGCATAAGTAAATCAATATTTACCATGATTTGGAAAGGCAGACAAATGGGAACCCGATTTCAAGATTCCTTAACTCGTGTTCACTGAGTTAAGCTTTAATCCATCTTCATTATGCCTCTTTTTCACTGCAGATCCTTGTATTACAAGGACAAGACATCCAGTGACAATTATTTGTTCTTTAACATTTGATGAACTTCATATGCAGATTGGATCTAGGCACGGCAGCCCAGCTTGGCATATCTATGAATAACCATCCAGTTAAATATCCTGGGGCAGGAGCCACCTTTTAGGAGTCCTTGGGCAACCCACACCTTTCCCGTGTGGGGAATCCCCACACACACCAGCCCCTTGGAACTGGGAGATCCCTCAAGGTCCCACCTTTAAATAATAATAAAAAAAAGCACTTATTCAGGAGTTCTTTCCACTTTTCCATAAATCCATTGATATTTTCAGGCACTGCTTGGGTGTAATCAGCAAGGATCATCCCAACATCACTCAGCCATAGCAGAGCGCCGCACTTGGAGCGGGTGTCTCACCTTCCCCAGCACCATTGGCCTGATATTGCTCAGCAGCCCCCAGCTGCCGCTACCCAAATCCACGTGCAATTGAGGAAAGGAGCCAGACTTAGGCAGGAAACAGAGACAGCTGGAAATTCGGGCCCAAAGGGCATTTCAGTGTCTAACTCTTATCCCCACTGCAGCTGGGATTGCTCCTCCTTACTTGAGTATTGCCATCATCTGTTTTAGGAAAACTGCAGTAATTGGCTCAATTCATTTTAAATCAGTTATCGCTTGTGCTAGCAGCAGTCGGGGGAAAAGCAGCTTGTAGTTAATAACATCCCTAATTTGGAGACATCCGCAGGGATGAGGAGGGAGATCTCAGCAAGGGGCCGGCCCCAGGGTGGCTGTGCGAGTCCCCCGCAGCTGCAGGGCACAGACCAAGATCCTGCACCAAAAACAGGGGGGCCAGAGATGGGGTGGGGGGCTGCAGGGTTTGAGAGGGGGTCCTAGCCCCATGCCGTGCCGTACAGCACTCCTCCTGCCGCAGGGCCGAGCCCCATTGGGCTGGGACATTGCTTTCCTTGGGTTTCTCCTGGGACATGTTTATCACATCTGAGTGCAGAAGCAGCAGCCGGGATGCCGGAGGGTCTGGCTCTATTTGTCTCCGCCAAAGGAAAAGCATCTCCTTGGCCGGCCATGCCAGCAGCTCTGGAAACAGCAAGATAAGATTTTTTTTTTTTAAAAAAAAGCACAAAACAAAACACCAAAAAAACCCACCTCGCCTCACTGCCACCACACTCACAGGGCTGGGGGTCCAAATCCCTCCCCATGGTGGATGGACCCTGGTACCACAGGGAGAAGCCACCCCTCAGGGGAAAAGCTGTTGGGGTTAGAGCTTGGAGAGGGTAGGATTTCCCTGAGGAAATGCCAGGGAGACACTGCACAGCCTCAAGAGCCTCTCTGCCACAAGGCTGAGCCCAGGGAGACCCAGGCATTATTTGTAAAACCCCCCCAGGAGGGTGCAGGAGCACCCACAGTTGTGCCACTTTCCGGCATGGATGTCCCCAGCCTGTGGAAAGACTCCCCGAATCCATCACCACCGCCTGTGTCACGTTAGCGGCAATAAAAAGATTCAAACAGCAATTCCTTACTTTTATGAACAAATGGCCCAGGATGGATGATTCAGGCAGCATTCAATTCCCAGCAAGAAAGTGTCAGCAAAAAACCCAGCCTCTTTCATGTAGGTGGATAACTGCAAATAAAAGTAGGGAATTATTAGCACTTAATACTTGGTGGATTTTTTACTCCCTGGTGCTCTTCTCTGGTAGATGCCAAGTGCTTTAGATAAACTCACAGGCAAGGAGGGGGGAACGCATGGTTTGCAGCGATGGCTCTGGGCACCAACACCATCCGCATCCCGCTGCCAGGGTTCTGCTCCAGCCTGTCCCCTTTCCTCCTCCCCACCCCATCCATCCCCTCCTTGCTCCTGCCCTCCCATTCACAGCTCCCTGCCACCAACTGGAAGCCTTGGGACCCCCAGCCCCACCGTGGCACAAGCCCCCAGCCCTGGGAGGGTCCGGGGGGGCTTTTCTATGAACCTGGGGCTGCTCCTGGCTGTGAATGGCCGTGGAGACACATGCGCCAGCCTCCTCCAGACTCTCTATTTCTCCTTCATCAAGAACCACCTATATTTTTCTTGTTCATCGGACTGACAAATGGGCAGAAAACAGACTTCTGGCTATTTCCTGCTCAGGCTGCCCACTCCTCCTCTCCCCTTGGCGGTGACTGAGAGCTGAAGAAGCAGGAATAGCATATAAATTTCCTCCCGCCTTTAATAAATACCTCTATTACCTAGCACTTTCTCCCAGCTCTCTCCGGCTGGCTGCTGCAGGCTCCTTCTCGCTCGCTCGGTGGCTTGCTGCCCGCCAGGCAGACGTGATAAACTGAAATTCTCATTTCTATGGGGAATAAACAGCAGGACAGAGCCAGGCAGGCTGCAAAGGGCTGGGGGCAGCGCGGGAGGGGAGAAATTCCCTCTCTGGGGGTCTGTCTGCAGGTTCGCTTCATCTCATGGAGAGAAAAAATGAATTAATTTCTTAGGGAAGGTGGGGTTGGGGCTTTTCTGACTGCCTGGCAGCAGCTCGTGTCCCCTCTTTGGACACCCTGCCCTGGTCCCAAGGGGAAGGGGGGTTCCAGTCCCTGGGGACACCGGTGCTGCTGGGCTCATCCCAGGTACCACTGTGCACCCTGGGGTGGGCCTGAGATTTAACACAGGAAGGGAATAAGGACAAGCCATGCTTAAAATCTCAGCGAGGCAGTGCAGGAGGGTTTGATGGCAGAGAGAAAAGCCGTCACCGCAGTGATTTGCGCCGTGGTCAGCAGCAAAAGCAGTCTCTGGAGGCAGCTCCTTTCTGCTCGGGAGCAGCAGTGGTGCAGGTGGCTTCTGCTGGGAAAATGCTGATGGCAGAGAAAGCCAGGATGCCTCGGGAAAGGTGAAACGCCCCTCTGCCACCCTGCAGAAGGCTCCCAGCACAGGGACAAAGTGGGGGACCCAAAGGAAAAGGCATCACTGAGGCAGGGGCTACAAATGGAGACCCCACACCCACGCTGGAGAAGCCACGTCCCATCCTGTGGGATGCGGAGAGCCCAGGCTGGCAGGGAATGGTGTCTTGGGAGCACTGCAACCAAACAGCCTCCTCCTGCAAATCCAGGGTTCCTCGAGCTCCCAGGTCCACACGTCTCCCTTCCGCTGTGGGGATGGAGCAGGAAGGGAGAGACGCCCCTGACTCATACCCGCAATGCAAGCGGTAGCACCGGGGCAACGGGAAGCCTACAAAAAGGAGCCATAAAAATACAGAAGCCACATGAAGAAGCGAGCTGCAGACCTCTAGGCACAGGGCAATCTGTACAATTTTTAGCAAAATGGGAACATCCCTGCGGTGCAGACCCCCCCACGGGTGTCGCTCAGCATCAGCGCAGCTCTGCGGGCACCATTGCGTCTCCGCTGCCCAGAGCTCCCCATCTCCGATGTGCCAGCGCCGCGCGACAGCTTGTTTACCAAGAGGCCCTGCCCGGAGGCAACTCCTAAACACATTTCACTCCGTATAATGCTGCACAGAGACACAGAGAGGCAGGATTTGTCCCCTGCCGTGCCGTACTGAGCAGTTTTCACAGGCATACCTGAGCAGAGCTGCTGTCGTGCTCCAGCCCGGCCACAGCACACGGCCAAAAACGTCCTGTGCAAAACCCACTGCAGCTGAGACTGCCCAAATTCCCATCCTCCGCTCAGCTCCAGTGCTTACGTGAAAGGAAGCCATGAGGCCAGCAGCCTGATCCCAGGTTTCTCCTCCCTGTACCTCCTTCCATCCCTAACTCTTTCCTGCAGCCGTCAGGGACAGCCAGGACAAGGCTCAAAGTGAGCCAAATGAAAAATGCCACTGGACACCAGCCCCCGGACCCCTTGGAAGAGCAGGGAGTCTTCCCGAGCGGCTCAAGCATCGCAGTAGGATGGCAGAACCCTTGCTCCATCCCTACTCTAGCTGCTCCGTGGGACAACAGGTGAAAACCCATCAGCTTTTTACACGCCCAGCATCACCGACAGCCCCCGGGGGCATCACGCCACCCCCTCCCTGTGTCGGGCACGTCCCCTGCGCTTTATGCCAGTGGGGCTGCAGCGGTCCTGCCATCCCATCTCCCACCCGGCAGTGCTGCCATCCCCATTCCCTGCAGCACAGCACCCCGCTGCAGCCCACAGCCTGCCCTCGGCTGCCTGCGCCATCGCAACTGGATTGATGGCGGTGCTTTGCAAAGCCTGAAAAAAACCCACCTTAGAAAGGAGTATTAGGGGGTGGCAGCCACCCAATTTCCCCCGTAGCCGGCGCTTGGCGCGTCTCATCTGTTTCCTGGAGTCTATTTAACTTCTAAATTTAACAAGCTCCTAAACAAGTAATAGCAGCAAGTGGCAGCGCCCGGCTCCCAACCTGCAAGTGGCATTTCAGGGGCCAGGCCGCCATCAGCACGAGCAGTGGGAAATTTCTCAAACGTCTCTTTGATTTATGGCTCTAGTTAATTCTCCAGGAAGCCTGTGAGCTGCCCCGAGTGCATGAAACCTCAGAGGGATAAATAATTTAACAGGTGGTTAAATATTCTTTAAGGTCTGGAGAACATCAGCAGGAGCACAGATTTCGGGGGATAACACCAAACTACAAATTGAGCACAAAAAAGGGGGGCACGGCCTGAACTGGGTACTGCCACGGGGTTAGTGCTGAGGAAGCACCAAGATGCAGCAGAGCCGGTGCCACGGGAGGGAGAAGACCGGGACATCCCTTGGCTGCCGCATCTCCATCCAGCAGGATCAGCTGCAGCAGGGAGAAGGCTTAGCCAGGGGTTTTATAGGAATATCCCTCCCAGATGTGCCCTGCCAGCTGTGCAGAGCAGATGTGCAGCATGGGCTGCCCTCCCTGTGCCCAAAAAAATTTAATAAATGGGAAGCAGTGGGAGGCGAGAGCCCAGGGTGCTCAGGGGAGGCCACCTCACCTGGTGGGACTTGAGCAAAGCCACATCTCGCTCGGGATGATGCCGATGCTCAGTGCAGAGCAGCCCCAAAACGCACCTGGCACAACCTCGGAAGCCACGCTAGAAGGACGGGACATTTTGGCAGCAGACACTTGATGAAGTGGGATGTGAAGGGGATGGTTTCCCCCCCACACACACTCTTGCTCTTTCTCCCCCATGGAATCCTCCCGAGCCAAGAGGAGGGAGGCACTCGTGTCCTGCACCGGAGCAGACCGAGCAGCCTTTGGGCTGGTGCCGGGGGAAGACCAGGGTGCAAGAGCCACCACCGACCAAGGCAGAAGGATGGAGAGGAAAAAACCAAAGCGCTCCCCCCGTAAGCATTCCAGCACCATTTCAGGGTCAGGGGTCAGGATGTTTCGGGACTCCCAAGAGCAGCGGGGCAGTCCCGAGCCCCCACGGCGTGTGGCAGCAGCCCATGGCACCCGCAGCCTCCCCACGGCACCGGGGCTGGCTGCCGGGGAGCCCGGGAGAGGTAGATGGCAGCAAAGCCTATTTCTTGCGGCAGCCGGGATGCGACAGCCCGGTCCCCACTCAGGCACCATCCAGCCATGGGGGCCACCCCACCGAGCAGGGATTTACAGACCATCCGGTCGTCCGCTTTATCCACAGCCTGAGTTTTCCACTACAGCTCCCTTTCCCCGGGTTTCTCTCCTTAAGCATGATTCAGAGTTCAAGACAGATCTTAATTTCTCCCTGGTTAGGGCCTGTCAAGCACATTAGCCAGCCAGGTGTGTATGAATGCCTCTGTGCCCAGCACTTGGCTCCTTGCCGGCCTCCCCTCCCCTCCCTTCCCTCCTGGAATGGGGCATCCTTGGGAACCCCGGCAGCAGCAGCCAAGCTGCCACCTTGAATTCAAGTTCTTGGGGGGACAGTGCCTCTCCTTTTGGGGGAACAGAGTGTTTTACTGTGGACAACCCGCTCTCCCCTCCCCTGGCAGAGAGATGACCAACCCCACTCCCTCGCTATGTCTCCAACCCCACTTCCTAAGCCCTTCCCTGAATTTTCCAGGTGCCCGCTGTGGCTCAGCACGTGACTGACCAAACTTTAGGGAACAGGTTCCCCCAAAACCCCTCCCTAGAGGAGCCTCATGGGGTCCCTACCCCCATGTGTCCCACACCGATGGGGAAGATGAGCAGGTCCATGTCTACCTAGAGCTGGGAAGGGGAGCCCAAGCTCAGTCCCTGTCCCAGAGGGTTTATCACAGCTGCCCCTGATAAATGGATAATGAGTAATTCACTGTTGGCTTTTGCTTTATGAAGTATTCATTGCATTCAAGCTTCCAAGGTAATTAACTATTCTATGAGCCCCATGTAACACGAGCCAGCCACAATCCATCTTCAACACTTCATTAGCAGGTCCCCACACCACTTCAATAAATTACAAGTGGCATAAACACACAAACAAAGCTTTCTCCTCCCTGGGACACCCCCCCCAACCCCAGGAGACTCAGCCATTGCCTCCCCAGAGGAGGACACTTCCATAATGGGAACACACGGGTGGCTGTCATGGTTGGACCAACACAGGGCAGGAACCACAGTGCTGGTGACAAGCCACATCTCCCAATAGGGGAATTTTTTTTGCAGCTGGCTAAAGGCAACCGATTTCCCCAAAGCACTGGACAGCCCCAATCCTGGCCCACTAAGTGCTCAGCTCTCACCATCTCCGAGCACTAGCACCGCCAAAATTGAGCTGTACAGGGGGGCTCCAGCAGAGACCTCCCCTTGCAGGCCAAGGCTTTCCCCTCTTAGTGCAGAAATAATACAAAATTTTACCCCTTCTCCCCACCCAACTGCAACACTCCACCATCAAGTTGCCCACTCCAGCCTTCCCACCTCATCTCTGCTCCTGGCCCTGGCACACCAGGATCCACCACCACTCCAGACCCATCCCACCCTGCATCCAAAAGGCACAAGGTGGGCTGACCCCTGGTGCAGAGCTAGATCCAGGCATCAAGTCTTACCCCACTTTGGGCAGCCCCAGAGAGGCACAAGTGACTCATGCAGCCCCCAGCACCGGTGTCAGCCTGGAGCCGAGCCCACCACAAGGTGACACAGCCAGCAATAAACACAGACAGGAGCGGGACTCGTGGCTTTGATAGATGCGTAAAAATTTCCTCCAGCCTCTGTTGCTGAGTCAGCCTTTCTGACTTCAATAATTTACAGCAATAAACAGCAAGATAAGAGCAGGCGCGTGTGGGACTCAGCTAACCTGGGCGAGATGAGCGATGGCTCTGCCGACAGTCCCGTTTGCAGGGGCGGCACCCAGCACGGCACGTAATTAAAGGCGACTTCTGGAACCGAGCTGAGCTTGCACCAAAACGCTCAGTCCCAGCCCCTGACTGCAGAAGGAGCCTTGGCTCAGCAGGACGAGCGAGCGCCAAACCCCATTGCTAGGGTCTCCTCTGCGGGTCCTACATGGGCTCCCCCAAAATCCAAAGGAGCATCTTCAGCCCCGAGGACTCTACATGGCTTCATCAGCTCCTCTCCCTACAAAGCCCTTCCCTAGGGCAACCAGCCCTTTATCCAGGGCAAAGCTCCAGGTGTGCCCTGTCTGCTGCTAATCCCCAAATCACCCCAGCTGGGGCTCAGCCCCTTTCTCGCCCCCTCCCTCACCCTGCTCCCCCCAGCTGGGCTTTCCCCGCTCCCTGCCTTCCTTGTGCCCTTCCCCAGCAGCTCTGGCTCTTCCAAGTTTTTTTGGAGGCAAGCGGAGCTTACCTCTTACCGCTGCTAAAGATGCGTATTCCCAGGATCCAGGCCTTGCCCTTTCCCGTTATGCTGGTTCTGCCTCTTCCAGAACGTCCCCCGGTGCAGCCACAACCTGTCTCATTTTTCCTTGCCTCATCAGGCGCCTGATTGAATTGCTCCCCCGATCCCGCCGGCTTCGCTTTGCAAAGCCCAGGCTGGAATCTCCGTTGCCCGTGTGCCGCTCTCCGTGGGGCTGCCGGCATGCACGGGGGCATCCCGGCGACCCCCAAAGCTGGCTTCTCACCTCTGGCGTCAGCCCAGGGTGGCGTGGGTGGTGAGATGTGCCACCTCAATCATGGGGACAAAGCACGTGCTGGTGTCACCCCCATACAGGCTGAGTTACGGCACGATACTCATTGCTAAGAGCCACGGTGAAAGAAACTGATACCCCTGAGCTGGAAAACTGAGGGGTTTTTATCTAAAAGTCACGAAGCAGCTCGAGGGAGGTTCTCCTCTGCGTTAGGAGACGCAGCTGATGCGGCTCGGCCCCTCTCCATCGCTGGCGGAGATGGGCTGTCCCCAAGGAGCCACTTTCACAGCAGCTCCAGCAAATATTGCCGTAATAGGGAGAGCACGTGCGCTAAATCTGGAGGCGCGTATCCTGGCCCCGGGCTAGGTCATAATACACCTTCCTAGTCTGGGTACATGTGTCCTATCTTGTTATAGGCTGTGTTAAGGAAAAAATTTAATAAAACTACTATATTGCAAAGAGAAAGCAGCAGTTCTTGATGGTGATGTCTGCCCAGGCAGCGTGGGTGGAAGGGCCGGGCTGCACATCCCAGTGGGAATGTGGGACGGAGCGAGGCGTGGGGATGTCCCGGTGGCAACGGGGCTTCCGCGGCCCCTCAGACAACCAGCTCCTGTGGCTGAGCAGGGCTGGGGGCAGCAGGAGTTTCCAGGTGCCACGTGTCCTCCCAGGTGCCACCATCAGCCCCAGTGCCTGATTTAGGAGCCGTGGTGGGGGGGGTGACCCGCAGATGTTGGTATTTGTTTTAACGGGCTGCGTTTGCCAGGCAGAGCCAAGGCGTGCAATTTGCATTATATGATATCAACATTTAGCTCTAGCATTGGCAACGTCAACCCTAATTATTTTCAAGAAGTCTTGAGGGCTGCGGGGATAAATCAATATAAATAACATGTTCATGGACTCTGAGTCATGTTCCTAACAGCATTACAACTTCAATTTGAACCTCAGAAAGAGGCAGTTTGGGTCAGGAGTCCCCCTCCCTTTTTCTTTCACTTATTAATCTTTGCTGTCTGTCCTCATCCCCCACATCCCAGGAAGGAGGATGCTGCGGAGGGAACGGGGGAGAGGAGCCCAAAGCTGCAACAATTTCCTGCTTTTTAGCAGCAAAAAGGCGATGGCGACCTGCCGGTGCCATCCCAGCCAGGCACATGCGTGGGACCGACGGACAGCCATCGGCACGTGGCCGGATTTGGGACCATGATGCTCTTTTCCCTGGCTTTTGGGCAACCTCCTCGTCCTCCCCCGCCTGCGCTGCAGATGGCCCAGCATATGGGCAGCCTCCCCTCGTGCTCACACCTTGTAAGCAGATTCTGTCAGGTTTAAAGAGGAAAAGCTTAATTAAGCAGTTGTGTGTGTACAATTACATCCTTAATTATCTCCGCGTTTCACTTCTTTGTTGTTTTGTGTTCGCAAGAAGTTTGGTAACAATCAGAGGCGACGGTTCCCTGAAGTAGGATTTTTTCTTTCTCTTGTTTTCTCTTCCTCTCTCCTTCCTGCTGCATCTCAGGGTTTTTTTTCCAGACTGAAATGAGGTGCAGAAAGACCCCACCAGCCCTGAGCACCCCTCGCTGAAAGCCAGGGCTGGGTATCATCGTCCTCAGCTTCCACTTCGGTACCCAAACCAGAAGCAGGTTTCCTGAAGTGCTGCACAGGCAAAGCGCAAATCCGGCTGGCAAAAAGCTGGTTTAACCAATTTTTATTATTCTACGTGTTTATGCTACAGCAGCAGCGATGCTCCAGCACAGGAATGGCTGGGAAGCCCCAGTCCTCCCTCCAAACACCCTTGAGTATAAATAAACCCCACGAGAGCATCAACAGGGGTGACGCTTAATTGCACCCACACCCAGGGACTTGCGTGGAAAGGATGGCCCTGCCTAATTAATTCCTGCAATTACTCCATTCCACCCCGTTTCCCAGCTTGGGCCACCTCTCCATCCCGCAGCGAGCCAGGCATCATTCCCAGGGACGTCCCAGTGTCCCCTCGCTGCCTCCTTGCTCACAGGAGGGTTTAGAGCTGCCTGCAGAGATCAGGGACAAGAGGCAGCCAAAGCAACCGGCTTAATTTGTGGCAGTGCTTTTATTTTATGCCAGGAGCACTAAACAGTCATAAACATCCCGAGTTAGATATTGGAGCTGGGGGTATTTTTATTGTTTGTAAGTCCTCGAAATTTTGCCATGTTTATGAAGCTTTTATTAAAAATAACCCCAAACTCTCGCCTCTCTAATTGAGTGTATTTCAAAAAACACACGCCCGCTTTTAATGCGTGGGTATATTTATATCACCATCAGTTAATTTTTATTTACCTTGTAGTGAAACTCATCTTCATCCTTAATTCCCAAGCCCATATTTGCTTTGAAATCAGAATTGGACCTAACCATCAGCCGTATATTTAACATGCCATTAAATTCTCCATTCTGCTTTCACAGCTTTCAAACCAGTCGGCTTAAAATACAGCAGCGATATCCCCCCCCTTTCCTTTTCCCAGCGTACCAGCGGGCCAGGCAGCAAAAATGAATCTTCATGCGGCTGAAAGATGTCAAGTGCTGGGAACGAGCCCAGAGAGAGCAACCGGAACGATTCGGGGAGGGGGTGGCTGCAAAGAGGGACCTGTGGGCAAGGGATGGAGAGTGCCAGGTCGAGCGGCTCCGAGATGATAGAGGGGAGACACGGTCACAATTTTCAAAGATGCGAGAGTGCTGTGGGAGGGGAAAGGTGTCATCTGTCCCCTGGGCGCAAAGGAAGGAGTAAGGGGTGTTGGAGATGGAGAGATGGAGGCTGAGAGGGAGGAGAGGCTCTGGGGAGGGTTAAGCAGCAGAGAGGGAGGCAGAGGGGGAAGTCTGGGATCTTTGGGAAGAGGCAGGACAAGCGGGTGGGAACGTTGAGCGAAGCTCAACCTCCTCACATCCGTCCTTCCGACCCCCGTGCTCCCTGCCAGCCCCGAGAAGGGGCCGCATCCAAGTCTGGAGCTGCCAATGGGGCCGTGGAGTCGGCCACCCCTGCCACCGGGCTGGGGGAAGCAAGAAGAAACTGGGGACGACTCGGTTTTCCCTATTGCCAAGTTTCCACAAAACTGCATTGGGGGCCAGCAGGGAGCCCCCCTCACGCTTCTTTGGGGCACGGTGGGACGTCAGCCTGTCCCCCTGCCCGCTGCACCGGACCCAACATCTCCAAACAGTGCCCGGGGTAGGTCCGCTCCCCCCTGCCCCGCTCCGCTCCCCATCCCTGGATGGGGATGGAACCGTAGCGACGGAGACCCAGATCCCACAAGCGCTGACGAGTGGGGCCTGGGGACCCGGGTGAGCGGCGCCTTGATGTTGGCGAAGAGAAGATTAGGAGACAAGTGGATCACAGCCTGTAATTAAACACCCAGGGAGGAGGTCTGTGATGCTGGAGAAGCCTTTCATCCAGCAGTCAAAGCGCAACTTCCCAAGGGATGCAGGGAAGGCACCGGCGCTTGGAGGCGGCTTTCCCTGATGTGTCACCCCAACCTGGCTCCGGTTATGGGGTGCAGCGGGGAGAGGCTCCGCGCAAGGGTCCGGCAGCACCAGGATCAACACAGCAAAGCTCCCGGCCCTCAACATCACCGTGCGAGGGCGGCTCTGGATGCAGGAGATGCTCACAGCTGGAGATCAGGGTGGAGAAATGCCTCTGTACCCCAAAACCACATCCCCGAGGATGCCGAGGAGCTGAGTCCAGGGCAGCCAGGGCTTGCAGTGATGCTGCCGTCTCGCCTTCGCTCCCAGCCTTGCAGCCAACCTGCCCGGGCATCGTCGCGCTCTTCGGCCGAGCACACTGCAGAAATTAAACCCGGCAGCGCCGACAGCAAAAAGCAAACACAATATTTTAAAGCCCTTCCCGGCGTAACAATATCTCGGGTACTATTAATAACACTTGTAAGGAGTTGTTCTTGAATAGATATGATTTTTATCTTGACGGCGTCTCTTTAAATCATTTTTATCCCCATGAAGTTTGCAAGCAGCATATTTTCTGTGCACCATTTATCTTGCCAAATATCCACCACCCCAGTTTATTACTCACTCCCCCTTTAGCCGTTCCCGGTGGGACTGGTCCCCACCCTCCAGTTCAGCACTGGTTCCCTGCTCGTGATGCTCTTCTTCCCGCCCTCCCTTTGCCCCACAATCCCCCTTCGACGCGTGTTTTATTGGCGGCAGCAAAATGAAATCAAGCGCTCGGATCTCTGTGGCTGAGAAGCCATCAAGGAGGGAGGGAGGGGTGTGTGCTCAGCTGCCAAACATCCTTAGTGTCCTTACCCCTCTCATTTCTTCAGATAAAGTTCAAGTTAGTAAAAATGCAGAAAATTCTCCATTTTTTTCTCTGCAGAAAAGTGGCCGCAGCCCCTTTGCTGCTGCAAGGAGCTCTTTCCAAAACAAGCCTCTCCCTGTCGCCTCCCTCGACGTCGATTTTGGAGGTTGCAGACCCAGGAAAGGGACCCCCGGAGTCATGACAAGCTGCGGGGATGGGTGGGTTTGGCCAACTTCTTGATAACTTCTGTGCCGAGGCAGCCTGGTGGCCCTTAAATCAGCCCTCAAGGGCTGCAGCCCACGGGGATCCGGCCCCGAGAGCGGAGAAGGGGGTGGCGGGGGCACTCACCGCGGCTCCCCCGGCGGCGGCTGCACGGAAACATCTTGCCCTTTGCAGCGGGAGCCAGCGGGGCCGGCAGCGCAGCGCAGCCCTCGGCGAATCGATGGGCACATCGGCGCCCACGGAAGCCGAGCAGCGAAGTGGAAATGCCGGGGAGATGGGGAGCAGCGGTGCCGCCTCCGCACGGGCAGCTGCAGGGGAAGGGGACGGGAGGGCGGCTCGGGGGTCTCATCCAGCCCCTCTGCACGGCTGGGGGGAGCAGGGCCCAGCCACAATTCCCTGGGGATGGGCTCCCGGCTAGCGGGAGGTGGTGAATACGGCCAAAATCCTTTGGGACCTCCCAGATGGGCCAGCGCAGCCTCAAACGCAAGGCTCAAAGGACATTTTGGCTCCACCACCTCCTTGACTACCTCCTTGCAGGGATGTGAACCACCCCAAATCCACCCTCCCTGACTGAGCCACCCCTTCCCCTTTTCACTTGCGGCTCCTAAATCCCCCATGGCACGGATACTTCGGTAATTGTCGGGATCAGCTGCCGGAGCCGGCACACCACATCGGTCCCCCGTGCTCGGTGGGCTGTGGTCCTCAGGGAAGGACAGGGAAGATGGCGAGGGTTTGATCAACAGTGAGTTTGCAGCCACAGCGGCGTCACTGGCTGTCCCCAACAGTGTCCTCGGCGCAGCAGATGGACACAGGCACACCAAAACCTTGGGGCAGGGAGGGCAGAGCCGGGCAGCAGGAGGGGCGGCGGCAGGGGGCATTCCTGCTGTCACATCCATCACTTCCTTGGAAATAAAGACTTTTTTAGAGGAGAACCGCAGAGAAAGGAGCAGATTCTCTGATACGACTTTGAAAACACCACTTCTGCTTTCAGATGGCCCATGTTACTGCCTTGGTGGGGCTGAGCTCACCACAACGCCGGCACTGGAACGGGGTGGGTGAAGGTGCCCGTCAGAGCTGGGCTTGGGATGCAGGCACAGCACCGGGACTCTCACAGTTTTAAATGCCAAAGAAAAGGGTGTCTCCATCAGGGATCGTGGCCTGGAAGGTGCAACACAGCCCCTTTTCCTGCCCACCATTCCCAGGCGTGCCGTGCTGGCTGGCATCGCGTGCCGAGACGGAGGAGACGGCACAGCAGAAGGTGGAGCAGCCCTGGGCCAAAGCGATGGGGCGCAGCCCGTAATTTAATTGGAGCGAGAAGGGAGGAGGGAAGAAGGAGCGCCGTGCCGAACAAAAAGCAGATGAGAGCCGGGAGTAATAAAATATTCCACAACTAGATTAAGAAATTACAAGTGGGGAAGGCAGAGCGCTGGCTGGGCATGCGGTCCCGTTGCAGCTGGGACCGGAGCACACACCTCCCCGTGGTATTGTGTGTTTTTATCGGATGAGGCAGCTTGCCATCCCGCTGTGAAAATGAATCTGCTTTTCGTGTATGATTAAAGCAAGCACTCCCGCTCCCCTTGCTTCTGAAGGCTTTGGAGCCCTTTTTAAAGGAACACCTGTTACCAGGACCTGGTTAATGACTCATTTGGGGAATACTCGAGGCTCTTCTCTACTTAATAGGTTTTGCATGAGCAGAGGAGGGGATCCAGGAGAGACCGGGGCGCCGGGAAGCAGCAGGGTTTGTTGGTCCCCACGAGGATTTGCTGCTCGAAGCGATTTCCTTTGCTCCCGGCCCCGCGCTGCCCTGCAGGGACGGGGACCGCGTCACGCAGCGGGGCTTTAGCTGGGGTCCCCAGCCTGCCGGCAGTGGAGGAGCTGGCTGCATTGCCGATGGGCTTGGGAAAGGCTGGAAATTCCCAGGTGCCACCGAAGCTCAGCCTCGCAGCCAGCCCAGCGGGTGGATCGGTCGGCCGGCAGCTGCCAGCTCCTGACCTTTGCGGCGCTCCGCCGGAGCGATAAAAATGAGATTCGTTACCTCCTTCCCGCCGTGAATTTTTGGTGAAAGACGGGAGGTCCCCTGGGCGTTTGCACTGAGAGGCACAAGTCACCTGCAGCTCCCTGCGCCGGGGCAGCGAGAGTCTTGGGGTGATGCAGTTGCAGGGCGCAGGCTCCGTCTCATCCCGTTTGTCCTGCCAAAACCCCATCCCCGGGGATGCCCACCCGTTAGCAGGAGGCATTGCTGCACGGCTTCCTGCCAGTGCGATGCAGCAGCGTCGTGCCGGGGGCAGACAGCACCGGGGGGAGAGGTCCAGCATCCACCACTGTGCCGGGGGCATTGGTACTGGTGGACTCAGCAGGGCTTTGCAGGACGGTGCCTTGAAACCCCACCATAAAGAGCTGCCCACAGCCGGGAAGCCCGCAGAGCCCGTGCCCCAGCCAAGCAAGGAGCTTGCACAAGCCGCTGTGCTGCAGCCACATCCTTGAGGAAAGACGAGAAAAGCCTCCAGAGATGGAAGAGAATGAGCAGAGGGAAAGCAATTCCCTAGAAAACGCATCCTAGAGGTGCGGAGGGACGAGCAGGCGCTCTGCCCATCGGCTCCAGAGCAGCCGGCAGAAGAGTGGATGCTTCTGCACATGGAAGGGGAATGGCTCCTTTTGTAGGAAGTTTTTCCTTCCCAAGGTGTGGGCAGGAGGCACCTCCCCGCTGTCAGCAGTGCTGCCGGTGCCTGGCAGTGGGTAATTAAAGCTTTTTATTCAGCGCTTGGAGGCACAGAGGCATCAAGGGCTCTTATCAAAGAAGGAACCCAGCGGGCTGGCTTTGTGCAGAGGGGAGGGAAGAGATGCCAAGGCTGGCTGCCTGCGCCGGATTTAAAGAAAGTTTTGGCTTCATTCTCCTCTCCTAACTCTTCAAATCCACCTTGTGAACAACTAATCCACATTTATACATTTCTCGGCAGCGTTCAGCTGGGTAGAGGTCAACTCCTCGCACTGCAGTTGGGGCCAGCCCCGGCACGTGGCTGAGCGGCTCCATCACCCAACAGGGATCCTCTCCCTCCTCTTGCTCTGGGCCAGGCTCTGGGTTCAAAGGCCCCGCGGCTCGACGTGATAAAGGAAATTTCTCCCACTCACCCTGAAGGTGCACCCTGCACGGGGTGGTGATCTAGGGGTTCCTCTGACCGGCTCTACCGCGGCATCTGGAGACACTTGGACACCATCTGCACCGCGCAAAAGACAACAGCAGCTACTCAAGATGGGCAGGAGGGTCTGTGTCTGCCGATGGGAGGGACAAACAGCCCCCCAAAAGCATTGGCAGAACTCGTGGCTGCAGCCCTGTAACACACACACACACTCACACACGCGTGCACATGCGGTGCTGAGGCCGTACACAACTCAGCGCACCGTGTGGGCAGATGCCTGCTCTGCTGTGGCACCCCAGGCACCAGCGCCCCTGGAGTGGTGTCCCCAGCCCATCTCTGGGGGGGCACCTGCGCCTGGTGACTGTGCCAGGTCAGGGCTTCGCAGCCCGTGTCATTTGGGGAGCAGGAGGAGCACAGAGGGGACGTGGACAGAGCGCGAAGGTGGAGTGAATTTTCCAGCTCTCAGACATAAGGAAGAATCATAATGTCATTTATCATCTTTAAAGATACGCAGAGCTGGCAAGAGGATGAATTCTTCTTCATAACCCAGTTCCCAGGATATTTTTACTGTGCATCATAAATTATAATACCTTTTTATTTTTGCTTTATGGCCTGTCCCTCGCCAATTCTGGTGATTTACATCCTCATTCCCCCCCTGGTGCTTTAGGAACAATCCCTGCCTGTCTCTCTCCTCCTCCCACCAGCTCCCCAAATCTCTCCCCTTCCACCAGCTCTTTTCCCCCGTTGTCCACCCACACTCCGCGCCGGGATGGGGCTGGAAAGCTGTGAGCATCGCCGGTCCGGCAAGGAGCGAACACCTGGCACCTCTGGGATGCTACTGAGCCTCCGGCAAAGCCTGTGGCCACAGCTCCAGGCTGCTGAAAGGGCCTCAAACACACCCTGCCCCAACGCACCTTGTTTTAACAGCACAACTCGCGATGTTTCCGAGATTAGAATGGCTCTGAGCTTGCTCAGCTTGGCCCTGCTTCGACACAGCCCTCTCTCTCTCTCGTGCCTGGTTTTTCCAGTCCTGTTTGGTTTCTGTATGGTAGCAGCTTAGGGAAACGCAGCGGTGTGGGCCAGGGTGGGGATTCTAGCTCCGTTTGCATCTGAAATTCCAAAGGGAGCACCAGCCACGCAGGCGAAGCAGTGTAAAACTCCGCAGCGCCCGTCTGAGCCAGCGCCAGTGATCCCAAACCCTCCGTACGAACCTCAGGGAAGAGCAGCCCGCCCGGAGCGGCCTTTCACACCACCTCCCACGGCTGCTTCCCGCTACGGCGATGCCTGGAAGCCCACTGAGATCCCACTCCTCGGCTCCGCATTGCCGTATCCATGGTCCAGCAACCTCGGCAGCTGGCACTCGCCACCAGCCTTGCCAGCATCCTGCCATCTGCACCGCCGGACAGGACCAGCCCAGCTGGAAGGTGCCATGGGGTATTTTCCCTGGCTCCTTTCCTTGTAAAAACCCCTCTCCCGTTAAAGGAAGAGCTGTTTGCAAACCACGCTGGGTGCGCAACCCCCCTGCAAGAGAGCGGGTAGGGTGAAACAAAGAGACTTTTTCAGTGGCCTCGGCATCCCTCCAGCAATTACAGCCCGACACCGCACAAACGGTGGAAAAATCAGGCATAAAGCAGAAGACAGAGGGAGGAGAGGTGAGTGTTTATCCCTGAGAAATATGGAGATTTGCCGCGATGAGGCTGGCTAAGAACATTACATTCGGCATGCTAAGCCGGAGAGTTTCAGCAGGTTTATTCAGGGCTCAGGCATTAGGCTCCCTATCAGGAGAGAGGCTTTAAGCGTGTCGGGGATTTACAGGCAACAAGAGAAGAAAACAGCCAGCTCCTTAGGAATAGCCTGGCAAGGCTGACGTCTCAGATGGGACTGTATTTTCCCTGTGCTACAAGATGCTTAGGGGCAGCGACTGCCTTTCCGAGGCCGATACAGGATTTCTAGGACCAATGCAAAAACCCCTCAATCACAGTCATTCACATTTTCTGTCTTTTTTTTCAGAGACATTGGTAGCCCCAGCTAAGCGCCCAGCAATAGGAAGGCTGCCTTGCACACACTGGCATCAATGCACCCTCCATACCCTTAAAATCGGCACGTGGGACGGGCAGGGAGGAATAAGAATGGTTAAACGCGTGGCTGGGGCCGGCTGGCAGCACGTCAGCGGCAGGATCGGAGCCACGCTTGGCTCCCGTCCTTCCCCACCACATCTGGGGCTTCGCAGAGAAAATTCAGCGTACGGGAGCAGGTTAACAGCCAGGAAAATTATTGCTAACAACACGACCAGGGGCTTGTTCCTTCCCTTTTTTATTGGAAACTGAGTGATTACTTGTAGGTAGTTAAAAGGCAGGAGCTGTGTGTTATTGCAAGGGATGCTCGGGAGTAACGGGAGGCTAATTAATGAGCAGCTCTTGCTGGCTGCCAGGGGAACGTTCCCAGGGGCCGTGCTGCAAGCCAGAGAGCGATGCCGGCAGAGCGGGTTCGTGCGAGCGTGTCGAGGTAGTGGCAGCAGGAAGGGGATGGAGGAGGCTGGGAATGAACCTGTTACTCCATGAGCGATGCTCCGGGCTGAGGAGGGGGGGGCTGGGATGCTCCGGGTCGGGCTGCAGAACAAGTCAGGCCAAATTCCCACTTCAGCCCTGGGGAAGGGAGGACATGAGATGCTCGTTGGCTTTTGCCGGTGGGTTTTGGTGGAACAAATGGGTTGTCTCAGCCCTGCTCAGCCCTGCTGCGTCGGCATCGGCGAGTGCTGGGCTCAGGGGCTGCCTCTGAACGCAGCCGGTTCTGGGGCGTCCCAACTTGTGCTGGGGCTGTAGAGGTGGGGGCCAGAAGACACAGCTCCGTCCATGCCCTAGGGTGTTTCTAAGCAGATGGAGACAGGATAAAGCCCGTGGTGCCTGAGGACATTGGGACAGGAGGGTTTGGGGACTGCCACAAGCAGCCAGCCCTGCGAGGTGAGCTCCCTGGGAGAGGGGCGGGTGGGAACAGGGCAGCAGTGACAAATGAGTTTAATTCCTGGGCAGACACGGACGGGAGGGGGTGATTAATGAGAGGAGCACCTCGTCACAGCCTCGGGAGCTCAGCGAGCTGTTTCGGCAGAGGACGGAGCAGCAGGGACCGATGCTCGGAGGCGGTAGGCTGGGAACGGAGTTGGAGACCAGCCTCGCACCTGAGGGACAAGAGGTGACAACCATGCACAAAGTCCACCTCCCTTCTGCCCACACTGCCCTTCTGACCATCTCCCAGGTCTGGGTCCTCCCCAGGGGTTCAGGGGCAGGATTGAGCCCACACAAACACACACTGGCATGTCTGGGGCTGGTGCACGCTCACTCCAGCACCCTGTTGCTCTCGGGGGGAGATGCCAGCCAGGGGACGAGCCACCCAGAGCGATGGGAATGGCCTGCTCCCATGGGAGGCTGCTGGCTGTCCCTCCATCTGAAGCCGAGCAGCTGGAAGAGCAGCAGAAGACACGGGAGGCAAAATATTTCATGCGGGTAGCTTTGCAGAGGGTCATAAAGAGCCTGATTAACACTGCAATCATCGGCCGCTATGTCACAGTAACGACAAACCGCCCCACCTGCTGCTGGTTTTGGGTGGCCTCACAGTGCAGCCATGACCAGGTTCGTGCAAAAAGGTCCACGAGTGCAAGGAGGAAACCTCTGCGCAAACCTCTGGATCGCCAAGAGGTAGTTTGGGAAAGTCCCACCCCCACAACCCATGGCAGAGCCCTCAGCCCTTGGATGTCCTCTCTTCACGGGGCAGCACATCCTCCAGCCCCAGAGAGGGGAAGGGCAATGTGTTTTGAACCAGGTTTTTAGAGCAGTAAACTTGATTCTTGCTAATTCGGCTGAAAGCCAACGGCAGCTGGAACCCATGGGAGTAGGGGCTGCGGGGAGCGACAGCGATTTACGCCAGGACTGGATTTGACCCCATGGGAGGGATCCAGGAGGTGCTGCCTGGGATGCGGCTCTGGGACAGAAGCAAAACCACCAGATAAAGCAACTGTCAGACTGAGCAATTCATTACCGCAGCGATTCCGATCCTCAACAGCGGCAGCCAGCTCTGCCCCAGCTCCCTGCAGCGCATCCCTGCCCACCGGCATCCGCCTGCTCCCCAGCCACCGACGGGGAATCACACACGGTCCTGGAGACTGCAGCAGGACAGACCGCGCCAGCGCACCCGTCACCCTCTCTCCCACACGTGGCTCCTCGCCTGGACAGATGCTCTGGCATTTGCCTGCCTCTGGCCCCATCCAGCTCTGTCCCTGCCCGCAAGACTGGTCTAGAACTGGCTAAACCGGGAGCTGGACAGCCTTTCCTCT
Source organism: Chionis minor (assembly GCA_013398295.1). Classification (NCBI taxonomy): domain Eukaryota; kingdom Metazoa; phylum Chordata; class Aves; order Charadriiformes; family Chionidae; genus Chionis; species Chionis minor. Next base: position 147,219 of record VZSF01010162.1, on the reverse strand, counting down.
TGTATCCATGCTGCAGGATTTGCACTTCCCGGAGGCAAAGTGACGCTGTCAGCACTCGCTCGGCTGGAGGACCACGAGCAGCCTGGTTGGGTCCATCCCTCATCCCTGTCCCTCCATCTGGAGCTGCCGGTGCCCCCCACTCCCCGCAGCACGTTACTCACTCTCAGCCTTGTGCTGACTCCAGCTGGCTCCTCGGCCGGGGAGACGGTCCTGGGCTGACGGCTCCGGACAAGTGCCAGGAGCAGCCCCTCGTGCATTGGGCACAGCAGCTGTTAGCGCTGATTAAAAAAGGAAACCCGACAATTATCAGCCTGTGACAGCCAGTTCCGCTGCCCGTGGCCAGGGGCTGCTGGCGGTGGGGGCCGGGCAGGGAGGCTGGGTACCCGCTGGCTCTCAGGAATCCCGCAGCAGGAGAGGGATATGCCAGAAAACACACGCGTGCAATTCCCACACCAACTGTGCCCACAGCATGCACGTTCCGGATGCGACAAGCTCCGTAATCAGCAGGGGCATGGCCCCATGGAGGCTGGGAATGTGCACAAGGATGAGGCTGTGCCGTGCCCGGCATGGGCTGGCTGTGCCAGCACCGGGCACCAGCACGCGACCCGGCAGGAGCACGCCAAGCACACGCGTGCCACCCGGCTGCACAGCACCGCTGCCCACGCAAATCACATCCATGTCAATCGGGGCACGGCTGGACACGCGTGTTGCTGCCACGCACACGCTGAGCCCCCAGGAAAGCATACAGACGTGTCTCTGCAGCCGCCGCCACTCCTCCGGCTGGCGGTTCCTGGCAGCCCCGCGTCTCCGCGGAGTTTCTGAGCAGCCTTCTCTCCCACCGAGCCTGGCCTCCTCATTAATATCTACCGGCTGAATTATTTATTACAAACAGATGTTAGAGTTTAAAGAGTGTTAAGAGGATATCCTTGGCTAATCAATTTATTTTTAACTAGTTTATGTATTTATTACAAACAGAATTTGGACTTCAGCTGCCATTTTAAATTATCCCTCATTCATCATAGTGCTGGATGTGCTGCTTGGATGCTCACGCTGTGTCCTTGGGGACCACGAGTGAGCCACAAATCTGGTGTTTGCCGGCCAGTGAGTGGGTTTGCTTATTCCCTCTTGTTTCCAAACACTACATAAAATTCAGACACGGATCTGAAATGCGCCGCAAACTCCCCGGCAATGAGCTTTGCCTTCATGGGCAGCAGAGCGCCGCAGCCGGGCTGGGCAGGGGGTGGTGAAGGAGGGAGATGTTGGCAACAGGCAGAAGGACTCCAGACCACGGAGGAAGGAGGGGGAGACAGACTTTGGATGTCTCCAGCTCCCCTGTCCTTGCAGCCCTCCCCAGAACCATCTGGGCAAGCCCTTTGCCAAAACACCCTCAGTTACCAGGGAGTGCTCCAGGGTGCTCCTGATTCACACCCTTGAGAATCTGACCCTGAAAACGCCCTCAAGGTGATTCTGGGGACCAGACCAAGCAAAAGCCAAGACAAATGAAGTGGGTGTCATTTGTGCACCGCAGTTGCCATACGCAAACCTGATGACCGTGAACCCTGTGTGGTCTCCAACCCCTGGAAAATATTAAGAGCAATCGGGAAGCAGGAGTAGGGGTAAGGGAGCATCTTCCAGATTCCAGCCACAACCAGGGACTCCCAGTCCCATGCTGGGTTGTTACAGCCTCTGCTGCAACCTCAGGCCGTGCCAGGGCATGTTTGGGAGATGCCAGCCCCAGGGAACATAGGCAGGAAGGTGGCTCGTGTGAAAACACAGTCCACATCCTGCTGGACATGGCCACCTTCACCCAACGGCACACAACCAGCAGCAGATGCTTCGCTACTCACTGCTGCAACCGCCACAAATCCCATCACAAATCCCCTGGGCGAATCCAAGGCGTCTCCGCGCCAGTTCATCACCCTCTGGGAAGCACCAAAATCTTAAAGAACCTGTCAGCTGTGAGGGACTTGAACTGCGTTTCAGCTTTCAGCTTGTCACCATTTCCAAGAGATATTGGGGAAAAAACAAGAAGGGGAGATGCTTTAGGAGGTGGAAGATAAATGGTGCTGGGAAGGAGGAGGGGGAAGGAGAGAGATGGGAGACAAAAAAGAGAGGAGGGGGTGAAGCTGTGCATTGAGCACAGCAATTAAAGCCACCCTGAGCTCACCCAATTAAACTGACTGGCGAGAGGAGGAATCCCAAAGGATAATTTCCTGGCAAATTGCTCGTTTGTCTCTCTCAGTCTCTGATGCTGGCACGCTTTTGTGTCAGTCAAGCCATGGAGCTGAGCCCTGGGGAGAGGAGAGAGAGATGGTGGTAATTTAGTGGGCAAAAGGCATCTCTTCCTAGAAACTTCCTCAAAAGCACCATAAACCTGAGTAAACCTCACCCACAGCTACTACAAACCAGCGAGAAGGGACACAACCAAGAGAGGTGGGGCTGGATGGGGCACTCTACCACCCCTTGGTCTGCTGGCTGGGCTTTCTGCCTTGTCACTACCATCGGGGCACGGATCCTCATCTGTGCCGGTGCTCCCGGGTGGCATTGCCCCTCTCGCTCGGCTCTGGCTCCCCCCACCTCAAGAGCTGGGCTTGCTGCAGCCCATGCAGGGACTCCGTTCCCACCTGTGAAAGGGCAAACGTGCTTATGGGAGGGATTAGAGGGTGCAGGAATTACTGCAGAAGGGAAAACACCGGGCAAATCAATGAGATCGCAGCCTGCCCCGGCTCGGGGAATGCCAGGTGTCTCTTGCTCCTGCTCCATGGCTCACCAATAATTCACAGACCTCTGGAAGGCATGGTAGAAGAGCCCAGCCACCACGGCCACAGCCCCATACTGCCCATGGCTGGGCTGCTCCAACCTGTGGAAACACCAGGATCGTGCTGGGAATGGGGACCAAAGGGAGCAGCCAGCTGGGAAGGGCCATGGGGTTTGGGATGCTGAGATCCATGTGTCCAGCTCCCGCGGGACATCTCCGCGAGACAGGGGGTTTGCAGGGGAGGTACCGGAGCATCCAGGCTGTCAGACAGTAGTCTTGCCGCACAGCACAGTCCCTACAAACTCCCAGCGCGTTCAGCTTTTGCAAGGATGCAAACTTCAAAAAAAACCCCATCTGGCGAGCAAGGGTTGGATGAGGTCCTGATCCTGCAACTTGCCATCTGAGGCAGAAGGCATCCCCTTCCAGGGAGCAGCAGAAAGATGTCCTGAGGCCCAAAGAAACGTCATGTGCTGGTGGCCACCCATCCCTCTGCATGGAGCTCCTCAGACATCTTCATTCCTCGCACACGGCCCCGGCTGCTCCTCCGTGCTGTCAATAAAGGCAGAGGCAAACAAGGACCTGGAGATTTACAGCTGCTCAGTGCTAAGGGCCATGCTGAGTGCTTAAACCCCGGCGCTACGGGAATCGGTGGAGTAATAAATACCTGGCTGGACACAGATGAGCAGCTGCCAGGGGGGAATAATTCTGGTGCAGAAAGTGCCCAGCAAGTTGGAGGAGGCGCAGAACCCCAGAGCATCCAGAGACAAAACCCAAACCATGGACCAAAGAGAGGGGACAGAGCTCAGAGAAGCAGCTTCAGCTCCAAGAACACCAAAACCCACCCGTAAACCAGGCAAGACCTGCAAAGCCTGCGAGGGACTTTATCATAGAATCATAGAATAACTTGGGTTGGAAGAGACCTTCAAGATCACCGAGTCCAACCATAACCTACACTACCAAAACCACCCCTAACCCATGTCCCTCAGCACCACGTCCACCCGTCTTTTAAATACCTCCAGGGATGGTGATTCCACCACCTCCCTGGGCAGCCTGTTCCAGTGCTTGAGAACCCTTTCGGTAAAGAAGTTTTTTCCTAATATCCAACCTAAACCTCCCCTGGCACAACTTGCGGCCATTATCGCAGGGGGCTGAGGAGCAGCTCGACAGTTTTAGCTCTTGGACACCCATGGGACGGGTGCGAGCTGGGTTAGAAGACCCTGAGCCTCGCACAGCACATCCAAGCTTCCCAGTGGGCAACCAGCAAGCGGGGGAGCCCCGGGAAGGCACCGGCCCCGTCCCCAGCCCTCCCTCCCCATTGCCTGCAAGAGGCAGACACCGGCAATCAGCAGGCTCCAGCCGCTTTGCCAGCACCAAGTCTCAGGCAGTCAATCAAAGCATCAGCTTGAAAGTGTTAAAGGCCCATGTCTGTCTTTATTATAATCACAGCACTACACCTTGTCGCCGCGTGTGCCCTAATGCTGCAATATTTTGCGCATGATTTCACCAGCTGCTGCTGGAGGCATTAGGGAGCTGATGCTCCTTCGCTGCTCTGGGTGTTTGCTTGCTTGTTTTGCAGTTAAGCCTCTTTTTCTACTGACTTTTCTTTATTTATTCTCCTTTTGCTCTACAGAGCGGTTGCCCCATCCGCGGCTGGTAGCGCTTTTACCAACACTCAGTCAAAAAAGGGTACAAAACACCAAACAGGCAAGGCTTGGAGGCTGGGCGCTGTGCTGCTGGGGGCTTGAGTTAATGAACACAGACTTAACGTGAGGATTCAGCCTTGTTGTTGGCATTCGCTGTCATCCCTGGCCCAGGAGGAGACTGCTCAGCTCCCTAGCGGGGAGAGCAATGGGGATATTCCATCCCCCCTGGCTCCTCTGCTCTCCCTCTGGCCCCAAAAATTACACAGGGTACAACCTAGAGCCCTTCCCGTCCTGCTCCCTCGTCCTGGGGAAGGAAAAAGCCCTATTCAACAGGCAGCCCAGCCTGGGTGTCTCCAAAGAGCTTGGGAAATAATAATAAATGTGGGGATGAACCACAGAAACTTGATTAACGTAGGAGAGCGCCCACTTGAGAGCTCCCCAAACATGGGGTTTTTCTGCCTGACCCTAATGCAGAAAGATCTCGCCAGCAGCCAGAGCACCCAGGGGTGTCCCACGGCAGGAACGGGCTGCTTGGCAGGGCACAGACACGGTGGTCCCATGGGTTATCCAAGGATGCCCATCCCAGGATATGCACCCCCCAGCCCGAGGGCACAAGGAAACAAACAAACAAAACATCTCACCTTTTTTTCCTTTTTTACTTTCCCTAAATGCTACCACTGTCCCCTGACAGGCTGTCCCTCAAAACTGCCCCCACTCCGGCCATCGGGTGCAAAACTGAATATTGCAGGAGATTAATGACCTTAGAAAAATGTAATTACACAACAGGGCTCTGCTCTTAATAACTGCGTATTTTACTTGTCAATGTGCCTTAATTGAAAATGAGTAGGCGATACAAGTTGCAGTGGAGTTGGCTGGCAAGCCTTTAACGCTGTATTAATTGTAGTAATTAGCAGTCACTTTATGTTGGAGTCATCTATAAATAGGGGGTCCATTAGTTTAGCAGAGACTGTGATTTAAAATGCAAATAAAATCCCAACTATACATATAAATCACTTCTTTCCCCCTGCCCCCCGAATTTAGTGTGGTGAAAGGGCTGCGACGCGTCTCCGGATGAGCTCCGGTGAGTATACCCTTAGGAAAGGAAGCAGTTCAGTTGTTCGCGATGGCAGGAGCAGTTGGAATGTTCTCAGCACCCCAAGGAGACCCTGGTAGGGGAACTGCGCCCAGCAGTGACGTTGCCTGGTGCTCCGGCAGCTCTGGACCTTGGCCAGGCTGTTGGGTGACTGGCAGCATCTAAACCAGCACCCCGGCACTCACCGTCCCACGGCCGAGGGGGTTGGAAGGACGCTAGATAAATCCCAAGAGCCGCCCGATGAAGAAGCAGCCCACAAAGCCAAGTGCTCGGCGTCTCTGTCCCGGAGCGGTGGGAATGCTGCAGGGACCACCTCTTGGGGAGGGAAAAACACCCAGCAGCTGTAAAGACACAGGAAAAAGGAATGCAAACGTCGGCCGGAGTGAGCCATCGCATCAGTGACAGGGGCCCCGTCGCACCCAGGCACGGTCCGGTGCTCACAGCCCATTAATGACATGCTCTACTTATTTGATTATTACCAAAGAAAGAAGTAAGAGACAAAGAATGAATATTCTTTTATTAAGACAGAATCCCATTAAATTACAGGGACAAAATAACTACCAGGGACAAAATAACGCACTAAAATAAAATACTGGCTCCAAAAATTCCCTATTAAAAATTAAAAAACAAACACACACACAAAAAAATCTTTTTCACTGCTGACCAGTTCTTGGTTTAAAGGAGATCATCCGTTCCCCCCCGCTGGCATGGCTCCTGCCTGCTGCTGGGGTACGGATCTATTCCTGCACAGCTATTCTTGAGCGGTGAAGAAACAACGATCTCGGGGAGAAAAAAAAGGAGGAAGGAGAAAAAAAAAAGAGAAAAGGAAAAGGAGATGAGAGGTCTCTATCTGCCGCAGGAGCAGCTCCCATTCAGGCGCTGTAAAAAGCCCCAGCGCATTCTAATTGAAGATACATTTTTATTACTCTTCACAGAAGATTTCACCCATTCAATAATTTATCTTCCTCAAAGCTGACTGTATCGCACAGATGAGAGAGGGGAAAGGAGCCACCAGCTCCCTTGCCTCTCCGCCGCTGCCCATGGGCCCTGCAGGCTCAGAGTGGAGATGGGTCGGGACCCCCGAGCCCCCCGCTCCGCTCACCCTCCCTCCACCCCGACCTGAGACCTGGGAGAGGGGCTGCGCTCCCGCTGCCCCCACCAGCTCTTTTTTGGCTCCTAAGTCACCGGACTGAAGAAATATGGACCCAGCAAATCCCTCCAGCTCTTCTCCATGGTCCCCCGCCATGGTCCCCCTCATCCCTTCCTCCTGTACCATAAGTGGCTCCAACTGTTTTTCCCCAGGGAGGAGGAGGAGGGCGAACCCCAGGGCACCCTCACCCCTGCGCATAGCACAGGTCTCCGAGCGGCACAGCCCATCTGGGAGAGGAAATCTCAGAGTTTGCAGGGGGGAAGAGGAATAATGCTTCTCCGTCCACATAATGAAAGGCTTCTCGAGACGTACCAGACAGGAAAAGCCCCTCGGTCGCAGCCTTTGCAATGAGCGCAAGCTAATTACAGCTTTAGCTCCGAGCACGTTCCCTCCTGCCGGTTCTGGAAGGAGCCAGGGCCATGCCGTTAGGGAAAGGGGAGGCTATCTGCCGCAGTGACTCACCGGAGATGCCAGCTCAGGACACCGCAGGAGGAGATGCACAAAGTCACGTTGTGGCACGGAGCAGCAGCAGCACGAGGGGATGGCTGAGTCTGGTGGGCGGGAGGAGACTGCCCGGCTTTGGGTCGGCGAGGGAACGGCATCCTTCTCCATGTGCCCAAACCGGGGACATCCTGGGGAACACATGTCCACCTAAGCAGGAAAAGCAGAGGACAAAGCCGACAGTGAATAGAAGGTAGAAGAGCTCACATGGGTGTTTTTGAGCCCACGTTCCCCGAGCGCAGTAGGTCAAGAGTCCTTTGCCCCAGCAAATTCCCATTCTGCTGCTTGACAGACACGCAGGAATTTCAGCCACTGCTTGGCAAAAGCTGAATGAACAGAAACCAGAGCAGGGGACTGGGCTCCAGTTCTGCGCCAGTACGTCCACCACTACAATCAAGGTCCCCAGTGTCGCTGCCGCGAAGTCCAGTTATTTCCCCAGGGAAGGACCTGGTGGGTCTGCACCGATGGGGCGTCAGGCACAGGGAAACCTCAGCACCTCCAGCTCACCAGGTCCATGGTTCAGGTCTGCCTGGAGCACGAAACGCCTTGTCTCAGGCTTCCCCGGGCGCCGGGGCTCAGTAGCCTGGCTCTGCGCTCTCCTCAGACCCCTTCAAACCACAGGTGATCCCCTCGGCGTCCGTGGGGTGATGCCACCTACCTCTGGCTTATGGGACATCAGCAGCAAAGCCCTTGAGCCAGCGGAGCTGGGCTGGAGGCCTTCGGAGACTACAATTTCTTATCAGGATTCTTGCTAAGTCTAGAGAAAAAAAACTATCCAGAGTATTTCTTGCAGTTTACTCACAGAGCGACCAGACACAGAGCAGAGATTTGCCTTCAAATGGTTTCCTCTATCCCACGCTTCAGCCATGTCCACAGACTCACTTTGGAGCATTCATAGGAAAAGCCAGAGCAAAGCTGAGCATTTGTAGATCCATCACGGTTACTTTGCCCCTGGCAGCCAGCTGGGATTATCATATGGTGAAGGGATGGGAGGGAACAATCAATAATGATGTTTTTTTCCCCCCCAGATCTTCCCTAGACTTGGAAGAGCAACTCAAGGTTCATCAGACACGTGAATACTCAAAGCGGGTGATGGGTCTTCTGCTGCATACTGCCTTCTCCGTAGGCGTTTAGTGGAGAACCTGGGATGTACATTGCTAAAAACTGGGATGTGCATTGCTGAAAACACCCTCAGGTGTGAGTTCTTTGAGATGACGTGGCTTTCCCCGACCCTTCTGCAAACGTGTCCTCTCCAAGGCCCGAAGGAAGGGAGCGATGGCTCCATGAGTGGCGCGAGCTGCGCTTCGAGTGCTGCCTCTCAACGACATGCTTATCATAAGAGGGACGGGGGGGGGGGAAAAAGATGAAATAACATAAAAATAAATACAGAAGCAACTTTGGCATGGAAGGCAAAACAGGATTGATCTTTTGCTTGACTTGCTCTGAAAATTGCTTCTCCACTGCCCGTTTATGCACATTAATTGAACGTCTGGCCCGGCTGCGCGTCTGTTTAAAGTCCTCAATCAATCCCCTTTCAGATGACTGCTAGATCAATAGGGTGGTAATTTAATAAAGGACATTTTCAGTTGGCTTTTAAAAGCTGCTGATGGGATTTAATTCTTTCCTATTTTTTAAGAAGAAAAGAGGCAGTGGGAGAGGAGAACCAGGGGTCAAACCACGATCTGGCGCTGTCCCCTCCCAGTAGCATCCTTTTCAGACAAGGCTTGTGAACTTCTCAAGTCTCCCAGTAGTTCTTCATCCTTCTGGTGACGTGGCACAGCCGCCTGTGACCAACACAACAGCACCGGTGTGACACTGCCTCTGTCAGAGATCCCACGGGCTGGCAGCAATTTCTAGGAAGCGAGTTTTAGGATGGTGCCCTCATGCACCTCCCAGGAGCAGCAGCCGTGACCTGGAGAGCACCCGGCAGCTGGTCTCCTCCTCTCCTTCACCAGAGCAATGGGACTACATTTGGCAGCACTGCTGGGACACGCGAGAGCACCGTCACCTGTCCCCAAACTCCAACCCTGTCTTCAACATTTGTACGACAAGGATCGGTCCTCCAGCAGCTTCAGAGATCCTAGGGCAAGGCAAGCTTCAAGCCGGGGCACCAAAGTGCTGGGGGTGACACATCCATCTCCTGTGGCTCCTCCCGGCTGAAGAAGCTGCCAAGTCCAAGGCGACTATCGATGCCTCAGGTTGTCCGTCCCTTGGAAGAGGTTTGTCTGAGGGGAGAGGCATGTCCATGCTGGATGTTTAATCGCTAGGTTGATAAACCAGAGGCAGCTCTACCAAAAGCTCCTTCACGATTCATGAAGTGTATACATCAGGGCTTCAACAGGCAGGAATTAACATCTTCCTGCCTCCTCCAACCCCTTCGCTCTTGTGCTGCTTGGTTTCAGCCCAGAACTGGTCCCGGTGCCTGAACGCCTGGCTGGCCTTTGACGCATGTGAGCCTCCTGCTCCGTTTAACGCCGCTCGCTCTTCCCAGTGCCTGCATGGTTCAGCGATGAGAGCAATTCCCCGGCTGCGCAATGTGCCCTCGCACCAGCACGGCCAGATTCCCCCTCCTCAGCCTCCATCTCCAGCCTGTCCATGTTTGATTTCCTCTAATCGCTTTCTTCACAGCCATCCTCTCTAAACCCTTTATCTTCCTCCAGGCTGCAATTCCCTCCCTTTGCTGCTTCTCCATTTCCTCTCTGTGATGCTTTGCCCACAGCTATCTGCGTTACAGTGGTTTAACCAGCGCTGTGCTGGGAGAAAGGATTGTGTCCCTGCCTTCTGCACTGGTCCCAGGACAGCCCTTCCCTGCTACCAAGAACCTTTCATCCCAGAGGCCACACCAGAGCCAGCTCTGCCCACGCTGTTTCCGTCCAGCACCACTCACTCATTTTGCCATCGACACATGGCTTTTAGATCGTGTCCTCGTTAACCTGATGAATGGTCTCCTGGTCTTCCCGCATCCCTGCGCTGCACGCGGCTCCTTGCGTGGCTTTGCTGGACGGTGGTCACGGGGCAGAGCTTCCCCCCAGCAGAGTTTGCTCCAACCCTTAGGCTCCGCTGCCCGCTTCAGCAGGACATCACGGGGCTGGTGGGGTGAGGGATGGGGACACGCGGCTCCCTTCCTTCCCATCCTGCTGGGTTGCTCTCCTGGAGGGACTTGCTTGATGTCGAGACCACTGGAAAACCCTGGATTTGATGGCAGGCAGGAGGGCAGCGAGCTGCGGTTGCTCCACCAAAAGCATCCACGCGATCACGTGGCCAAAATTCCCACATTTATCTTCTTACAAGACCTCATCAGCGAGCTGACCCAGCGCCCGATCACGTTCCTGCTGCAGCCTTGTCCTGAAGGCTGTTCCTCAGGGAAAGAGGCTCTGGCCGAACATCCTCCCTCTGCTCCGGAGCAGCAACCGCGCATCACAGGAGAGAAAGTGGAGGAGCCCAAATCTATAAATAAGAGACATGAATTAAACATGACTCTCGCATTTTCAAGGGTCAAATGAGTATTCGGTCACTTAGCAATATCATCTACTCCCACGGAGGAAAAAAGGGGAGAATAACAATAAGTGTTTATCATTACTTGCTGTTTATCAAGAGACATTTTGAAGGACCAAATCTCACCCCTGCTGAGAGTGTGGGAGCAAAACTCAGTCCCACGCACAGTTCCTCCTAAACACACGAACCTCCTCTAAAATAGGCAGGTGACGACTGTCCCCATTTTAAAGATGGGTAAAAATTTTCCCAGGGAAAACGCTATTTAGATTAATTTGAGTTACTTTGGCAGAGACAGGAATGCAGTCCATCCTCCTGGCTTCCTGGGCAGGGAGACAACGAGACCCGCGCATCTCTCAGGGCGATAGTGGATCCTCCTTCATTTGGCAGCAAATGCACTCTGCGATGGCAGTTCCCAAATTTCAGGTGCTCCTCTGAAACATCTTATAAACCCCCTAAATTTTTCTTCAGTCTGCCCAAAAAAACCTCACAGCACCCTGCGGTGCAAGCGTGGGATGGAGCCGAAAAGGCCACGAACACCACCTCTCCTGCGCTCCCCAAATCCCCATCGCCGGTCCTGTCGGGGAGCATGGAAATAAAATGAACGGCGAGGGATCAGAGGTGTCAACAGCTTTTCCGCTCCGCTGCAATCGCTACAAATCCCAGCCAGATTTTTCATTTCCAGGCTGGTAATAGATGAGAAGGGAGCCAAGCCAAGCGCCCGACACCTGAGACTCTCCCCATCTTGCTGGAACAAAATAACTTCCCACAACTCCATCCAAGCTCAGCAGCGGAGAATGAAGCCGTAAAAAGTCAGAGCCGCGCGCGCCCAGCCTCGCATTCCTGGCGTTTGTATTTCAGGACTCTCTCAAGCACGAGGAACTCTTTCTCCTGACGCTGAGACTGCATGATGAAACTCGCCCGGAGTGAGATGAGTCGGGGACTCCTGAAAACTGACAGCGCTTCCTGCTCCGGTGCCCATCACCACCAGCTACGACTGCTCCTAATTGGTTTTAACACACAGGCAAGGTTGGATAACGAAGAGAACCACCTATTTGTCTGCTCACAGGGCTGCTTTATCCATATGTCACTCCCCGTGTACCAGAAATTTTATGTAACATCGCATTTCCTTTGGGTTAATTTACTTACAGGTGTCAGATTGACTTAATTCCTGGTCTCCTTAATTGGCCCCACTGTTAATACCACCTCGCGTGCTTCCACTTCTCCCAGGCCTCTGTTCCTCTTGCTGTAGCAGCCTCCACCTCCTTCTTTGCCTGCCAAAAATATCCCAGCGCTGGAGATCTCCGGTGGAAGGCGACACCAGCCTGTGCGTGCGGTGGATCGGCAGCGACCTGAGACTGAAGCTGCAATTAAGAGCAACGAAGGCACGATGAGATGTTTCCCTGAAACGCAACCTGGTGCCTCTGGGGGTCTGGCACTCGGGACTGCACAGAGGGGTGCGCTCCGGGCGCCTGGGGTTTCAGCTGGGTTTTTAAGAGAATAAAATGCTGCTAAATGGGTATTATCAAGAAAAAGCCGCACATCTGACAAGCAGGAATTAAGCCTTTGGCCCTGGGAAATCCTTGCCCAGGCATCGCAAACGCCCCCCACCTTACAGCCTGCCCAGGTGAGAGCTCCCAGCGCTCCCAGTCCCAACCTGCTTCCAGTAGCGCCCTGGATTTTGGGACTCCAGCACCGGCGGTGCGGTGCAGCAACTCCTCCCCTTCCAGGGTACCAGCGTGGCCTCGCAGATGCTGTGAGCACAAACCCGCAGGCACACGGAGCTTTTCCAGTCTCAGACTCCTGAAAAGACCTTTAGAGTAAGCAGCACTGTCAAGAAATGTATTTAAATTACAAAAGAACCCCCCAAAAAACGAACCTGATGTGCTTTTAAATTGGGAAACAAATGAATCGCACAGAAGACAGAACAAAAAAATTATTACAATCTCTGTAGTCTTCCATATTTCCCACCTAAAATTAGGAGGCTGGATGCTCAGCTGGTGTAAATCTCCTTTAAATGGTGTTCACGTTAATGATCCTCCCCTGATTTACACCGCTGGAGAAATTAGCTTCCGCTACGCCTGGGTCTCCGTGCACATCTGTCCTTTGAGAATCGATAAATAAAACTTGAAAATAATATTCATCCACCATTTATTCTGCTTAATTATTTAAACTTCAGATTCTGGAAATAATAAAGGAGTAATAAAGAAGAGATTTACCATCCACCACAATTGCTGGAAGCATCCCATGTTATTTCCTCCTTTACTTTTTAATCTCTCCCTCTCTTTTTCTTTTTTTTCTTTTTGGCTCACCAAATTGAATCAATTTATTAAAGTTGTTGCAAAACTGATTTGCTCTCATCTATTGGTGGTGATGAAGAGAAATGGGCCGCTCTGCTCTCCCGTGTCCCCCAAGCCCCGCTCATTAAGAAGGATAACACTTTGCCATCCAGGGAGCAGTTTGCAGCATGCCTGAATGGCAAAGACTGATTAAAGGCAAGACGTGACTTCGGAGGGTAAATGATACTTGTGATGACGAATTGCAAGAAGGATCCAGCCAAGAGATCCCAGCTCCTAGAAGACAGGCTGCAGAAGACAACTCCCTACACAAATCTGATTGAGCTTCCATAGTAACTTCAGGAAAATTAGCATAGGCAAAGCCAACTTACTTATGTAAAGAGACTTTTCCTTGATCTCTGAACTCCCTGGAGCAGGAGGCAAATCACCTTCCCCACCGTCTGCCTGGGTGCAGATGGGGATGCACCCCCCAAATGGCTGGGGATAGTCTCCGGATTTTTGGAGCTCTGGATCTGGACAGTGTGGGACAGACACATCCCTCAAGGTTCCATCAGGACCTGACAACCCAAACCAAACTCTGCCTGGAAACTCACACCATGCTTCAGCTGCTGGAGGATTAATGGACCTGCCGGCAGCACTGGACGAAAAGGAAAAAAATGACCCAGAAAGACAGGAGCTGATAGAGCCGAGTTTCTGGGAAATGCGGGGGCTTGGATCAGGGCAGGGTCCTGCCCTCCTGTGCTCCGTGGGCAGCCGGGCTGCAGAGCAGGGACAGCCGGCAGCGTGCCAGCCCTGCTCCCGGGCGAGCCGTCTCCCCGGGGCTGGGAGCTGGAGCGGCAGGCGGCTGTCTGAAAGGAAAACGTCAACGTGCCAGCTGTCACGGGCTCTAAACCCAAGCGCTTTGACAGGCCTGTCGCCTGCCATGTTCTCCCCACGCCCTGTGGAGAAGAGCTGGGCGTCCCCGTCACGCTGTCGTACGGCACACGTGTGTCCCGAAGCGCTGCGGCGGCTCCGGGGAAAGAGCCGGGGAGGGGATGGGATGAGAGGGCTGGCGTTGGGCACCCGGGTCCGCTGCTGCTCCCGCAGCCTCGCTAGCAAGCGGGAATGTTACTGCGCACCGTGCACAGTGTTTCCCTGAGGATTCACACACGCTCCCGCGCCTGCACCACCACTCGTATGGAAAACTTGACCTGCAAGGGACGGCTTTTGGCACGCATGGCAAAGCTGTGTCCACGCCGAGGCTCTGGAAACACAAGGACATGCCATTTTTTCCTTGCCGACACAGAAACAGCATTAAAACACTCTAGCCCAGACCAAGGCTAATTGCCCCACGCACCCAGATCAGGCTCATTAGCCTGCCATGCGCCCCTCGGGCAGGCCAGTTCCCCCAGTGAGCCGTGCTGAGAGCACAGGTATGGCCCAGGGCCAAGCTGCAAGGTTGCAAAGACTCTTTCTGGTGCCACCATCATCCTGCCAGGAGCATTGTATCCCCCTGCCCGGAGCATCGCGTCCTCCTGGTGCTGCAGCAAGGTCCTAGGAGACACCAAGAAGTCCTAAGATACACCGAGAAGTCCTAAGAGACACCAAGAAGTCCTAAGAGACACTAAGAAGCAGCCAGCTATCCTACAATCTACCAAAACTCCAACAGGGTTTTGCTGCCGCTTGTCCCAGCGTGATGCACCTCTACTCATCCCGGTGGCCACCAGCTTGGCCAGCACATCCCCGGTGCCAGGCTGGATCAGGTCTGCATGCCTCCCGCTGGCCTCACGCTGCCGGATCCTCCTCTCTCCCCAGTTTCTATTTCCCGTCGTCTGCCTGCAAAGCCCCAGCTCCTGACGGCAGCTGCTCCGCCAGATGGGCCGGCAGCTGCATCGCCGCCACCGCCACGCTAGGCACCGACCCGCCGGCGGTCCCACCGTGCTCCCGTGCCGAGCCGCCGGCACCGGCGCTCCGCCAGCTCCGGCTCCTGCAGAGAGCATTGCTGCAGAGGCCGTGGGACATCGTGACACACACCGTACTCCTGGATCTGGCTTTTTGGGGTCTCGGTTGCACGTACAACCCTCTGCTTGCAAACGCCAGGACAGCCTGCTGCCCTATCCATGGGGTGGGATGCCCAGAGACGGGGGTCCTCAACTGCGGGGGCCACCCTTGCAAGCAGGGGGACGCTGCAGCACCCAGAGGCACCTCGTGGCATCCGCTCAGCAGCGGGTGGCTGGCACCCATCACCAGGGTGCGTTCCCACCCCAGGGACTTGGCACAACCCTGGAAGCTCCACAGCCAAGGCGAAGCACGGCGCTGGACAGACCCACGGACGAACCCACCCAGCAGCTCCCCTCGTGTCCCCCGCCCGGCCGCGTTACTGCCGCATTACCGCACCACTTCCCGGAGGCGGCTGCCAGCGGGTCGGCTCCAGCAGCACCGGCATGACTTCCCTCCTCCTTCCCTGCTCCCCGACCCGTTTCCCCGAGACTGCGGTTGCTGGGTGCGCTGGGAGTGACTGGCACCATACGCCGCGGATCCCAGTGCCCACCGGGTTCTGCCGGCTTTTGGGAAGCAGGCAGCCGAGTGTCAGGACTCGCGCATGATGCGAAGCGCTTCGATATCTGGAGGAGGACGAAGCTGCCGCGTGCCTGCACGGCGGGATGCTCAGCCGAGGGGGGATGCCAGGAGAGACACCGGCTCTCGGGATGCCTTGCCAAGGGGAAAAGCGCCCGTTCCTGCCCCTCCTGACCCCCTTCAGGCCCTCCGGTTGCTCAGCACCCTTCTGCCTCCATGGGAAAACCAGTGAAGCCCCTTCCAGCAGCAAAGGCAGATGCAATGCCAGGGGAGCTGCGTTTCCCAGACCAGAAAGGCAGAGTTTGCTGTCCTGGTCTCCATGCATTGGAGACGTTCGCTGGAGGGGGAAGTGGAGATGGGGCTTTTGGGGCACAGGGCTTGCTGCGAGGCAGGCGGTGGGGTTTTCCAAGGCTGTAAATCCCCCTCGGGGTTCATTTTCACTGTGCTGAAGGAATCGGCACAAGCAGCACATTTTGGAAAGAGTTTTACCAAACATTAGCCAAATGCACAGTTTAAAAGAGCAGCACGACATTCCCAGGTAACAGGTACAAGCTAATAAAAGGGAACAAAACCCATTCATAAGATCACAGATCCTAATTCCCAAGTCTCCAGCAACGAAGTTAAAACAATCAAACCAGAGCCCAGGGCCAGGGACTCCCAGTCCACTACCTTCCCTACAAGGTCACTGCAAAGTCGCCTTTCCTCTCCCCAGAGGCACCGAAATAAACCAAAAAAAATGAAAAAGATGGGAAATTATTCACCATGGAGATTTTGAGAGCCAGCAATTAATAAATAAAAATAAGTATCGCTAATACCGGGCTTTTATACAGCACTTTAAATTGCAAATTACTCTTGAAGCGTGTATTATTAATTAAATCATTTGCATCCACTACGGCCCTAATATATAATTATTTATCCTGATAAATAATTTGTGGAGAAATTGTAAGGCTGCACTAGACTTGCAATAAGATCATTTCAACAACTGGGCCGAGTCTGCTTACTGCAAGCCCTGGCTGCATTAATAACCACACACGGTCCCCAATTTCCCCAAAAAGGCGGGTGGCCAGTTGCTGTCCCCGGGTACGCGGGGACCTCGGCCACCTTCACACAGCCCTGCTGGAAACTCTTCTAGGAGTTTGGTTTGTTCGTGCACGTCGGGTTCAGTGATGTGCTGGTGGCCCTGGGACCAGCTGTGCAGGATGGAAGAGGAATTTCCATATCAAGCTGGGCTACCCAAGCCCTGCGGCACTGGCCGCTCCAGCAGGGAAAGCGACCGGAATCCTTTCAGAAGCCGCTTTCGCAATCCCTTCTCCCTCTGCCAGCGCTGCCCTGAGCGATGAGGCTGCTTTACGGCTCAGAGCATCTGATCTCCAGCTTCTGCGAACACAAACAGCAATTTTCCATCCCACGCACCTTTCACAAAAATGCCTTGTTTTCAGAGATGCCAAGGCCCGGAGGCATTTTGAGGGTCTGGCGATGGTGGTGAGCTCAGGGCCAGATGGATGCGCTGAGTCCCACTAGAGGCCCCAAATCCACATCTGTCAAACTCCATCCCTGCAAGACTCTATGGCACCAGAGGAAGGATGCTGTCCTGGATGGCCGCAGAGGACAGGCTGGAGGCTCCGGTGGGCTCCGCAGTCCCTTGGGCTCCTCCCGGATGCCGGACAGACTGAGGGCAAAGATAAGAGATACTCAACTATCTGAAAGCCAGGACAGACCTCGAGTGGAGGGAAGGAGACAAAAAGAAGAAGGAACCCCCCTACGTGAATTCCTGTAGGCTCAGAGATGAGCCTCCATCCCAGTGCCCAGCATCCCGCTCCGGGGGCTCCAGCCGGGACCCGAGCTCTCCCCCAAATGGGAGGACCAGGCAAGCTCTCCCTCCAAGAGAAGCAGCCTCACGTTTCGCTCTGGAAAATGAATCCTTTCAGCAGATCCGTCCCCTCCGCAGAGGTTAATTTATTAGCAGGGGAGGGAGGAGCCCCGTTGTTTTAATGAAACGTTTTGGCTGGGTGCACAGAAAATGTATTCACCTAATAGACCTATTATTCCTCCTGTATAGCAGCCCGACTTCCCCATTGTCTTTTTTCCTTTACTGCATTAGAAATGTAGTCTTTTATTCTGCCTTCAAAGGAGAGGCTGCCAGGCAAATGAATGTACGGGAAGGTTTCAATGGATGCAAAGTGCAAGGCATCCCCGCGTGCAGCAGGCAGCTCTGCCAGGCACCCGGAGAGGCACAAGGGATGCATTCACCACCAACCTGTGCTTGTTTTCCCTATATCCTTCCCCAAAAAAAGCCGTCCCGGCAGCCTCCCCCCCTAATATACCCATCCCTGGGGCGGCTCCACGTGACAGCTGCAGTTAATACTTTCCTGCCACAAGATGTTCCAGCATGTCTGTCCCTTTGGTGTGTAAATTACAATTATTTTCAGTGCAATGGGAAGGGAGCTGAAGTGAGCTCTATTTTCTGGCTTGGAGGGCCTGGCTGGAAAAATTACGCTGTGCTTTCACAGCTGTCTCTCATCCATTAGACTTATCTATTTTAAGGCAGTCCTCACCAGAAGCGGTGGCTCACGGGGGATTTCCTCCACCTCCTGCCCCAGCTGGCAGGACAGGGAGTCAGGATTCCTGTCTGGGAGGCTGATGCAGAGGATGGCCGCGAGGAAGGCTCCTTGCATCTTCAGAACATTGGAAGCTCTAGAAAACTAGATAGACAGAAAAAGGAGAGAATATTCAGCACTTACTCTTGCTTTTGCAGCCACCTTTTCCATCCCAGGAACGATGCCAGGCTTAAATCAAGGCACGCTTGCAAAAAGTCAGTTTGCACGAATTGCACAGCGCCAGCACCAGGTATCATGGAATATTTGTTCTGGACATTAAAAACACAGCTCTGATTGGAGGTTGTTTTCCCTCAGCTCTAACCCATAAGAAACCTCCGCTCCCAATCAAAAGGTTTTTAACTCCCTCTGCCTGGGGGGGGGGGGGAGGGAAAAAAAACCAAAAAAACAAAACACCACAAAAATGAAAAAACAACCCCACAACTAACAGATTAATCCTGTCAAAAGAGGGGGAAAAAGCCACCTAACAGAATCACAGACCGAAAAGTTACAAACTAGCAATAGGTGACAAGTAATTATAGAACAGGAAAATGTATTGGGAACTCATTTGGGTGAGCAGGGACTGATTAACAGTTGCAACATTTATTTTCTTTATTTATGGCCTGGCATCGCAGAAAATTGATACGAAACACCCCATATACTACGCGGCTGGTGACATGTTCAGCAAATGAAGAGTCTGGGAAGAAATCAACCTGAATTATACCCACTGTTACTCAACCTCCCCTTTGTGCCTCTCCCATCCTTTACGGAACGGAGCGGCACAGCTTCCCGGCATCTCCCGGCTCAGCGGAATATGGGGAACAGCCAGGTCACATCTTTACAGCCACCACCTCCTGGATAGTGGCCCTGCAGCTCCTCGGGAGCGACCACATCGTCGCAGCAATGTGTATTCCCCATCCAGGTCACGTTATACGAGATACCTGTGCTCGGCTCAGCGGCTGCACTGCCCAGTCCTCCCCCGAACCCATCTCCCGGGAGAGTGCACGGCTCACTCTGCAGCGTGGAAGTTCACTGGGGTGGGATGCAGCCCACAACCCTCCCACCTAAACACCCTGGCAGCCGACGGAGGTGCCCGAATAGGGAACAATCCCCTCCCTCCCTCTGCTTTCACCTCATTGAAAAGCATTGTGCATTAAAATTAACGTTTAAGCGTTTTGCCGTTCAGCGAAAGGAATGGCAGTGGCTCCGGCTCCCTCTTCGCAGGCAGGTTTTGCTCCAAAGGGAAGAGCAAAGGTACCTGCCTTCGTGGTACCGACGGCTGGAGCATCCAGGGGGGCAGGACGAAGCCCACACCCCATCGGTCTCTCCCACTCCAAGCTCTCGAATCCACCTCCTACAGAGACCCATCCCATTCCCGAGATAAAAGGAGGACCATGAAAGGCTCCCAGTCCCCTGCGTCGGCTGTGGTTTAAAGGCTGTTCTCACCGGCAGCTTTCCCCAGGGATGAAAGGCAGCAGTGGCTTTGATGCAAAACTCCCCGTCGGCAAACAGAAGTGCCTACAAGCAAAGGGCACCCCGGGGGGCAGGGGGGGTCCTGGGCATCCCCGGGCGATGGGGAGGGGAGGTGATGCCACGGGTGGGCTCAGGAGGCGGAACAGGCAGCGCCGAGTAACTCCAGCTCCGTCACCCGGAGACTCGGCAAAACAGGCCTCCAGTGCAACGTGGGGGGGGGTTTTTTGCATTGGCAAATGGCTTTTTATAGGAACTTCTCAACAGCAGGAAAAGTTCATTATGTTTGGAGCTTTGCAGTGCGCTCAGAACAGAACATCTCCTTCTTGTTTGCCTTCAGAAGTGCCATCTCTTCTCAAGATCCCGTGTTTTGTGCTGGAGCGTGAACGGGTTTAGTACAAAAAGGAGTTGAAAGGAGAAAAGCTTCAATTTTGTTAAAAACAGAATACTTCGGTTCATCCAAAACAGTTTTAAAAATTTATAATTTCCTTACATTCCCTGCACTACAAATGTTTCCCTCCGCCGCTGTTTCGCAGTTTCACCCACGTTTGGGCATGCCTGCACCAACCCCGCTTCCGCTGAGGTTGCTAACACGTTACGCTTCGAGAAACCCACAACAATTTATTGTCATTTAGACAATTATTCTCTCATTTGGTGACCCCTCCCCACCCAGGAAGGGGAATACGGAAGAAAACAAGGAAACCCAAGGGCTGAAATATAAACAGATTTAGTAGGGTAGGACTAGATTACTAAGAGTAATAACACTAAAGAGCCAATATTGATCCCAATACCAGTATAAAACACACAAGGGTTACACTCAGCCCAGTCTATCCATGGGAAGCCGCGCACTCCTGGCAGGGGACAGCAAATGTGGGACACTGCCAGTGCTACGGCTTCGGGAGGAAGGGAAGGGCTCAGGGCTCTGGCACTAGGGAAAGAAGTTTTCAGGATCGCCGCCATCAAAAGAGAGCGAGCTTTGCAGCAAACTTTCTAATTTCTATTGAACGGGATGTTCATGGTGTGAAATAACCCTGTTGGCAGCTTAGGGCAAGCACCCATGTCTCGCTCCTCCTCGTCCCTGCACCGGGCCAGCTCGAAAACACTGAGACCTTGAAACCTGCACACCCTTGCTGGCTATAAAGGAAATATTTTCCCAAATTCAGACACCGGAATCTTCTAAAATTACATTTTTCCCAAGCATTAGAAAAATAATTAGTCCTGTGTTGCTCAAAGCAGGACAGTTCCCCATTTGTTCAGGCAAATCCCGTCTCCCTTGTGCTACCTCCACTCTGCCTGCTCCTGCCACGGCTGCTCAGACGCTGCGGGTACCATGGAGGTCTCCGGGATGCTCCGGCAGAATGAAACACATGGGGAGGGTCGGCAGGTACCACCTGTGGGCAAAAAATTAACATTATTAGCCCCCAGTTTCATCAGGGTGCATAAAAACTCTCTAACCGTCCCCCCGAGTGAGGTAAAGCGCAGACCCTCCCTTTAAGAGGGATGCTCAGTTATGAAACACGGTTGATTTAAATGCAAATTACTGAAAAAATACAACTTTCTTTATTAAAATGCAAATTGCACTTCAAGCCTGCTGCTTCCTGCACGTCTCCCTGGCTGCTTCGACAGCCGCTCCAACCGCAGCCCCGGGGCTCCCAGGTGCTGGCAGCGCACGGCGCCTCATGCCACTGCCCCGGCGTTTCGGCAGAGGAGCTGGCACGGTGACAGCAGAGGGGACAAAGTGGCATAGCTGGGCCGCTCTGGAGGAGCCGAGCGGGCACAGCCCCGGCGAAGGCAGCGCAGAGGGAAGAGTCGCTTCGGCACACGGCGTTTTTCCCAGCCCGACTGCCTCCCTCCGAGCTCCGTGTTGTGAAAGGTGTCAGTCTGCCACAGCCTCGCTTCCTAACAGGATGGGGAGATCAGGTGTCCCAGAACTGCTATTTTGAAGGGAATAATTATTGTTTTCACATTTCCTGAGATCTTTTCAGATAATTCGTTCCTATAGGAGCAGAAAAGAAAAAAAAAAAAAAAAAAAAAGAAAAAAAGAGGTGACCGGGATAGAAGCCAGGGAACGCAGAGACACTCCCGTCTCATAGCGAGGTGAGGGCTGCGGCCAGCAACACCCTTGGCACCAGGACAGTGGGTTTGATTCCCGATTCCTGCATTGCAGAGCTACCGGGCTCACAAATTCCCGCTGGAAGGAGCCCGTAGAGCCCTGCGTGGGTCAGTGAAACTGTGGGGAGAGGGGAGAGTGACCGCAGGCAGCAAACACCCCATGCACCCTGCAGCAACACTGCACTGGCACCGGCACAGGCACAGACAGGGTCTCCAGCCTCAGCGGCGCTGGATTTCCGGTGATGCACGAGCAGCGATCCCTGCGATCCTCCAACCGCTCCGCATGATGCTTCCAGAGGCTCCCAGCTCCCATCTCCCCCAGTTAGCCCCTGACAGCGCCCATCTCCCCCAGTTACCCTCACAGTGCCCATCTCCCCCAGTTACCCTCACAGTGCCCATCTCCCCCCAGTTACCCCCTCACAGTGCCCATCTCCCCCAGTTACCCTCACAGCGCCCATCTCCCCCAGTTCTCCCCCCACAGCGGCGTGGTGCAACCAGGCTCTTGGTCCCGACGCACTGCGGGGAGAGGAAAACCCACCGACCGTGCAGGACCGGGCCCTGCTGCGGGGCGGTGGGGGAACCAGCACCCTCCATCCACACTGGCCGCTTGCCTTCAAGCAACGGCGTCACCTCGCTCTTCGCTGGGACACCGTGGGGGCACAGGGGTTTGGGACGCTTTGGGACGGAGGCGGAGGTTCATGGGGGAGTTCCTCCCTCGCCGTGTTTGCCCACAGCACCCCGTCCCCGCAGAGCTGCGTGCTACTGGACAACCTGCTCGCAACCCCACGCTTTGCCACTTTGCCCAACTCCTCCAGGAAGTCGCGGCTGTTGCCTTCAGCCACCAGCTGGCTGGAGTTGCTGGGAGATTACTAAAGATAGCAGGGACTGGAAAAGGACCGAAGTGGCTCGTTCTTTCCAGTAAGCCGGTTCCCCCAGGAAAACATTTAATTGCTTTTTGAGTGATCCCACAACCTCTGCAGGAGCCTCGCCTGACCACCCAACCACCCTGGTATTTATTCCTCCATGGGGCCTGGCTTGGACTTTGTTTTCCTTTCACTTCCTATTACTGTTTCCCTAATCCTCTCCTCCAGCCCTTTCCCGTCCTTCACCCTGCATCTCTCGCTCCGTCCGTCCTCGCTCTGGCTTTCAAACATTCTTGTTCTGATATTTAGCAAGGGAAATGTCACCACGAGTCACGGAGAGGTTTAGAGATGGACCTGAAATCAAATCCCTACATGTAAACAGCCCCGGGCGTTGGTGGGGGGCAGCTGAACAAATAAAGTCCAGCCGATCACAGCAGGACACGAGGAAACCTCTAATGAATGACCCGAGGAAGGGGCAGTCCCAGGTATGTCTTAACTTCCTGCTGCAAAACCGCCAGGGCAGGGACTCGCCATGCTTGGCTCCCGTCCTGGTCACCTCTTCCACCTTATTCCTCGTAGGAACAGTGATGGGAGACGGAAGGCAGGTCCTGGTCTCCCCACCATGGAGAGGAGCTGTTATGGGACGCTGAAGAAACCAAACCTGGGAGAGCACCATAGGACTTTCAGCTATTTATGGAAATATCTGGTTTGCTCTAGGCCATTAAAAAAATATGCGTATAACAAAACCAAGGACCAAACGGACCCGTGAAGACCCCAACACCTCTGTGCAGCTCTCGGAACCGTCCGACAGGTCAAATGCTCTGTCCTCCGCCCCCTTCCTTCCGCACCACCACCACTTAATCACCATTAGGTATTTAGCATCCAGCATAACAGGCTCACCGTCAAGCCTATGCCAGCTTCGTGAAGCATTACTTCATCTATCATTGTCTCCCAGGCTGTCTCACCTACCTCCCAGGCATCATTCCTGCACCTCCCGAAACACTTTGCGCGAAGCCACCGAGTGGGCTCTGAGCCAGCGCAAAAGTTCCAGCTCCTGAAGAATGAGCTGGACTCGCTGTTCCCTAAACAGGGCCCCGTCTGCTGCTAGCAGAGCTGATATATTTATTTTCATTAAATTTAATCCAGGGATATTCTTCTCCTCCCGCCTCCCCCTGCCCCAGTCCGGTTGCTGAAGCAGCAGGGCTCGGGAAAGGAGCCACCTTCCAGTTGATTTCTTATTTGGAGAAGCCAGGTCCATGTTCCTGTCCCATTTAATTAACATAGAGGGAGAATTGGGTTGCACTGGAAACCGCTGCGCTCTGCCTCGCCGCACATCGCGGAAAACTGCCATGAGTCTCCTGCTCCCGGCCTCGGCACGGGAACGGCGGCACTGGGTCGGGGCAGAGGCTCCCCCAGGCTCGGTACCCCCCCACTGGGGGCCTGTCACCTCTCCTCCCATTCAAAAACCCCTTTTGCCAGCTGAGCCATCGTTCCCAGGTGGAACGGAGACGCTCCAAACTCCTGCCACAAGATGTGCTTTCTGGCTCCAGTTCCTCCCAGCCCAGGAGATGAATTACACCAGCTCTCCCTACCTGTCACCCAGCCTCTCCCAGGTGGCAGGACCCGAATCACAAATGAAATATGTCTCCATCCCCCCCCGCCCCGTTCCCCTGCACCTGGTTTTGAAACAATTGCTAAATAACCTCCCTCTCCTCGGCTGCATTAATCACCCAGACAGGCTGAAGTGACACAAGCAAACGGCGGAGGTTTGAGGCTGGTTTTCTGGCCGGGGATAAAAATAGTTAAAATAAGAGCTAGAAAAACTCTGCGATCGATTTGGCTTCCAGTGCCAGGCTGGGGTTCAGCCAAGAGAAAACACATTTGGGGTCTTGGTGGGGCTGGCAGGGCTGCTGCGGGTTGGCACAGCACAGGGCTGCACCTTCGGGTTTGCTGCTCCACCGAGGGAGAATTTTGGGGACCCGCTGATGTTCCTCTGCTCTGCCACGAGCCACTGGAACAGCCCTCAGCAAGTCCCCTGAGCCGGATCTGCAGCACCTTCAGTGTGTGATGACCCGCAGCGCCGAGGTAAACTGGCATGGGAAGGAGGGAAAGTTTTAGGGCTAGACAGAATAAAATACTTGTGTAATCAGTGCTAAATTATGCAGCATAAGTTACAGGGGAAACAGCCTTAAAGACTACATTTCCCATTGTGAAGAACGGCACCCTGTTTAGAAGCACACTAATTATTCCCTTAAACAAGGATGAGCTATAAGTAATTTAAGGGTTTTATCACTCACACTTGGCAATAATGTAATTGAGCGAGAGGCAATAAATAAATCCCAGAATAAAATGAAGGTGGCAGATTCCCTCTGCAAGAGCCAGCAGGGATGCAGGGCTGCATTTTCCGTGGTCGCTGTAGTCTGTGTTGGGAGGAGCTGGGGGCGACGCAGGGCCTGAGGGACACCCTGCCCACGGGAAGCTCCAAAGAAGAGACATTAAGGTCTCATCCTGCCCATCAACGGTGCTCAGTCACCCTCCCCTTGCTGGGGCTGATGCTTTCCAGACCTGGCAAAGCTGTTGAGCTCTGCATATCCGTGGGTCTGGATAATGGCTTTGTCCCCAGACCCGTTGATCCCCCACACCAGGGATTACGTTTATCCTAGGCGTGAGTTTAGCATGATGGCTGGATTTCACCTGGTGAATGATCCAGCTGCTCTCAAAGCCAATGCAAAGAGGTCCCTCCTGTTCAGCTGAGCTCCGTAGCAGCCCATCAACTGGTAAATAACAGAAGCCTAATCCTGAATTTCTCACCCCGTGCCCCGCACACATTCCAGACCAGTTTCTGCATTGACTTTCAGAGCCGCCAAATCCATCTTTCCCACATTGGAGACCCAGGCTTGGGCGACGCATTTAACATGAATGCAATATGAGAGAATGCATCTCTCCCTTAGTAGTTAATTCTCACTCAATGCATTCTTAATATTCAATTACTATTTATGTAACGTGCGGCAAAGGATTATCCTATTAAACCTAAATTAAGTGCTTCGTTCATTAATTAATACATCTTATTTCAAGTGCTGCCAACGTTTATCCCTGGAAACGTAATATTTAAAACCAAAACGCACAAACGAAGGAAAGGGAGCTTGTTTGCTTGTTGCTTTTACATTTGCTTAGAGATGTTAATGAGTTCGGGCGCCTGTAAAGTGTTCACCGACAGCTCTGCAGGAGGGGGACATTCCCAGAAGAGCAGCAGAGCAAAAAAGCCTGGAACTTTGGAGGTGACCCGTTGTCTCCCTTGATAAAGAGGCATCGGAGGGTCAGCTCCTTCCATCCCTATATTTCCTCCATTTCAGTTTTAACACAACAGGGAAAACTCTTCTTTTCCCCAGCCCTACATCCCTCCTGCGAGTGCGCTCCACTGGGCAAATACGCTCACACCCCCCCAGCTCTGGTTTTCTTGGGGACCCCAGGTTGTCACCATCCCCCGGATGCCGCAGCATCGTCGAGCTGCCAGCGGTTTGCGGGGTCGGAGCTCAACGCGCCGCTGTTTGTGGCCGGCGCTGCCTGTGCTCGGATCCTCCGCAGCGCCGCAATCGCTGCCAAGGGACCACTTGTGGGTTATTACATCCCTAAACTCCTCGGAGAGCCACATCCCGGCACCGCTTGACCTCCACGGAATTACCCCAGGGAGAAATTGGCCCATAAGACCTACAATACTGACAGCGAGCACTAGGCAATAGCATGAAATCTAAATTAAGTGGAGAGTTCCTTTTCGAAACAAATTCCTTCTTGAAGGACCAAACCCAGACTTCATTACAACAACTCAATTATACACGAGGCTGAGCTCCAGCGCGCTCGCGGAGACAAGAAGTTTGCCGCGAGTATTTCACGCTTCGCTCAAATTATAACTTCCCTTCAATGCAAATGGGAGGTTCGGCAAACACCACGCATTTCCCCGACACCGCTTGGAAAATAAATTACAACGACGTCTGTTCAGAGGCAGAACTGGAGCTTCTGTATGAGCAGAGTCTGTCCTGGGCTAGATTTCTGTTAGCTCCCTCCAGGGTCACGTTTTAGGGTGGAAAAGTGGAGTTTGAGCCCAAAAGTCTCCCACTGCTCAATAAGGGGAAGAGCAAACACGAAGCACGAGAGCTGTAAATAAATTTTTTTAAGCCCCTGGGTCTCTCTCTGCCAAAGGAACTCAGCAAGATTAATTTTTTTTCCAAGCCATCTTTCACTCCAAATGATGTCTTCTGAAATAAACCGACACTTCTGGCAGCCTGCAGCTTTTCTCCCGCTCCATCCAGCATTGCCGGGGCCGCAGGAAGGCGAGGGCCCCGCTCGCACCCTGGGCACAACGGGCAGGGTCCCGCTGGCAGCAATGGCTGTGGGCGCGGACACTCCGCCGGAGGCATCCTTGTCCTACCGCGACGCTGCTGCAAAACCCCCATCCCAAAATCTCCACTTTCAGGAGACAGAAACTCAGAGCAGCGACTTTTACCTACCAGCAAACAGGGACCCAGAGACCCCTCCTGCTCCAAAACCCACCTTATGAAATACAAACATGTGGCTTCCACCCCTTTTTTGGAAGCACTAAGGAACATTTTTGTCTCCTTTTCCTCCTGAGTTTCCAGCTGCTGCTATCTCCATTTCCATCAAAGCAGCAGCTTCCCCTGGGCTGGCGGGGAGGTCACAGGATTTCATGTTCTTTACAGAAATCCATCAAACCGCCTCAGAAAACAAAACAAAATGAAAAAAAAAAAAAAAACCCACCAAAAAAAACCCCTCTGCAGGAAATCTTCCTGCCTGTTATTTTTTGGGATGAAGGAAGGGGAAAAAAAAAAAAAGACAAATTTACAGGTAATTTCCTTGTCAAAAGTTCCTGTCTATAAATACAATCAAGATAAGACTGACATTGCAAATAGCTCCTTTTCTCTCCTGAATGAATTATTCAATTCACCACTGATCCTCTCTAACTGCCTTATATTGCCTTCTGCTTTCTTTCTTTATTTTACTTTATTTAGTTCTGTAGAGAAGCCCCTGCCAATAACTGAAATGAATTCAGGCCACCACAGGATTCAACAGATCCCCTCCCTGCAGCCCCCCGCCGCTCAGCCGGACCCCTTCCCACTCCTCTCTCCAAGTTGCCGCAAACCATCTCAGGGTCAAAGCACATTTATCCAGGGTTTCTTCTTCCCCAGGAGCAATCCCTGATGGTGGCAGCATCGGGGCTGTTGTCTGGATTATCCCTCCTCCCTTGGGATGGGAGCTGAATTTTGGGAGAGGTTTATCCAGGCTGCAGAGAGTCCTCACGGTTAGGGGAACCCCACGCATCTGCCTTCCCCTCCCCAAACGACGGAGGAAATCCCATCCGGCACGCCAGGAATGGTGATGATTCCACTGAGCTGCCAACTCGCCCAAATTGAGCTGCAAACTGGTGGTTTAGGAGAGCGGGGACAGCTAAGCGTAGGCAAATTCTCCTTGGTCATGTCCCTTAATTGCTCATCCGTGGAGAGACGGGGCAGTCGCAGCTCCGCATGCCCACCGAGAATTTTTTAAGACAGACACAAATCCTAGTAATGCATCAATAAAGAGCCACGCTGCAGAGAGCATTTGAAAGCAAGGAAATAATATTACTACTGGAAAAAAAAAAAAAAAACAACAAACCCAAAACACCTCGCAACCGCACCAAAAGCTAATAAAAATACTACTTGAGAAACAGAACTCTTTCGAAGCAGCCAAATAATATCCACGATGATGATTCAATTACACAGAAGATTAGCAGCGGTCTGTCTGCCGAGCCAAAAGTTTCACAGGGAGGTTTGGAAGGGAGGAGCGGGTGAGAACTGCATAAACCTGGGCATAATAGGGGCGAAGAGGGGTCCAGAAGAACAGAAAAGGGGGAAAACCAAACCAGAAGCCAGACAAATAAAATCTCATTCTAATCACGAAACAAATCATGGGGATTTTTATTTATTTTCTCCGCGAGCAGGTTTCAGCCAGGGCAACATTTCTTTAGGTTATTGATTAGCAATTAGAGAGGTGTTTTAGCTGCTTCTCTGCTGTGTTCCTGTTATTCCCTGCAGAATTTCAATTGCACAAGAGCTATTCCTACCCTGTGGTGGGGCCGGGGAAGTGTCACCGCCTGACCCCACAGCTCTACATCCCAGTCCTCTCTCCTGCCAAAATGCCTCGGGGAGGAGCAGGGAAGCTTTCGGAAAAAGAAAAACACACTGGAAAGGATAAGAAATAATTTTGACTCAATCCAGCGGGAAGCTTTGCCCCTTGGCTATTTAGAAGGAAAGGCTGTGCTGTAGCAGATACCTCCCTAAATGGGGAGAGCGGTGTTGGGAATCGCAGGTGGTGACTCCATGAAGGTGCTGGGCACGGAGCCGGGATGCGGAGACCGCTCAGCTCTGTGGGCAGATGCCATTTAACCTGCCAGTGCCTCTGTTTGCCGTCACCCAGGCTGGGTGGCCCCACAAAATGCCACCGCGCCGTCTCGCAGCCGGTGCGTGAGCAGCGTGAAGGGCAGGAGCCACGGAGGCTCTGCGGAAAAGAGCGATGGAGACTCGCATTAAAAGCCATAAAACCCGAAGCACATCCCCGCCAAGAACCGACAGAAGAAAAACGCCAGCGTCTCCGAGGAAGGCGAGGCCAAACCCCTTCTTTAGCAGCAATTTTCAAACCTTTTTATTTGGTTCCTTGTAAAAAAGGGGAACTTAAAAGGGAAAGAAATAACGAACAGATTTCTCTTCAGATAATTCACAAGGGCTCCAAGTGCACTGTAAATGTATGCCTTTATCCAACAGGTAATTTGTTGAATTTCATAGACTGCTTTTGTATTGCTGTTTGCTGAGCAACATCCTCTACGGAAATTGTGGCTGGCTTAATGCTCTCTTTAGCACATGGCATAATTGCCCCCTGCAATTTGTTGCCTGGAAAGGTTACCGAAAAATAAAGGGAGGGAGAGAAGAACAACTTTGTTGGCTGGGGAGCAAGGGAGAAGAGAGAGAAAGCTGACGGCATTCGAAATGCAATTTATTCCAGGCCAAGGCATGCAACTGCGGGAAGGCGCGGGCCGGTCCCGTTCCTCGCAGCGGAGGGGTTTCCCCGATGCAGCCGAAGCCATGGATCATGGGGATGGAGCCAGCTCAGCTCCCGCATGGATAGGGTCCAACAAGCCCACGTGTCCGAGGCAGACTGTTCCCCCCGGGGAGGTGGGCTGGACACCCCCTCTCAGCCTGCACGTACCTCCAGCCCGCAGGACGCACGGGCAGAGCAGCCCATAGAGCCACCGAGGGGCTGAAACGCCGGAGAGGGGGGAAAGCAGGAGGATGAACAGCAAAACCGAACGAGAACGGGGAGGGAGGGAAGGAGGAAACCCCAGAGGAAAGGCTGGAGAAGGGGGTGGAGAGGAGGCGGCTGGCAGGAGGAGAGCGTGCCGGAGAGGGAGGATGGCAGAGGGGAGCGCGGGAGGCGCGGAGACGGCAGGCAGTGTTTATTAATTTTCTGCTTGGCTGCATTTGGTGCCATAGCTCCGAGATCATGGAGCCGCTCCACACTCTATTAAATAATTCAATCTGTGAAGAATCCAAGTGTGTAAGCGAACACTCTTATGCATCTTAAAATTTAATTGCAGAGCTAAACAAGATTAAGTGCAAGGAAGACATAAAAGATATGAAAATAGATGCTGCGGCTTTTGTTTCTCTTGCTGCCCGAGCCCTGCACAGGAACCTTTCCCCATTTTTCACACTACGCTGCTAAAGAGCCTGAGCCTCTTTTCATCTGCTCCCCCCCTCCTCTTGTTCTATTTACAGCAGTGTTTGCAAGCAGCAGGCTTGCAAATCACTTAATATCCATTAAAGCAGCTCCATTCACCCTGCTAGGCTCCTGTTCTGGCAGCCTTTCCGTTATAAATCCTCATGTTCAAGGGTTTAGGGAATCAGCCACGAGCACTTGGTCCAGCAGCCCCCTTTGCCCGGCTGGAGCCCACTGCCTCCCTCTACCCAGGCTGGTGTCTGCTTCCTCTCTCCCGTAAATGTTCTCCTTCCAATTTTATCCTCCCATTTCCCCAGCAAACGCACTCGGCACCCATAAACCAGCAGCTCCGGAGGGTTAATCCTGTGTAGATTGGGCCTGAAGGCAAGGGGCCAAGGGGACAAAAGCATCCCCAATTCCAGCACCACGCTGGAGTAGCCCGTGCCTTGTGGCACCGCCGCGTTGGCACAGCCGACCACGTGAAACCAGGATGGCGTGAAACCTCAGAACAAAGCGCGAGGGTCTCGGCTTCCCTTTGGAAAGAGGTGGTGAGTCTGTCTCTCGGGATTGGGGAGCAAAGGAGAACCCAGCGCTCGGAGAGGCTCAAAACCCGAAGACCCCAAAACCAAGCAGAAACGCTCCTTAGTTCATTCCCAGTGCCAGCCTCGTGTCTGAGGTGGCACTGATGGAGAACAGCCCTCAGGGTTCAAAGCCCAGATGTGAGCGTTAGAGATTTGCTGGAAACATCTGCAACTGCTCGAAACACCTGCTCCTGCCCCAAAAGCAACATGCCAGGCTCAGAGCTTGCCCAGCAGCCCCGGCAGCTGGCCCAGCAAAGCTCCCACCTGCTTCCAGAGCGGCTCCCGCGGGGCTGAATCCCAGGGACATCGCACGGTTCTCAGCTACCAGGCCCACAAAGACCCCTACGGGGGGGGATTTTGGGGTGCAGACACAAGCCTAGAGGGAAGACAGGGCTGAGCATCTCCTTGCTGGCGTGGGGTCTGCGTCTCCCAGCCCTGCTCCTCCGTCTGCTCACAGCTCCAAGGGCACGGCAGGGACGACAGAGCTGAGCAGCATCTGGGAGGGCAGAGGGGGAAGTGGGATGGAGGAAATCCAGGATAATAATGGGGGAATGGAGAGTTGCCTTTGCTCTCCCATGGTTTAATAGGAAGAGCCTTGTCCCTGCCCACCGAGCGTGCCGCCCACCAGCCTCCGACACAGGCAAGCGTCTGTAAGCACTTCCGTGGAAAAGAGAGTAAGACCCAAGAGGGGCTGGAGGAGCTGGCATCACTGCAGCGAAGGAAGGAAAAACTTCCCTCCATTTCACAGACAGGGAATCCGAGACCCATTGAGGCCAAAAATGACACCCGTGAGGGTTAGAGGAGAAAGCGGAGAGCCTCCTGGCTCCAAACTGCGGGATTTCCCCAGCCTTTCACCCAAGAGCTTCCCACCATCCCTGGGCAGCAGCCAGAGCTCTCCCTGGGGAACGGGGCAGCTCGGGGGGACCCAGGGAGACTCTCGTCACTTCACCAGGCAACAAGGGACCAGCGCAGACGTGAGTTTGGGGGCAATGAGTATTTCATGAGCTTCTCCACCCTTAATTTCAGTTGGCACGAATCGAGAGCTCTGCGCACGGGGGAAAAGGAGCATCTAAAACACTTTCCGTGTTGAAGTCAGGAGAGGAAAGCGCAGGGCTTTTACCTGTCACGCTGAGCTCCAACACCTCCTGTGACAGCAGGACCCTGCTGCAATCTGCCTTCTGCGGCTCATCCCGCTGCCAGGGCTGAAAGCCCAGTTCCCTGCCTTCACCCGCACTGGGCTTCTCCCTATCCCAGTTACCTGGGCACAGCTAGCCGGCTGGGATCCGCATTCGAGTGCAATGAGAGCTGGAGGAAATGCTGAGCTTAAGCAGGTGTTTATAATGTCAGCGGTATCACTCCGTGGAGTTATAGCCACGTACAGTGGGAATCATCTCCTGTCATTTATTTTACACCGGCGCGCAAGGAAGCCGTACAAAATGTCACCGCCAAAAAATAAGAGTCACACAAAGTTGGTGCATTTTCATATCGCCGCTGAAAGATCAATCACAATGCTGACTCCTCGCAGGAAAAGCCAGCTCAAACATCTCCTGCAAGCCTGCCTTCACCCAAACAAGGCGGCACTGGAATTTCATCTTTCTTATTTACACGCAAGCTCGCAGGTATATTCATATAATTTCTTGCAAAGGGCGAGAAGTGAAACCTAAGGTTACTTTATCTTCATTTGCTTTGCTGCTGGGCTTTTTGTTGTTGATGGCTGCCGTTACGCAGGCTGTTGGGGATGCAAAACTGCCACAAAAAGCACGGCTGGAAGTCTCATCAGAAGCCTCCTGCTCCCCAAAAAGGGGAAGGTGGTATTTGCTGGGATGGGGGAAGAGCAGCAGAGCAGCCAAGACAGCAAATTAATAAATTGCAAGCAAATAATGAAGTTTGCTGCACAAGCCCATCACTAAGGCAGGCGCGTTGGCGTCAGGGGACCCGACAGTGCTGGTTAGCCAGGGACGCCCCCTTCCCAAAAAAAATTCAGAGGTGGCAAATGATTTCCCGGGCCCATCCAACGCTCCCCGCAGACGTCCCCGCGCACACCCCTCCGGTGACAGATCGCTGTTATAACATTTATAGTGATTGACGGATGGCATAGCAACAAGTGAATTAAACAGGCGCTCGCTCTGACATGAGTGGCGGTAAATGTCATAAAAGATCAACCATTATATTCCGAACATGGCTTTCCTACCGCTGAGAGAAACCGATTGAGGTGATTTAGTGGAAATGAAGACTGCAGAGAGCACGCGGAGAAGGGGGAGTTCGGAGCGGTGCTGAACTCCGCTCGGAGCCTCGCCAGGAGCCGCAGCGTTGGCATCCCTCAGTTTGTATCTACCAGGTTCAGGTCCGAGATCACCCCCCAGACAGTGGCTCCTCAAGAGCAGAGGATCATGTCACCCCTCCGAACAGGAGAGAAAGGCCACCCACAGGCACCACTCAGCTCGTTTCATGCCACGGTACCGTGTTTCCTCCCTTCCCTGCGACGTGAGCAGACGACTGGAAGCAGATGAGACCAGCAGTGCAGGTGTGAGCCTGTTCCCAGACTGCAATCCAAGGCATCCCAATACAACCAGCCTCCCAGGACACGCTTTCCTTGTACAACATCAGGAGCCAGCTAAAAACTCACTGCCTTTCACTCGGCATCCCCCAAAAAAGCCAAACCATCTGCCTCTTCCCAGCTCCCTCGCCCTCCCTGCTCAAAACGCTCCTCCAAGACAGCTCCTTCCCCCTAAAAAAAAAAAAAAATCTGTATTCCAAAGACACCTGCCCTAAAAATAATGTTATTTTGCAGTAGTGCCACTTTAAATCTTGAGCAATTGAAAAACCAATTTGCACTTCAAAACATTCAATTTGTTTGCAGGTGTTTTCCCCTTAAGCCGCGCTGGGTAATTGGGGCTGGCAGCGCATGCAGGGGAGCCCCAGACAGATGCCACAAACCTCGGCACCGGCTGATCCGGGGATGGTTTGCGAGACATGACAGGAGAGTCACAGGGCCAAAGCAGAGCTTCCGCATCAGGGAAATTAATTTGTCACGTCAAACGAACGGGGTGAGGTCCAGGCTGGGCTGAACAACATGCCAGCACACAGGGGCTCCCGCACGCGCGTATGCAAACCTCCCCCAGTCATGAGGACGTGGCGAAGGATGTGGAGGACAGTGAGGGATGCGGAGGACAGCGAGGGACGTGAAGGACGTTCAGCTCTTCGTCCATCTGAGAGATGGGAGGTGAGAAAGTTCAAAGAGGGGAAAGGAGCCAAGGGATCTTGCTGTGGGAGAGCTGCCTCGGGCAAGAGAAGGAAGGGGGCTGACAGCAGGGCTGTCCCAAGGCAGAGCGTGCAGGGTTAATGAGTAATCAATGGATATTTTAAGTAACTGTTCAACTGTGGCTAGAAATCCCATGTGCCTAATGCCAGGAGATTGAGCCAGAGGGGACAAAAACTCCAGGAACCTCAGCTCTTTGCAAAAAGAGCTCAAAACCGTGATTCCCAAAGCTCACCACAAGAAAATGCAAAGCAAATTTCAACTTGTTTTGTCCAAGAATTTTCAGATTTTTGGTTCTTGTCCCACCCAACCTCTTTTAACACGAGTCACCCCCCATTCTCCCCCTTTTCCAAGGGCCGATCATCGGGTGCGCGTGGAGGGCAGCGTTGCCCAAAGCAGGGCAGCTCCATCCCACGCAGCTTCAGCCAGAACCCACACAAGGGCCCAAAAATCGCAGCTCTGTCTGCTCCAGAGACAAGACAACCTGCCACGTCTCCCGCTGCGCTGCCACGCTCCCTGTGCCAGCAGCGGGACGAGTACCCACCTGCATCTGCCATCGGATGGAGCTCAGCCGGCAGACGCTTGCTCCTCTTCCCAACAGCTATTTGCTGTCGGCAGGAGGTGGCGTGTCCGGATCCGAGACACGGGATTCCCGGCGAGTCTGGGTGATGCTCTGCTGCGTAACGCATGTCACGCGGCATCCGCGGGCAGCTCGCCACTGCTGACATGGGATGGAGGTGGGATGGAGATGCTGAAACACACACAGTCTGCCCACAAGATTTCCTCTTCCCAGCAAGCAGGAAGAGTGCCTAACCCCATAGCCAACTCATCCATCAACTTAATCGTCCTCCCTGACACCCAACGCCCCAGTCCCTCACCTTCCAGCCAGCTGCTTTAAGGTGTGCAGCTATTGATCCTCCAGATGCCCATGTGATTGGAGTCTAAAATCTAATGCCTGAGAAGTCCAGCCGAGCCCAAACCTCTCAAATCATGTTGACACGTTTAGGAGGTACCGGGCGCTTCATCCTCCCCGGTCCGATATGTAATTATGTATGTGTCACCATGATGTAGGTGTTTGGCAGGGCAATAAAACCCCAGGGGCCCTGACAGCCGGCCGCTGCCGTTCCACGCTGCCCGCGAGAGCGTTTGCTGCCAATTTCTTTCTGTAGTTAGACTGGAGGAAATAGAGCTCAATAAAGCAGCGTGTGGATCACCAGGGAAAGTTTGTCTTGAAAAACAGGTGGAGGAGATGTCAGAGGGCTGTTGTCACCCCAGGCCGGCACGGGTTTAAGTATTATTCACTTTCTCTCCCTCCTGCTGGAAGGTTACAGCCAGGCAGGGGGAGTTGGCTGGACAAGGCAGCCTGGAGATGCAGGATCTAACCCTGCACCTTTCATTTCTCCGCTTCAGACACCAGACCCTGCCATCATTCAGACACTGCCTTCCCCTTCCTCCACACATGGGGATGGGGACAGGTCCCGAAACCTGCTGTGAACACGGTCCTTCCCAGCCTCTCCCTCTCTCCGTGGGCTCCAGGGCAGCGCAGGCACGAGGCGGGGGGTCACGGTGTGATGCCCCCTACTGCCTGTCACAGCCCATCAGGCTGCAAAGGGCATCGATGGCAGCTGGGTTTTAGCATGGCACAGCCAGATCCATGCCAGCCCTTTGGCCAGCATCCTCATGCCGGGCTACAGCAGCCACAGCAAACTCCGTAGCAGATTCCCTAATCCCTTCAAAGCCCTCAGAGGCTTTGCTGCTGCTCGGGAAATTCCGCGCCAGCCGGGAACAGGAGCGGGGTGGTAGGAGGCAGCAGAGCTGCCCTCCTGGCTGATGTCCCCTCAAAGAGCACAAACAGCTCCCCACAGCTCGATTCCTCCCATCAGGGCTCAGGAAGCATAATTTTTCTTCCCTAATATATCTTTTGCTTGATGAGCTGTCGATGGCAGGAGGATTTAATCTCCCATACCCTTGCTCTCTCCCAAATCCACTAAGGTGAAGGCACTTTATTACAGAACCACTCAGCTGTCCGTTTCTATCGATCATGACTTGGCATGGGTGACCTCGGATCGATAGGCTGCCGATTATTTAGTGCCTGTTTGCCCGCGCGAAATGCCCGCGGGGCAGACACCGGGCTGCCTGCACCCAGGCTCTGCCCGCAGCAAGAGGCACGAGCACCGCTCTGGCGCCAGGAGCTCACGGGCAGCGGCAGGTTCTGACACCAACCCGGGGTTCCGGGATTTGCCATCTGGGTACGGTCGCTCTCCATTTCATAGAATCATAGAATCACTTGGGTTGGAAGAGACCTTCAAGATCATCGAGTCCAACCATAAACCTATGCCAAACCCACCCCTAACCCATGTCCCTCAGCACCACGTCTGCCCGGCTTTTAAATACCTCCAGGGACGGCGATTCCACCACCTCCCTGGGCAGCCTGTTCCAATGCTTGAGAACCCTTTCCATAAAGAAGTTGTTCCTAATATCCAACCTAAACCTCCCCTGGCACAACTTGAGGCCATTTCCTCTTGTCCTATCAGGTGGATTCAGGGTATGATGCTTCCCACTTTCAACGCCCATGCCCTGCTCGCAGGGTCCAGCCTGGGCAGCATCGCCCCGTTGCGGTGCGGAGCCACCCCTGGCTCTGCCCACAGCCCCCGGGCAATCTCCCAGCCAGGGCTTTGCCACTCCTGCCTCAGGATCCCAATCCGGAAGAGGGCAGCGAGACCCACGGGAGACTCAGGGATGTGCAACAGTGCTCCTCAGCCCAAGGGTGCAGGTAATTTTCCCCCTACTTTGCTCTCACGCCAAAACCCCTCTCTGCAACTACCTGCCTATTCATCCGCCTCCAAGAGGTGTCCCTCCAACCAGCTACTGCCTGACTTTTTAATCAAATCCTTTGCTTCCCTTTCCCTTTAGAAGCCAGAGCCATTTTTCTATTACATCCTGATTGATCAAGCCTTCGCGAGCAGGCTGTCAGCGTCGTCTTGATACTTCATTTCCAATCCCCACACAGCAGGTTGCTGGGCTGAGCCCACTCACTCCAGCAGCAGCCAACAGATACATAAACGCACGCAATTAAGGCGAGAAGGCAGGGGGAAAATTGATCCTACTTTTGATTTTATGCCCCTAGCTCAAAGCCCTGTATCAAAGAGAGGGCGCAGCCAGCGTTAACCCTGAAACACACACGAGCGGAGGAGGAGGAGGACGCGGAGGTGAGTCCATAATGTTGCTCAGTGCCGGGAGAAAGACACTCCATCCTCACGCCACGCAAAAAAAGAAGGAGAATAGGAGAGTCTCCAGGGCTCCAGCATACCTTGTGCTAATGAGTTGTTTTCCACTGTAAGAAACGAGAACAAGCCCAGACTCTGCTAAACAAGGGCCATGGCTACAACAGGCCAAAGAGCAGCTGCCCCGGAGGAGAACGCTAACAAGATGGTAAAAACATGAAATGAAACCTTCCTTTCCCGTCCTCCCTATCGCTTGGCAAATTAAACAGCTCTGATGCGTGCACGCGTGGCTAGAAAAGGCACATTGGTCCCTTGCCCGAGCTGGGCTGCTTCCCCTCCAGTGACCCCGGCAGACTGGTCGCTGCGTGCTGGTCCCTGGGAAGCCGGGAGGGGGGTGCCCAGGGAGAAGCGATGCTGCGTTCCAGCCCCAGGCTGGCTCTGGCTGCAGGAAGACCGGAGATTTTGCTCCCTCGGCATGCCAGGTGGCCAGCATTCCTGGGAAGGGAGATGTTTGTACGGCAGCAGCTCCAATGCCCAGGGAAGACCTCAGATAGTCAACGCCAAAAGCGGCTCGGCAGCTCCCTCCTGCCCATCTCCTGACAGCAGCGAGCAAAACGGCGTCGTAACAGCGAGGGGAGAGAAAACGCTTGTTTTCTCCCCTCTTCTCTCCCTCCTCCTGTTTCTTTTCAGTTCTCCTCTGCTAAGCCGCTGCGGCGCCGGCACTCGGCAGGATTCCGTGCTCTGTCCCACCACAGGCTCCTGCGCTTGCAGCGGACCGGGAAACAGTGCCGAGAGGGCGAGTTGTGCCCGTGGCTCCACGGGACAGACCTAGGGGACAAACCCACCTGCCCGAGCCGTGCCAAACCCCCCACATGGGGCTAAGACAGAGGCTGGACAAGTCCATCCTTGCTGCTCTGTAATCAAGTCCCGTCCCTTCTCCGAGCGCCAGCCAGGGACATGCCGGATCAGGCCACACGTCCCCCACAAGCCCACCCTCTCCCTGCTGCTGGCGGGCGGCTCAGCGCTCCGCAGGCTGCTGCCACCGCTGTATCACCCGCTGGCAAAGAGCTGCCTTATCTGTGCAGGCACAGGAGAGCAGGGCTGCCCTGCCTATCTGCCATCGGCAGATTACCAGGAGCTTATCAGTTTATTAGGGGACAAAAGACACTTAGCAGAAGGGTTCTGAGACAGCGAGAGCGGCTGATAAGGAACAGGCCGGCTGCTTAGACACGCCACGTCTGGCACATCACAGGCTGCGGGACCGCCTTACAAAATAAGTAAGTGCACTGAGCGCTTTGGGCGAGCGATAGCGCTCATGAAAGTCTAACCGAGCTGCCTTGATGTATGGCGGGGGACGGCTCCCTCGCAGCACCACCCGCTCGCCCCTCCGGCAGCCCGGCGGTGGGACTGGGCTCTTCTCCGAACCTGGGCTGGCTGCCGGCTCCTCCGGCGCGATCCCTGGCCCGCTGGCTGCACCGCCGCGATACTCAGCCCTCCACCTCCCTCCACGCTGGGCTACAGACCCTCCTGGGTTCCCCCGGTGGGGTGACAGCAGTGGGACCGACAAGCACTCGTGATGCTCAAGAGCACCTCGACAACGCACATAGAATGGTTTGGGTTGGAAGGAACCTTAATGCCCACCCAGTGCCACCCCCTGCCCTGGGCAGGGACACCTCCCACCAGACCAGGTTGCTCCAAGCCCCGTCCAACCTGGCCTTGAACCTCCAGGGATGGGGCAGCCACAGCTGCTCTGGGCAAACCCGGCCAGGGGCTCCCCACCCTCACAGCCAGGAATTTCTGCCCAATATCTCATCTAAATCTCCCCTCTTCCAGTTTAAAACCATTCCCCCTTGTCCTACAGCTCCACTCCCTGATCCAGAGTCCCTCCCCAGCTTTCCTGGAGCCCCTTTCAGACACTGGCAGGGGCTGGAAGGTCCCCCCGAAGCCTTCTCTTCTCCCGGCTGAACCCCCCCAGCTCTCCCAGCCTGTCCTCCCAGCAGAGGGGCTCCAGCCCTCCCAGCATCTCCCTGGCCCCGCTCCAACAGGCCCATGTCTTTCCCGTGCTCAGCAGCTGGACACAGTAAAATAATAAAATTACTAAGTGAAATTAGCTTTCTGCATTTCTTCATAGTCAAAGTATTTCAGGTTGCTCAAAGCCTCGTGGATGCATCAGTGGAAAATACCCAAGAGGCTTTAATTTTCCTTCCAAAGTTTCAGACAACTCCATCACTTCTTCTCCTCCCCCTTCTTTTTTTTTTTCTTTATTCTATTCCTTTTAATTAACAACGTAATGGAACTCAATCCATTTGCAATCTATTCTGGCAAGAAACAACCCTCCCCGGACTCCAAATGGCCTGACTAATAGGGTTAGAGGCTGTAAAAAAAGTGCGAGACAAAATTTTTAGCTTCCTCATATTAATTATCTTCTCCGAGCAACAGGCCCCCGACGCTCCACGCGGCAGCACTCAGCCGCACCGGCGGCCGAGGGGACATGCGGGGACGGGCGAAGGCTGGCTGCCAAGGGGGAACGCGCTTGTGCCTGGTCACACTCGTTGCGTTTCAAGGTTTCAGAAACAATAATCTGGTTTTTCCCTTGCAGCACAGGACAGGCTGAACCCAGGGCAGAGTCTGGCTTCGTGCCCCTCAAGCTCCCTCCCGCACAGCCCAGTGCAACCAGTGTTTCTGGGCACGGGAACTGGGGAGGGAGGAGGTGCAGAGGAGACAGGGCAAGCTGGTGTTTCACCACTATAATGGTAAGAGGGGAACATGGATAAATAGCCTGACAGCTAACGCTATTTAGAGAAAGACAGACACAGCAGGTAAATAATGATAATGATCTTCTAACGAGCTTGCATCTGCACAGCACCTTGCCTCCAACTGAATCCCAAAATGCTTTACAAAAAATAAAAATATCCCAACACGATTCCCCAAGCCTTTACTGTTTTATTGCCAGAACTGAAGGGGTGTGTGTTGGGGGGGAAATACTGACTCATCCCGATGCTTAGCTGTGCCCAGCTCTGGGCCAGAGCACAAGCCCCCTGTACCTCCACACAGCTTACCAGGACACCGAGCAGTTTCCAATTAGCCTCCGAGGCCTCTGCCTTTAGGAAAAGCCGCTCCTGCACCGCATCCTCGGATTTTTGCCAGCCAGCTGCTTCCAAGTTGTGGGAACCATCATTTAGGCTCTCTTGGGCTGTTTCTTTTGGTATGTGACCTGAAAACAAATGCTCTGATCCAGCCCTTGGTTTTCTCCCAAACTCAGAGCAGAAGCTTTCAATGTACCCGGTTTAGTTCTGCCTCCAAATCCTGACCATCCTACAGGTCAATCACCACCGTAAACCTGAGCTGTTATTACCTCTCCGTAGGCTGGGAATATATGTGCTCCCCCGAGCTGTGTTCTCAAAGCATTTGTCTCCACAGACCTTTGGGGTAAAAGGTGAGTGTTCAGGACTATTTCTGCCAGTCCAGCTCTGCTCTAATTTCCAACTCTATTTGTTCTATTGAGTGGTTATCAAGTTAAAAATGCAAGGACTATAGATTTCTTTCCAGCTTAAATATCTGAAAACAAGTGTGCTAATGAGTAATCTGACCATCATAAAAATGATTACTGACAGCACTTCAAGGACCCAACTTTACTGCCTTTAAAACCACTAACAGCAGCAGAATACAACTGATTGTCCCAGAGCCATCAATCCAACCTTGGCCAAGGGGAATTTCTAGGTGAATGCTGATAGGAGAAGAAAACAAGCAGAGAGGAAGAAATGAAAGCCAGGAATCAAACCATCTCTCGCCAAAGCCGCTCCAGTCCTTCTACAACTGTTTCATGCTTAAGAAAGAGGCTGAAGGGTAAGATTTTTGGATGCTCCTGAGTCACTGCAACTCAGCATGGTGGAGCGTTGCTTTCAGAAGCTTCAGTTGCTTTCAGAAGCCTTCTCAATGGCCACTGCCATCCTTGTGGATTCAAAGCATCTTCTAATGATGCCCAGTACAGGATTCCAGGATCTCCTATGAGCCATGGGTCTCAGCAGACACCAGCCATGGCTCTGCTGACCCTAGCGCAGCTCCTGGCAGGGTCTTCAAACCAGGGGGCCACCAGCACATAAAAAGGCCAGTCTGAGAGTCTGAAAAGGGGAAGGAGACTCAAGAGGTTTGTGCCAGTGGGAAGCTCCATTAAGCCTAAGGAGGGCTTGCGGGGCCCCAGCTCCCTTTGCTGGCAGAGAGAGAGGTTTCCAGGGACAAGCGGTCCATGCACACGTGAGCTGGATCTCGCTGGGAGATTAGCAACACTCTGTGAGCACCGGCACGCTGAGATTTACAAAGTCACTCCCTCCAAGGCAGATGAACATCTTCATCTCCTAGTCCACTTTTAATAAAAACGTGACATTAAAACATGTTTACACGCCGACTTGTGGCTTCAATCCCTGGCTGCTGTTCCCTGCGGCTGCCGAGATGACCTGGCTCCTGGCTGGAAAGGCAGCTGTTCCCTTGCAGCAACACAAACGCTGACAGGCTGCGAGGGAAGGGAGACAGGGCAGGGGGCAAACACAATCTAGAGACCCGGGTTTGGTGTCTCCGCAAGCTCTTCGCTGCATTCCACGCTGTCACCATGTTAGGATCGGAAGGGAAAAATTAATAATTTCAAGTCATCTCCAGCAATTATATGACAACTCTGCAGATTCAGAGCAGATGCTTCATGCAGCCGAAGATGGGAAGGAGACGGTTACAGGCAACAACGGATACAGAGACACGACCATACCGCTTCCATCTCCTTGGTCCTCTGGGCTCGGTCTAACCCAACAGGACTGGCCAAAAGCCACAGTCTCCAAAAAGCAGAGACAAACCAGGCGCTGCTCACAGCCGAGGGCTCCCATGCGGCTTTGGCAGCTGGACAAATAGCAAGGAAAAACGCTGGCTCCGCTCCCAGCCCCTAAATTCACCTGACCCCCCTGCACACGTACAGGATGGGGATGATGCTAGTGCTGCTAGCGCATGTTGGCTGTCCTGTCCCATCCAGGTGTGAGCTCCGCAGCCTCCCAGTGCCTGGGACAACAGGGATTTGCTCTTTCTCATAATAAGCCTGAGCCTCGAGCTGCTTCTCTGCTTATATGGGCACGAGGAAAAGGGTACAGAGAGCCAGAGATTGCCGTCAGCTTGGTGCCTCCCCTAGCTGCATATTAAAAAAAAAAAAACCCACCAAAAAAACCCCCACCAAACACAACACACACACAACCACAAAACACCAAAAAGGCGCTTAAACAGAAAAGGACTAGCTCCAGCAGCGCCAAAAGCATCAGGCCACAGGATCTGCAACCCTTGGTATCCTAAAGCCATAACCCTACCCCAGCCACAGCCTAGGATGCTTCCTCAGCACAGCCGAGGTACTCCAGGGCATCCAACACCCTCCTTTCAAAAAAAAAAAAAAAAAAAANTGCTTCAAGGGAGGGAGGAGCAGAGCTACGGCAAAAGCCAGGTACCAGTGTCGATCCCAAGGAAAACTGGGGTGGGGGGTCCATCACCACCTTCCTGCGCACGGAGCGGGAGCAGTTCCTTACTCCAGAGCCACCATCCCTGTCCTCCGCGATGCCACAGGGACCCTGCTGACCCAGGTACAGCCAGGTCCTCAAAAAGGGCTTTTCCCTGGTGCAGATTTCCTCCTCCACCCTCCCACACCCATCAGGCAACCAAGCTGGGCTCGGCAAGTCCTAAGGAAAAAATAAAAAATAATAAAAAAATTTTAAAAATAAAAATATATAAACAAAAAACCCACAGAGCCACTAGGACACAGACTTCAGCTTTGAGGTATTCAACAAAATCCTGCCCTTCTCCGGTGCCTGATGACTGATGTTCCAGTTTATGCTGCCCATCTGTTAGGATATAATCCTTACTGGGGGGAGTCGGGAAGAAAAAAGCAAAAGGGAGGCATTAAAAAAGAAAAAAAAAAAAAG
>VZSF01010162.1:20860-94372 GCA_013398295.1 Chionis minor | reverse complement strand
TTTTTTTGGCAAGTGTTCCACTGAAATGCTTCGAATCAATCCTGTTCTGTCAGACACTTTTGCCTCTTGGCCTCCAATCACTCACTCTCCACGTGAACCCTTCCCCTGTCTCACCTTCGCCGGGCACATCTGATGCTGAAGGAGCCCTGTTTTACCAGGATCCCGCCCTGCGCCAGCCGAGGGGGCCCGGAGGAGCCAGCGGGGTCCGTGGGGAGCCAACGCAACGCACACAACCTCCACGTACGAGACTTTGCCAGCAAAGTGCACGTGGGAGTGAGGGGTGGCCAGAGCGTGGAGAGGGGGTATCTGTGTCGGGGGGGGGTGTTCCTTCCTCGCCACAGCTCCGTACGCATCACGGGGAATGGTTGGAAGGTTCAGTCAAGCTCCACACACACGCACAAACACGCTTTGTTTTCCCCTTGCCTCCTTCCATTCCATAGGGATGCCTCGCAACGAGGTGCCGAGTCCAGGCTGGAGCCACGAGCCGGGAACAGGACACACAGGAATTTTTCAGTTTTTTGAACTGAACTTTCAGAGACTGCTGCACAGGAACACCAAGAACTCAATCCCAGCGGGAGCCTCCTCTCCCACCCACCTCCCAAAAAGTCCTCCAGCTCTCCGGGTGCCACAGCATCAAGTACATTTCCCCAAGCTTCCTTTTTCAGCGATGACTACGTCAAGCCAAAAAGATTGGATTTTTCACTCCAAACATTGGTCGGCTTATTAGTAACGTTTGGGCTGCCTCAAGTTTCTCAGAGGCAGAAGCTGTGTGAGGTGACACAAGCGTGGCCAGCACTCCCCCTGCTTGGGTAATCCAAGATCCCAGCAAGTCCTTCCTCCCGGCTGCGGGGTCCCAGCTGGCAAGCTTCAAAGCAAAGATAAAAAAATTTCACTTAGCCAGGGAAGAACTCAATGCTCCTCCTGTAACTTCTGCAGAGACACGCTGTAAAGATTTTACAAAAAGCGTGGCATTGACTTTGATTGTCTGTGTCTAATTCGGGAAGATAAGATGTGCGAGAGAAGAACCACTCATGAGCTATTT
Organism: Chionis minor; assembly: GCA_013398295.1. Classification (NCBI taxonomy): domain Eukaryota; kingdom Metazoa; phylum Chordata; class Aves; order Charadriiformes; family Chionidae; genus Chionis; species Chionis minor. The sequence continues at coordinate 93,330 of VZSF01010162.1, read as the reverse complement.
GTTGTAGGGTGTTGGATGCTTCCTAGGACTCTACCCCTTGGATTGCAGCATTTTGATGATGCGCCCCAAGAACAGAGGAAGGAATATAGGTAGAAAACAAAACTAGGTTGTGGAGTAGGGACAGCAAGCCCCATCGCCACACAAAAAGATGAGACACGTGCAGTCTCCTACAAAGTGAAGGTGAGGCGAAGCTGATTATTTGTCGTGTTTTCATTTCAGGGGAGCCTCAGACAACTGCTCCTCTGCTCCTGTAGCAGAGGGAAAGCCTCAGCTCCCCTGCTGGTGACACGCTCTCATCCAGTGGAGACAAGGTGGGACAGGGCTCTACCAGGCAAACACCCATCACCCACCCATCAAACACCCAGGAGTGCCCAGCTGTCCTCAGGCCACGCTTGCAGGAGCCGATGGAGCGCATCCCACTGGAAAGCCACAGCTGAAATGTCCTAGGACTAAACCGCGCTCTGTGCTTCTCCAAACCAAACATCGATGGAAGCGGACACTCACGTCCCGTGGGCTCCTGCCACACGTGCTCTCCCTTTTTTCTGCCCACCTGTTTGTCCCGCACAGATCAAGACCTCCTGGCGCAGAGAACTTGCTTTCACACACCTAACCAAAAACCTGAGGAAGAGCTACCATTGCAGTGACATGACCTTCAGCTATTCGCAGGCTAGACATTTCCTTCTGACAGCTCCCACGTTCACCCTCAAATTATATGTACTGTATATGACTGTTAAGAATAATCACAGTATTTGTAGTGGTGTGTTAGGCACCAAATTATGTACAGGCAAAGCGATTAGAGAGCAGAACAAAGTGGTTGTTCATGCAGCTAATGGCCAAAGTACCACTATTTTCTATCAAGACAATTTGCAGTAAGCACAGCATCTTCTCACTCCCCAGCCAGGAGCAGCATTGCGTGAAATCTTCAAAAAACAAATATGTTATCAGAAGTCTCAACAGCGGAGCTCAAAAGGAGTTGTAACAGCCTTGATAGTTTTTAATTCTTCTCACCCCAATGCCTTTCCTTCCTGTCCCAAGTGCCTTCTGCTTCGAGCTTTGACTGCGCATTAAGCGCCGGGCACACAACTCGGCTGCAGCAATGCCGTAACACCTTCTGCTGGCTACCACCTTCAGAGAAAAAACCTGCTCTTTAAGTTTGTTTACTAAAAATCAAAATCAACTATCCGTCTCAATTCCCTGTCCTACAAGCCTTCCGTCTCAATCTCACATTCAGAGCCCCGTTTCCCAGGAGGAAGCCGGAACACGCTCAAACCACAAGCAAAAATCCATGCCTTTCGTTGCCACCAGCCTTGTCATTGGTGAGACCGCTGGGTCCAGGTACACCCAGCATCTCACACAGCAGAAGCTCAATGCTGCAGCAGGTCCAACACAGCCCCAAACCTTTGGCCCATGGTGGTTAACTTCTCCCCTTCCTTTTATCCATGGGTCTTCTGCAAAAAAGCAAACACCTGCCCAAGTCTGAGCGAGAAGGCAATCTCCTATGCTGTGCCCTTAGAAATAATGCATCTAACACGGCAATTAGCACAGCCAAACCAAGAGGGAGTTTACTTTAATGGCAGATTGTCCCGTGGGGTAGGAAGGAAATAGCAGAACTTCTAGGGAAGATGAGGAATCTCAGTCCAGGGACTGACGAGCAGCTTGTTCCAATGATGGACAAGACATGGGTGCAGCACATGCAGGAAAGGAAGCAGTGAAGCTTTGGAAGGAGGGCAACAGGAATGCTGGTGCCCTTGATAGCTCTTCCTCCAAGGTTGATGGAGCTGCCAGGAGGTACAGCATGTTCTCTCCTATTGATCTATCAATGTCTGCTTTACAGAGAAGGGATTACTCCCTTCTGATAACATAGCAAGTTTGCCACTGATGAAAATCAATGGATCCTGAGCTACCCAACCTTCATTTAATTAGATCACGCTGTAAATACGTCGGGAGCAGGAGAGACATTCTCCACGACCACCTCTGCTCTGTGTTCCTCTCCCCAGTTTTAGACAAGTCTCTTCCTGGGATTATCAAGATAAATGGACTTAACCAACAGACTTCTACTGCCCATTCTGTAGCCAAAGAAAGGAAAAGTGTACTTCTCCATCCCTGTGGTCCACAGCTGGTAAAGCCAGCCTGGAAGGGAAGGACACTAGAAACATGCAAGCAAATTACTGGCAATTAGCTTTGCAGGGAAGGTGGTTTGGATTAAGACTGAGTATGAGATCAGGCAGCTTTTTACAAGCTAAATAAGCAACAAGCAGTTTGAGAGAGATTTCTCCCCCCCCGTTCACAAGGCCAACCAAGGCCAGGTTAATTAATCTCTCTTTCCAGTTGCCCTTCTCACTATGGCTTGTTCTCCACTTTGAGCAAAGCACCCGAGACAGCTGCTCAGATCTCTCACATTGCAGGGTGATGAAAACAAAGGCACAGATGAAAATTGCTTTAGAGCTTAGCCTCTCAGAGAAAACAAACGTGCCCGTGCTGTAATTAGGACGAGGCGTACGGAAAAGAACCAGCTCTTTGACTGGTGCTTAACCAGGGATAGTAAATAAAAATAACAGCAATCCCTTCCCACGTATACACACACGCACACAAAAACAGGCAAGGAAAAGGCAGGCCTATTTTTCTGAAGCTCACATAAGAGGATGGTTCATCTCTCCTGATCGTCACACAAAGGCAGATCCCAGACTGGAGTTCGGTGCGTGCTAGAAACCAGCAGCAGCGCCATATCAAAACAAGACATTCAAACACACACTTCTCCCCCTGGGGAGAGCTTATACACAGCACAGACACGCAGTGGCGGGGTTTCATGAATTGCTCAAAGCTATTCAGATCCAACAAACCAGGGCCGCGATACGGAACATCATCTTAAAGCGGTGGCACAGCCCCCTGCGATGCTCCCAGCCAGCAGCAAGCAGCTGGGCGAGCGACATGCCAACGCTTCCATTTGGAAGCTGCCCTTCCCGCTCCTCCCTCCAGACGTGTTTTAAGGCTTTTAGGAAGAGCGATAAGTTCTCACGCCTTTGTTTTAATGAAAAGGTTCCGAGCGATATTTGCTTTAACTTGTCATTAACGGCACAATTAGAGCTGCAAGGCCAAGCCCAACAAAGCACCCGAGACGGGGCGCTCTGCACAAACGCTGCCTCCGTCCTCTTCTCTTGAGGAGGCAGCTCCTTTCCCAGCACTTATGCCGAAAAGAGAAGGAAAAAAATGCAGCAGGCACCAGCCCCAAACGTTTCCATAGCCCTGCAGCAGAGTATGAGTTAAACCCATGAGCTGTGGTGCTTTTTTAAACACAGCTGGTAAACACGTACATACAGGCAAGTCTCCTGTCTACGGAAGAACTGTCGAAAACTGAGTCTCTGAGTTTACTGGTGGTTTGGTAATATGAGGTGATGGGCAGCACTCCCTACCTGGCTGTCCACAAACATAGGTCAGCATCAGGGTTTGCCCTGTCCCAAAAGAATATCTCCGCTCTCACAAAAAAAAAAAAAACCCAAGGGCATAATCCGCAAAAAGCCAAACAAAACAAGCAGCAGGTCAGAGGGCTGCAAGCGCTCTCCTGGCACGGCTGCCGCGGTGGCAGGGAAGATCTGCAGACACATCAGGGCTGGCAAACCTTTTCTCACAAGAGACAGGCTACCAGCCCTGCTGTCTTCCACCTCTTTCAAGGTCTCCCTTCCAAGCACGTCTTATCTGTCAGCGCCGGCACAGCTCCGCAGCGCTGCACAGTCGGGCTTCGTCTGTGCAAGAGGCAGGTGCCAAAGTCTTGAGTCACCAGGCTCGCGTCCCTGCCACAGCCTGGCAGGTCCCTGCGAGCTGGGGACACGGGGAAGGAGCACAGTCTCCATGCATCCACGCTGCTCCGCAGGATCCGGGCACGATCTCCGAGGCGCTTGCTGAAAGACGTGCATTTCAGGGAGGAATAAAACACCCTTAGGAACACCTCTCCCTCCTCAGCAGGGGTGACCTAGAGGAATTGCTAAAAAACGCCTTTCTCGGGGTTTTTGGGAGGGCTCTGCTGGCAAAACGACACGCTGCAGCTCCCAGGAAAGATGCTGTGGAGCGAGGGATTCATCCTACAAACAAGGGGGCAGAAGGCAAAGGCGGCTTGACCAGGAGCTGTCAGCAGTTTTTAGTCGGAAAGATTATGGCAGTGATTCTCAAGGTAAGGGCTCTCTAAGAAAAAAGGACAAGGGAGGGAAAAAAACTACTCTTATTTCTAGATTATCTCATTTCTTGGACCCTTTGTTATCAATTGCTTTGAGATATGGCCATGGATGTCAGCAGGCAACTAGTACGCCTTCGTCCTGGCTGTAGAACAACTCCAGAACAGGAAAACTGTCCCCATCCCAGACACCTCAGTGATTGACTCCTCTTTTTCTATTGCTCTTTATCAGGGATAGAGAAAGAGTAAATGGAGCATGCACTGAAAAAAAGAACTAAAGTCAACAGAAAGACCGAGCCAAGTTACAAAATAGCACATCTCCAAGACCTTGATTCTTTTCTCAAACGTGGTTCAAATTGGCTAATGTGTTAAAAGATTACTGGGGTAGAAAGAGCAGGATAGATGGAAAGAACGCAATCACAAGTGCCTCATTTCTCTCGGAAGCTCTATTAATGGACAAGAAGCCCTTTTGCAGATAGATAAGCCCAAAGCACAGGGTAGCAGTAAGGAAGACAGAAGGAAAATGCCTTCCAGGCTCAATGCTTTCCTGTTGCACTGGCAGCTTGTCCCAGGCCTTTTCCAGGCTGCCCCGCGTGCGCACAGCCCTCGGCAATGAGGACAACTTCCCTCTCTCCCTTGCACAGCAACAGCTGATCCGCAATTAATTGTAATGCCAAGTCAGCCCTGAACTTCTTCCACTCCTTCCGCGTTAATGTCTTTAATTTATTTCTGTAATATTGCTAGTCTCGCGACTTAACTTTTCTCCACGCGCCTGTAAAGGGGAAAGATCTGGAGATAATTGCACCGCCGGGTAAGACAGGAAATCGTTTCAGACGTCAGGTCCCAAAGCCCCCTTTGATCTGGGGGCTGCTCACGTAACGGCACACAAATCGATACCGCGAGACACCCCTCCCCTGCGAAACACGTCCCGTGTCCGCCCTGACGTCCGTGGAGGTATGCCAGCTGGCGTCGGGGGTGGATTTATCCCTGGTCACACGAGCCCATCCCGCGCAGAGCTCGACAGCCGCGCTGGGAACACTCACACCCAGGAGCAGAGTTTCCTTAAGTGGATTCAGCAGGCCTGGGCTCAGTTCTCAGCTTTAACAGCCTCCGGCCCTGGGATGGCCTGGCCCAAAATGTGACACAACCCCGTCTGACTAGATTTAGTTCAGGGCTCCACGCGAGCACCCTCCGCGATGCTGCTTCCTCCCTCTGAGCTCTTTCCAGCCAATGCTCGTTAAAGCCTCATCACAAATTGTAAACCTCAACCCAGAGCTCCCATCACCGCCTCAAGCACGCCACCCAAGCGTTGTTATATCTTCTGCACGACTCGAGCAAATCATTGCATCTCGGTACCTCGTTTCCTCTAAGGGATCGTTTCTCCTCTGTTGCTTTATCTCTGGGAATCGAGACTTTAAACCCCAGCTTTAGGGACAGCATCTAGCACCAAGGGTCCTTGGGCACGTAGAGGGGGTCTAGCTGCAATGGGGATTCCAACGCTCCCAAGCGAAGATGCCACAGCCATCTTCCCACAGGAGCTGCACCAGCAGGCGATTCATTCCCGAGCAACTTCCACATGAGATACAGCTTCCCAAGGCTAATGACAGCACACGTGCTGCCGCAGCACGCGGAGCTGCCCGGAGCGCTTATCGCCTTCCCCTCAGCTTATTACACCTCGGCAGCTTTGTATCTGGGAAAAAGGACCACTGAGAAACCATTTTTGCTCTGAGCTCTCTAGCAGGGCCCGGCCCGGCTTTGAAAAGAGGGAANAAAAAAAAAAAAAAGCTCAGATAGACAGAGACACGGTTTGCTCTGGGTCAGGTGGCTGCTTTATCTCCCCGAGAGGTCTGTGCCGGCAGCGGCAGCGCAGGAGCCCGACACACATCTCGGCAGCGCAGTCGCGGGTCCATTCAGGCCGGCTTTTCACCAGGAGAACGACGGCGCCTTTGAAAGATTGCCGATTACCAGCAGAAAGGTCAGGCAGCCCATCAATACCCGGAGCGGGCAGGATCCGGGGAGCCACGCAGACGCTCCCCGGGAGAGGAGCCGCATCCCTGCCTGCACGGGGTGGACGCAGACAAGGAGTCCGACTTCCCCCCTCAACTGCTTCTGATTTCCCCAAAGTACCATCACCTGGTTTTGGGGAGGTGCAGGCGCAAGGGGAGACTCTCTGCCCCAGAGCAGGGTGGAAAAAACCAACCCAAACGAGGGGCTGAAGCTGGGATATGGCAGTTTGGCTCAGGGCACGGAGCAGGGGAGGCAGAAGCAGGAGCGGGTCCCTCCGGCGCCCGCAGGGCACCGTGCGGGGAGCGAAGCCCAGCCTGTCACATCCGGAGCGGCTCCTCCGTGCAGCGGCGCTGTGCTCGCTCAGGCGGAAGAGACCGCGGTCCCCTCCGCACGCTGGAACCAGCTCTGTTGCCAGTTCCTTCCAGTATGTGAAACAAAGAGATGTCAGCTCCCGGTGACAACGAAATTACAGTTTAGAGGAGCCCTGTACCTGTCAGGAAACAAAGCCCTGACCCTCCAGGCTGTCTCCAGGCTCTTGCAGGTTGCTCAGGCACCATTGTTAGAGGTTCTGCTCCTTCTGGAGAAGGTGGGAAGAGAGAATCGTCCCCAGCCACCAGCAGCAGCAGACACAGACATGGTGGGAACAGGCTGTGAAATTAATGGAAATGGCTTCTTTCCTCTGTGAGGAGCCGTGGGCAAAAGGGCTGGAAACTCGGAGTCTCCTGCCTTCTTCAGGGAGCGTGCCACGACCCCGGCACGTCGGGAGAGGAGAGAAGAGGCTGAGCTGACCCAGCGCCAGCCCCACGTCCCGACCTCCAGGATGGACAGGTCCCTACGGGATGCGGCATCAGCCCTGAAGGAGGAGGAGGGGAGAAATGCAGTGCCATGGCGGGCAGGACCAAGAGCCCTCCCTGCTCCCGGGCAGCCCCGAGAAACCCTCCGGCTCTGGGGCAGCATCAGGGAGAGCCGGGAACAGGAGCTGGGGAGGCAAAGGACTTGGATTTAACTCAGGTGGGAAGCAAAAGTTCAACCCTGTTCAGTCCTCAGTAGAGGTGAACTCCAGTTGCCTGCTGAAGTTGAGCCCAGCGTGCCTGGCTTTCCACTTGTTTTAGCTCAAACTCAGCACACACTTTTATTTTTTTTTTTTTTTTTTTTCTTCCTCCGGTGCAAGTCAATCTATGGAAACGAGCTCCAAGACAGCATCAGCCTTGTTTGCGTGCGCTTTAGAGCCGCGATATAAGGCAATGAACGGCATCCTGCTGCCTCAGGCAAACTCCCTGCAGGAGGAACACCGGAGTGTTGGGAATTCGGCTCTCCATGCGGAGCCCCCCATCAGGCTGGGGGGGACAATGGCCCGGCATCAGCCACAGGTGGCCGCATGGGCTCCCCGGGCTGGCAAAATGGCTGCGGCGTCGGGGCGCAGGTAGCCGCCTGCGTCGGCAGCCAGGAGCTGCGGAGCACGTAGAGAGGGAGTTTCTAATTAAAATTCCCCAGGAAACCGCTTTGGAAAGGGAAGGGGGGGTGGGGGAATTAAGGGGGGAAAAAAAAAAAAAAAAAAATAAAAATTNAAAAAAAAAAAAAAAAAAATCACAATTGCAAAATTCCTGACTGAACCATTTCATTTTCATTTGATACTACAATAGGAGAAACGCAAACAATAGCTGAAAGGAAACACTCTGATTGTCATGAAGCAAAGCGCCACGTTCATTTTTCATCAAACACGGATGAACCCTATTAAAAGAAAGAAAAAAAAAAAAGAAAAAAATCTCCATTTCCTCACTTCATTATCCTAACCCCACAGAAAAAAACGTCCCCTCAGGACAGCTCGCTGCCGGCTCCATTCCCAGTCCTGCCACCCTCCTCTGCTGCCCCAGAGGCCTCTCTTCTTCTGCCTTCCTCCCCAGATCCAAGAGATTTGGGATGGAAAGGCGCGGGAATGGGCAGGTCCCCACACCGAGGACCATGCTGGATCACCGTTTCCCCAGTGCCGGCACCACCACACAATGGCCACCTCCCCTCACAAGGCTTGGCCACGGCGCCACAGCTGGTCCATGTTGGGCTGGCCACCTCCAGCTACCAACGACAGACTCATCCCCCTCCACCGTGGCAAAAAAGAGGAAAAAGAAGACAATTTTGGCCGGCATCACTGCCGTGAGGACCACCCTTCCCACCATGGCGCCTGCCTGTGGCAGCCCCTGGCGGGGTGACGGGGCCGGGTGACAGGGCTGGGTGACACCCGTTGGAGGGGGGGATTCACCCGTCCGTGCTCGCTTACACCGTTACCGTGGTAACGCCCGCTCGGTACAGCGTGTGAAACACTCCATTCGGCTTATTGATTGAGCCGCCGTCAAATTCAATCACAAGTGAAAATGGATTTTTTAATGCGACTATTAGCTGCTTTTGAAAGGCAAATTGAGTTCAGTTATACCGAGTCAGCCATCAAAAAACAATTTGCCGTCAGCCAGACGGTCCGGCAAGGCGCCCGGTCCGGGGAGAGCCGCGGAGGAGAGGAAAGGCCGCTCGGCAGGAGGAGGCAGCTCGCTCGCCCATCTTTTGGGTGGCCCCAGGCAGGAATGGAGGGGAAATAAGGCTTCCTCCCCCGCCCCAGTCAATAATGTGCTGGATGAGGAAAATGAGGTGCAAGGCTGGGATTTGAGGAGCTACTGTGGACACTGCCCCCCGTCCCCGCAACACAACAGGGCTGGGAAGCCATCACCTGCCCCAGGGAGTTGGAAGACGGCAATATGAACCATGGGGTTCATCACAAAAACTCAAGCTGGGCTCCAGGATGCTCAAGACGGAGGCTCTCCCCGAACAGCCGGGTGTATGAGAGAACATAAGAAGGATGCACGACCCAACAGGCCCCTGTCCACACCAAGAAGACCGAAGCGGAGCCAGCATCGCCCACCTCCGTGCCACCCCACATCCAACACGATTCAACAAAGCTCATTTCCTTCTAGCAGCTGGAAAATAAGATTTTTCCCTTGCTGATTAGGGAAGCAGATTCTCATTACTATGTTAAGCGAGGATCAATATTGCAGCCAAGTCTGAAATCAGCCCCGTCTGGCGAGGTGCTGAGCACACCAGTTTCTCCAATTCAGGGCTGAGCACTGTCTCTGAGGGGCACGGACAGCTTCACAGGGACCAAGAGCTGGCAAGATGGGACAGAGCAACTTCTTTGCCAAAACCTGAAGTTTGGACAAAACTATGCTAGATGTGGCTGGATTTGCCTGTATACACATATCTGTAAGTAAAAAAACTCTAGATGTAAAAGACTTCAAATTATATACTTTTTTTTTCCCCCCTTCCTGCAGAGCTCAAGGACTATGCTGTAGTCCATTAATTATAAACTTAGTTTTTCAGAAGCCCTGAGAATCTAAAAAAGCAGACCTCAAATAAATAAATAAAAATCCAGCTTCACTTTGGGGTGCTGGCCTTTCCAATTTTCCCCCCCAATCCCATGAGCAGATTTACTCCCAGGCATTATTAAATACTTGCAAAAGCAGTCCAGGAATTTCTGTAACGGCATAATCCAAAGAGATCTGCTTTCAAAGAGTCTGTGCTTCCTGCAAAGCTCACAGTCTCAGCTAATGAGAGCTTAACCACATGTTTGTGGCAGATGAAATAGTATCATTTTGCAATTATTATCATTCAAACATTATTTATTTAACCTGCAGCCACATTATATTGACTGCAGAATTGCTGTCATTTTTACTTTTGATGGCTCTCTTATTGAGCTGAGCTTGAGGAATTGTGCTTGGTGTTCCCAGCACGGGAGACATTTTTTCCCTGCATGCTCCCCCTCTCCTCCACCAAACCCAAGTCTCTACTCCAAAGCTGGTGGTGTTTGGTGCTGGCATCCCTGAACAAATGGCCATTTACAGGCCTTTTCACATGTTTTCCTCTGCCCCACCTTCCTCTGCTGGTCATATTTGGGGGATTGATCCATTCTTACCATCAATACAAACCACCATGCACCAAAGAGTTCCAGATGCTGAAGGACAAGGGGCAACAGGCATAAAAATCGAATATAGGAAGTTCCATCTCAACATGAGGAGGAACTTCTTTCCTTTGAGGGTGGCAGAGCCCTGGCACAGGCTGCCCAGAGAGGTGGTGGAGTCTCCGACTCTGGAGACATTCCCAACCCACCTGGACGCCATCCTGTGCCACCTGCTGTAGGTGGAGCTGCTCTGGCAGGGGGGTTGGACCAGGTGATCTCCAGAGGTCCCTTCCAGCCCCAATGATTCTATGACAATGGATTTCATGCCACCTTTGCATCCTCCCCAGCTGCTCCAAAAGCTCTTATATAAAAGCTGTAGACATGGGGCAGCAGCCAGGGACGATGTGCACCCCAGAAAGTCAAAATGTAGAGCCAACCACCAGCCTTATGCTAAAAACCCTTCTCCAAGGGAGACTGCAGGGAAAGAGCAAGGTGGGTCACAGCCACCATTCCCAGTTTTTGCAGCAAAATAAGTACCAAGGGGTGCATTTCTCAAGATTTGAATCCCAGCAGGGTAAAAAAATAAAATAAAAACTTGCCCTCCCTCTCTCTCCCGGCCCTGGTTCTTTTTTCACACGTCCCTCCCCTGAAGCCTAGCAAGATGTATTCACACAACAGGAAATCCACCATTCTCCTTCGCCTTTTTCTTTTTTCCTCTCTCTTAATTTTCCCCAAATGTAAAGGATGAAGTCATCTCTCCTCCGGTGATGAAACATCTGCCTGGAGAAGCTTGCAGTGCAATGCAACATATTTTGATCAATGCTACATCTAATTACAGAGAAGAGAAAAATCACAAAGCAGGGTTTGGAATTTTATTTTCCCCAAAAACCACAAGGCATCTGAGAAAGAAGAGAAAAGCAGCAGGACTGACAATCAGACCGGAGGCAGCTTCCCCATCAGCCTTAAAAAACAACACCAGAATACAGAGTCCACTTGGAAAGAGAAAGATTTCAAAGACTGAAATTGGGGAAAGAGGAACTGCCCGTCCCGAGGTCATATGGGAATCAAATCAGAACCTCAGTATCATCAAAACCAAAGATCACTCCAGCCAGAACATGGTAATAGGCCCACATGTCCATCCTTTTGGGTTCACCAACATTTATTTAAGGTTAAGTTCTTGCAGATCCCTCATACCTACTCCAATGCACAAGGAAAGGGGGGACGGTGGTGGGGGAACGAGACATCTGTGAGAGCAATGTCAAGCCTTAATGACTGACTCACGTTCCCAAGTTTCAAGACCAACCAAACTCTTCAGGATCTTCAGGAGCCAACAGGCAGAGGGAGCAAAGGCTTGCTCCCAAAACCGCGAAGCACTGGCTTACCGTAGACAGAGGCAGTGATACGGCAGCTCCAGAAGGAAGTCCAGGTCGTTGTCAGGAAGGTCTGAAGGTATTCAGATACAGCTTACAGCATGCAACAGCAGTGGCAGAGCCCTCACATAGCCCTTGATTCCTGAAGAAAGCATGCTGACAACGGGAGAGGTCTCAAAGGCACGGCAGGCATCACACCCACACCCCCTTGATATTCAGGAGGGGCTGATTGCCTCCCTTGTTTATTGCTTTGAAAATTTCACCACGAAACGTTAGTGGGGTGCAGCCTCCAGCCGCTCTAGGATGTTGTTCGCCGCAGGAAATCGAGATTTTAGCAGTTCAAAATAAAGCCCTGATCACAATTGTTGCTATTTCTCTGTCTTGCTCTTCAAGCTCAAAGGGAGTCCATGGCTAACCAGAGAAAACCACCACCTCTAACAAGACCTTGCATGGCAAAGAACCAAATGCAGACACCTGGGGAGCCGGCTCAACTGCTTCACTGGAGATATGATGACAGGTTGTTTATAGCAGCTTACAGAAAGGCAGTACAAAATAAACAGAAGGCTACCTTCCTTCCACCCCTCTCCCCACTGAATTTCACAGGAAAATTTGATGTCTTTCTAAACGTTTCAAGTTTCCAGAAGAGGAAAACAAAACGCTGGCTGTGATGAATGGAGTTTGGCAGCAGTTCGGGACAGGTATGGCACTTAAAGCCCTGGGAAACTGTCCCAAAACCTTCAGACGCAGCAAGGAAACAAACAGTTGAATGGAAAGATGCCCACAGACAAGCAGGAGGGGGGGGCCCAAGTCCCCATTTTCCTTCACAGGTATTTGTCGCCAGTGTGCTGTTGGCCAAATGGAATGGGGGCCGGTTTGCCAGCAAGCTTTCTTCTAAAACAATTGCTCGAAGGATCGTATTCGCCATTTCTTATGCTGCTTGAGTGTGAAGACACACAAGTGAGCAGCAGGTGCCTGTCGCAAGCAAACAACGCACACTGATTTAATCCAAGTCCATCTACACATGAAGAACAGGCTGGAATAGCTGGAGCATACAGACCTCATCACCACCATGAGGGGGAAAAAAAAAATAATAATAATGGATACACCTAGAAACTGTGCCCACTGTAGATGTTCTAGGCTGTTCCAGAAAGGCCACGTCACTCCACATTGTAGTTTTCCACCAAGTCCTGTCTGTCAGGGAGAGAGAAAAATATGACCCTGGGGTTCTCCAAGATGGAATTAGTCCTCCAAATTCTCCCCTCTGGACACACACACGTGTGTGCGTGGAGGGTGTGCGTAGTCATCTTGGCAAAGCACCCTGCACTCCCATTCCTCAAGCAGCCCAGATCCAGTGTTGACAAGGTCAAATGCAAGAAGAAAGCTCACCCAGGGCTAATGGGAGGCAGACAAATGGAAGATTAGTCACCATCCAGATGTCTGTGTTTGCAGGGAAAGAGAAAAGCGCAGGAAAAAAGACCAGCTGATGAGGGGTGGAGGCCATGAGAGACGCGAGATGGTGTGGGACTCAAGATCATGGTATTCAGTCTCTGGCTCTGCCTCCAAGCCACACAGCATCTGCTTTCCTCTCTGCATGCCCCCAGTTCACCTCTTGGTCTCCGTCTCCTCTCGGGGCACTGGAAGCTCTTTGGGGCTTGCAAGGGCAAGTTCTTCCAAGCACGACCAAAATCCCCGAGTCCCAAGTAAGCAGGGTCAAAGGGAGAACTCGCTGTCCTAACCCTTAGCAGGACAGCCCTGGGAGAAAGAGAGTTTTCTTCTCAGCTATTTCTGCTGTCATGCAGGACACAGGAGAGCGTTCCCAAGCTGATCTGCCAGTCTATTTGGAGCATCACTGTTTGCCTAAGCAAATAGCTCAGAAAGCTCCACAAATAGCAGGAGAGTTGGCTAATTGGGAAGAAGTCAGAGAACCACAGAGAAAAACGCATGCAGGCAGCACCGAAGGCAGCAAAGAGTATGGCTGAAGGGGTCTGGACAGCCCAAGGGCACGTTTGCCCTCCATAAATTGTTATTCTTGGTCCCAGTGCCTCTGTCAACAACACTTTCCACATATGCAAATAGGACCATACTCCTGCAATTACATGGCAATCAGAGGCAAATTACATTCTTGCTGTTTACTTTCAGTGTCCTTAATTAATCCGGTTATTAGACGATTAATGAAGCTTGTTTGGTGAAAAACTCATAGCATTTACAGCAAGAGCTCACACATGCACCCAGCTGGCATCTGGCTCTGCAGAACTGGCACACTGAGCTGGAGGCCACAAGTCCAAGCCTGGTCCCCGAGGCCAGCAGAGCTGGGGTGACACTGCGACCTGCCCCACGGCTCAGAGGGGCTCAGGGCTTGGGTTTTTCCATCCAGCCCTCCACTCCACCGCTACCCCACAGCGGGAGAAGGAGCTCCATCCTTCTGCTGGAGGACGGAGAGCGCTCCATCTCCTAACCACGCAATCTCAGCGCCCTGCACGGGCAAGTCCGGCATCCCAACATCCCTCTCCAGGAAGGCTGGGAGACACAAGCCCACCCTTGCTGGCTGCTCCTCTCCAAAGACAACAGGGACCATACCAGCAGCTCTGGTGACAGTACAAAAGCTGCTGGAGAAGACTCCCAGCTCCGTGCAGCCGCTGGCCTCCGTCTTCCCTCCGCCACCAGCCAGCTCCCAAGACACCCTGCCCTCCCCAAAGGTCACCCCGGCTCGTGTTTGGTTAAGCTGCCGGTAATTAAGTGGCATGTTCAGCTAATGATCAAATCGCTGCACCAGGAGCATGAAAGACTGAGGAGAACTAATTAAGAAGCTCATTTGCATACTCCAGTTTCCGGTGCATGTATGGGGTTCCCATAGCAACTAGTACAAAAGCTGATGATGGTGTGTGGGTTTTATTGGGTTTTAAGTGCTGCTCCTTCCCTTTGTTATCCCCAGCAGATAACAAAGGCCCTGCAAGAAAGGTGGGGTGACACCGGGCTCAGAAGGGGGATTTCTGCACAGTGAGGAGGAACGGGAACGTGCTCCAAGTGTAGCGGGGGCTGATGCTACTCACAGTGCCATTCAGTTCAGACACCGGGAGAGTAGGTGCCTTGCTGGTGGATGCACAGCCCGAGAACACCCTTCAACATAAATCCCTGACCTGACGCTGCTGTGTCAGAGAGACCTTCATGAGGCACTTTGGCCCCATCTCCGTGAGGAGCAGACAGCTCCAGAGAGAACTTCTGCAGGGGGTTGCACCAAATTTCACAGCAGCCCGGTGTAGAATCATAGAATCATGGAATCACTTGGGTTGGAAGAGACCTTCAAGATCATCCAGTCCAACCATAACCTACACTGCCAAAACCACCCCTAACCCATGTCCCTCAGCACCACGTCCACCTGTCTTTTAAATACCTCCAGGGACGGCCATTCCACCACCTCCCTGGGCAGCCTGTTCCAACGCTTGAGAACCCTTTCCATAAAGAAGTTTTTCCTAATATCCAACCTAAACCTCCCCTGGCACAACTTGAGGCCATTTCCTCTTGTCCTAGAAGCACCCTGCTGGCTGCAGGGATGCGTTGAACACTGTGGGACTGGGCAAGAGCCCCTAAAAACTGCATCCCAGTGATGGGCAAGAAGGAAACTGGACAGGTACCAGCGACAGTGTCAGCTCAAGTCGCAGCAGTTCCCTAGCGCTGGAACACAGTCCAGTCCATGCTCCCTTCCTCATGTCACTTCTCCTAAGCACTGTGATTTTTTTTTTCTGCCTTGTATTTCTGGCAAGAAACCTTCGCATTTAGATAAGGAATAAAGCCTGGGATCAGATCTGAACTCTGCAGCAGAGAAGATCAACCTTTTAATGAATTAAATATATTCTAAACTAAATGCAACCTCTTAGTGCTCAAAAATTTGAGTGAGAGTAACTTAAAGAAAAAGCCAACAATCCAACTCATTTCAGCTCTCGCCGGCTGTGAACTGGCCACAGGCCAATCAATTATCTTGAATTTATTTGTTATTCAACTTCCCTTCAACAGCCAATTTCCAGGCTGTGAATTGGAGGCGAGCGGTTCCTCCGGGGCTGGCCACACTCTCATTTCAGGAAAGTTTGCAGGGAAGCAGCTTGGCCGGGCAGCCTGGGAGCACCGCTCAGCCCAGGGCGATGCGGAGCGTGACACGGGCTGGAGCAAGGCAGGATGCTCCAGCTGGCATGTTGAGTGCGGGGGAGATTTGGAGGGACGTAGGTTGTTTGACATCCAGCAGCAGCAGCACTTAGAGATGCAAACACAGCCCACGCTACAAGAAGCATCCCCCCCCAAGAGGCTGCAGGGTCCTGCCAGGGCTGGGAAGATAAGTTTAGTTGCTCCCCACTAATTTTTTATTGTTCAGGGAGGACACACAGTGTGAGCTACGTAGCCCTGCACTAGCAAAGCTTGTTTTGTCATGGAGACCAGATGCCTGCAAGTGGAACACGGAGGCCAAGCGTGGGCGCAGAGGTCTGCTGGGCTTGGCAGGGCCGTTTTGGGAGCGGGAGGCTGCGGGGATGAGACCTCCGCTGGTCCACTCCAACCCTGGGCTGCCCCCCAGCCTGAAGGTTTTGGGGTGCACGGAACAGGGCTGACCCCCCCCAGCTCTCCCAAAACACTGGAAGCAAACGGATGCTGAAAACCCCAAACCAGGCAGCAGAGGAAGCAGCGGCGGCGCTTCGTGCAGCCACGGTTACGCTGCAGCTAAACCACGTGCAAAGCACCGTCAGGGTTTGTGGACACCCGAAGCTTTTCCACCTCCACTTCAAACACTGCACCTCGCTATTACCCATAGCCATACACAAGCAACCCTCCCTCTGTCCCCAGTCTACCCAGCACCCTGGAAATATCTCCCAAGCCTCCAAGCTGGAAGACATCCCCCTTGCCCATCCAAAGCCTTCTCCTCCCCTAACATTGTTTTCATTTCCCCCTCCCCCCTCTTTTTTATTCTCAATAAAAACATAATTACAGGCTTTTAAAAAAAGCAAATTATAGTGACATACTTTAATTATCTCCAAGCAATGGAGGACTAAATTACACAGTCAGGGAATCGGAGGTTACCTAAAAATAAAAGCAAGAAGCTTCATTAAATGCTAATTGCAGCTTTCACCATTGAAGTGAGATTTCAACACAATCTGCCATTGACTCGCTCGGCCATACAAGAGGACGGTGGTGCTAGGGAGAGACCCTCGCATCCACATGCCTCCATCCACGGCTGCGTGGGATTGCTTCCCTCCGGACACAGGGACCACTTCTCCGAGGGGAAACCAGGCAGTCGGCGCGTCCAGCCCCGCTCCGCCGCTGGTCCTTCCCCAACCGCAGGGCTGGGGTGCTCCCACCTCTCTCCGGGACACCCACTGCCCACCCAAGAGCACTCAGAGGCATCACCGGTGTCTCAGCAGCGCTGATGTGCTCAGCACAGTGCTCCTTCCTCCTTGCTGGTTTCCCACAGCCCAGGAAAATTAAGTTCGATATCTCCATTTGCATCTTCAAAGCTTCCTAGTGGCCCAACAAGGTCCTGATGCTCCAAGGCCAAAGGTTTCGGCTGCCAGCGGGTCTCACTGGGAGAAATGCTTCCCAGGGCTGAAATTAGCTCAACTGGCTGGCTGCAGAGCTGGTCCCACACCGCGTAACCAACCGCAACATCCGTCACAGGCTTTGCTGCCTTCTGCTCTAAATGCAAGTCACACCTTGCTCCGAGCAGCGCTCGGATCTCCTGGGGCCAAACCAGGACTCTGCGGCTTTCCCGGTGGGAGAGGAGCTGGATGGAGACCTGTCTTGGACCAAGGAACAAGCCATTTTATACTCCAGCCCTGCTCTTTCCATCGCCTTCCTCTAGATTTGCTTACTGAGGAGCTTTGCCGTGGTTTCAAGAGGAGGTCTTCAGATCCGGGTGGTGGGGGAGCAATTCTTCCCAAGTCCTCCTACGGAGGAGGAAGGGATAAGGTGGCAGGCAGACCAAGAAAATCGCAGAGAAATTATTTTGTTTTTCTATTTCCTATCGAGTTGGCCTAATTGTGCCGCTAAAGTCTGTAATTTGCCTCTCACAGAAGAGAGTTAATGACAGGTTCCACACGCTGCCGTTCTGCGCAGGGCTGGGGAGAAGAGCACACACACAGCTTCCCGCTCCAGCCACTGGCGGTGCCCTGGAAAGGATGGTGGGACACCAAAAATTCCTGTTTGTCCCTGGAGAAGGGAGCTCAGGAGAGGAGCCGGCGACTGGGAATGGCAGCAAAGGCCAGCAGCAAGTTTAAGGAGAGGGAAGATACGAGCAGGCGATGGAGGGAGATGGCGCCAGCCTGGGTTTCTCCTCCCACCTTCTCAGATTCCCAGAAAAAGTGAAAGGCCCAAAGGTCAACTACTCAGGGAACTCAGGCAGTTATTGCTATTTAAATTCAACAACTCTTCACAGACATAAGGGGAAAATCAGACAAGTGCTTTTAAGCTGCAAGGGAGGCGAGGAAGAGAAACAACAGCACAGATTTCAGGACAGGCACCTTATTAAAAAAAAAAAAAGTATACACAGACTACAACTAGGAATTCCCTCAACAGATCACACAGTATCTATTCTGCTCTTCTGCTCAGCCACAGGCAGCAGAATTGCCCTCAAAAATATTAAGCAAAGCAGAAACCTGATCCTAATAGACACCAGCTTTCTCCCAAAACTGCCCCAGCAGCAGCTATCGCCTCGCTGCAGATATCAGCACCAGCGCCTGCCCAGATCCACGCCACTCTACATCTATCTCAATTGCTTATAGACTGCTCCCTTTTAATTAGCTTTCATAATCAAATAAGTGTCTAGAATTAAACAGCACTGTATCATGAAATGCCATATAAAATTAACCAGCCGTGTTCAGGGGGGGTCACTGCACCCGCCGCTGAAATGCACCCAGCACTGGGAGGGATACAGGTCTATTTAGCAGCACACAGGAACAGAGCCAGTAAGCCTAGCTTTTAGCTGAGGGGAAAAAAAAAACCAAAAAATTGGGCCAATTAAAATTCTGTTTCGAGACCAGTGAGGTTGGATTTGTGCAAATATTTTGCATATCTGTTTAAAAGCATCTTTATATCATTTAAGCTAAAGCCTATAAGGAAGACGGCTGAATCACTGTAAAGCACACTTACACCAAAATGAGTACCCACATGAGGGCTCTTTTGATTTCACACTCTACCAGATCCATCAAGAAATCAGGGGAGCTATTGTGTTTAAATAGGGTCTGATGTATGAGGGGGAACGTGAACCTACTTGAAAGCACATTTGAAGTTTAGTGAAGTGACTTCTTCCCCGAGCACCAAGCAAGCACCAAAAGCGCCTCTTTGGCATGTGCCACCCCAGCCATTGAAGCCCAGACCCTCCCAGTTTCCCCTACCAGGTGCTGGGGGCTGCCAACAGCAGCATCCCAACTCGCCCTCCTGCACACCTTTTGCCAGCCCCAGCGGTTGGCAGGATGCGCTCCGGGGCTGGCTGCGTTTTGAAGGCTTGAGAATGCTTGAGAACAAGAGAAACACAGAGCAAACACCACGGAGAAGCACTTGCACACGAGAAAAATAGTTCACCCAGCTACTGAAGTGGAGCAGTTAGATCAAAACAGGTCTCCACATCCCGCCTGGTGGAAGCCATCAGCCTGGTGGAAACCATCACCAACCCAGTAGACACCATCATCAACCCAGTGGACCACCTCGCTACCACAGGTCTCCTCTTCCCTGCTCCCCATCCAGTTCCAGCATCCCACCATGCCCTCCACAACTCCCCAGACAGAGGGAGGACAGAGGAACCTGGAAGATCTGTTTGGTGGCAGCACGGTCAGTCCCCAGCCACAACCTCCCCGCAGGGCTCAGAGCATCCCTCCCCACAGACACTGCAAGGTGAGGGAGGGGGATGCTGTAATTAAGGTAGAATCCACCTTGCCAGTCATTATCGGGCAGAGTTTGGCATGGAAAGCTGCTTGTAAGAACAGCAAAGTGGTATCTCGGAGCTAGAAACAGCACCAACGACATCAGCTTGGGTTTCCTGGGAGCCCTCTGAACCAGGCGGCACTTCACACCCGATCCGACAGTGATGGATGCGGTGGGAACGGAGCAGGTTTTTTTTCTCCTAAGAATGTCTCTTGACAAGTATGATCTTATCAAAGTTCCAAGCTTTTCATTATATTTCTTTTTACCTTTTTTTTTTTTTTTTTTTTTTTTTTTTTTTTTTAACTCCTGCCTTCAAGCCACACTCTGGACTCTCCGGGCCTGCAGGGAACAGTCACGTTTCCCTTCTGGCCCGGATCAATGGCTGAAGCTCACCATGGTGCTCAGAGCAGCACCGAGCCTTCTCCTGCCCGGGGCACGCAGCGGGGACGACCCACCGGAGGAGAGCAGAGCTGTGATTAATGCACAAATACGTCTAGAAATACACAAAACACAGGGGTAACTTTACTCATGCTCAGAGAAGGGAATACATGGACACCTTCAGGCCAGGATGAGCACATCCAAAGGGACAGGGAGACATCCCAGCACCCTCATTGCCTCCGCGAGGTCAGGACATCTCCACCAGCTCCAGTGTTTTTGCTGGGCACCTAAAGCAACAACCTGCCCAAAACCTGGAGGCAGCCCTGCTTCCCAGGGCAGGCAGCAGCACCTTCCCCTGCTTCCTTTCCCCACCTCCCAACTGCTCTCCAGCAGGAAGACAAGCTGGGACCATCTGCTCCAAACCCAGCGGCCCCCAAGCACAGCCACCCCCTTTCCATGGGCTTTTCCCAGAGCACAGAAACACCAGCAAGAAACACACCAAACCTCCCCAAAACAGGCAAAAAAACCCCCATGGCTCTTTGAACAGCCCCATACCTTGCAAACCAGGCTGTTATCCCAGGCGAGGGGCTGAAGCCAGGAAGAGGAACCCTCCTTGCAGGGGGACAGAGCTGCTTTTGTTAGCTGGTAGCTCCCTAATTAGCCCAGGTTGATCCTGATGGGAAGGGTGGAGCTCGCCCTGCCTCTGAAGGAGGAGGGGGGGGCGGGGAAAGCCCTGGAAAATTCCTGGAAATTTCCTTCCTTTCTGCTCCATCCCTGCAGCCTCAGCCTACACCTTAGGGAGAAGCAAATGGGGAGGAATCAGCCCTTTCTGCCCCAGATCCTGCCTCAGCCCCAGGGGCAGCACAGGCTACAGCGTGTGTCCCGTGTGTCCCGGAGGATGCTGAGCTCTCCTTTCCCTGTCCCATCCCCTCGGCAAGCACCCCTGGAGCACTTGGCCACCCAAAACCTTCCCCGTCAGCCAAAACCAAGTCACCTCCTGGAGCCTGGAACGAACAGTCACCAAGAGACAGCAAACGCCGAGTGCAAAACCATGGTCTTTTATTAGAAATCTCCTCGTATAAAAATGATCATGCTCTACACAGTCATTGAATAATTCATAAACATCCAGGCACTGAACTTTGTTTTTTTTTGTGTGTTTTTGTTTTTTGACTGGTCGGTACATAAAGCAGACATATTTCAATCCATATGGTCATCACATACATTAATTAACCACCTATAGAAATCAGCACTTTGAACACAGTCTAGGTTTTATTTTATTTTATTTTGTTGTCTGTTTTTTATTTAAATTTTATGTATTTTTATTTATTTTTCCTTTTTGCAACATATAGAATTTGGTAGGATACGGGAGAGAGAGAGTGAAGAGGGACGGAGGAAGACAGGAACAAAAGAAAATGGAGATCTTTTTTTAAAAAAAAAAAAGGAGAAAAACAGAAGGTTCTGCACAACCACAAACAATCTCACAAATTCCAGAAAAGGGAAAATGCTGGGTCTCTTTTTTTTTTTGTTTGCCAAGATACAGAAAAAAAAAAAAACCAAAGACTTGCCGAAGTCCCTCACCTCTTCCCTGCGCTACGTCCCCCCTGCTCAACTGTTCCTCTTCCTCCGTGGGGAGGCATGCATTGTCACGGTGGTTGGTTGGTGGTTTATTTTTATTCTTTCTTTGTTTTTATTTTTTTGCTGCTCTTGATCGCCATCTTCCCTGGGAGCTCTGCCCAGCTGCCCAGCCAGGAGCGTGTCCCCCCTCGCTGCCACCTCCCCGTCCTGTCCGGCTCCCCCCTCCAGCGTCCGGCGACGAGCGATGTGACTCAACTCCCTCCCGCGTCGTGGCATCCGCAGCCTCCCTCTGTGCCAGGCAGTCAGGATCGCTGGAGCTAAATGGCGTGGTTGCTATAGCTGACGTAGGTCTGTTTGGTAGCCAGTGCTGGAGAGAGAGACAAACCTCACATGTATCGTTAATGTCCACCCTCCCTTTCTGGCCCCCATCCCGTCACCCTGACCCGAGCGTCGCGCCAGGAGGTGCTGGCGGGGACAGGATGTGGGGTGTGCTCACGGATGTGGCCAGCGCCGACACTCGGGATCATACAATCATAGACTCATAGAATCACTTGGGTTGGAAGAGACCTTCAAGATCATCCAGTCCAACCATCAACCTATGCCAAACCCACCCCTAACCCATGTCCCTCAGCACCACGTCTGCCCGGCTTTTAAATACCTCCAGGGACGGCGATTCCACCACCTCCCTGGGCAGCCTGTTCCAATGCTTGAGAACCCTTTCCGTAAAGAAGTTTTTCCTAATATCCAACCTAACCCTCCCCTGGCACAACTTGAGGCCATTTCCTCTTGTCCTGTCGCTTGTTACTCGGGATCGTTTCCCTGCGAGGGCGCTGAGCCAGGGCAGAGGGGCTGAGCCCCACGGCAGAGCCCTCGTGCACCCTCTAAAGACAGTTCACCCCGAAGAGAGACCTCGGGATGTGACATGAGCCACGGGGAATGTGCTCTTCGGCTCCCGTTCCCTTCCCTCAGCAGCTTTTTACAGACAAACCCGCAGGTGCTCCAAGTTCCCAAAAGCTCAGCTTGCCCCAGCCCTGCACGAGCACGATTTGGGATCTCAGCTGGGTGCCCTGCACCCCTGCATCCCTGGGAGCGGAGCAGCAGGGCAGAGGCAGTGCCAGCAGCGGGTGGCACAAAGCCAGCCCGCCCGGCTGCGTCCCTCACCACAGATCCCTGTGCCCGTGCTCGGGTGCTGGAGAACATGTAGGCAAACCTGCTGCCACCTTCCCTCTTCCCCGCACACACCAGCCCTCGGGATGGGGTTGGACACACAAGGAGAGGAGGCGGCGATGGCTACAAAGCCACCACACGTCCCACACTGACACCGGGGGACCCAGAGCCAGGAAAACACCAGATAGCACTAAATCCTCCCGCTCCCTGCAAGGCTGCTCCGCTGCCTTCGGGCTCGGAGGCTGCAGCGCGTCGCTTGCTGTTGTGGTTTGGGAAAACCCCTAACAATTTATTCTCGCTTAGACAATTATTCTCTCACCCGACGACCCCTCCCCACCCAGGAAGGGGAATCGGGAAGGAAACAGGAAAACCCAGGCGCTGAAAGATAAACAGATTTAATAGGATAGAACTGGATAATGAACAGTACTAACACAAAGGAACCCATATTGATCCCGATATCCATATACACTGTACAAGGATTATACTCAGCCAACTCTATCAGTCGGAAGCCGTGTGCTCCCAGCAGTGGACAGGGAATGTCGGACACTGCAAGCGCTACGGCTTCAGGAAGAAGGGAAGGGCTCAGGGATCCGGCACTAGGGCAAGAAGTCCTCTGGATCACTGCTGTCAAGGGGGAGCCATCGAGGGGGAGCGCATGAGCAAGGGGGAAAAAAACTCTACTTCCCAACAGACTTCCTAATTTCTATGGAATGTGCCGTTCATGGTCTGAAATAACCCTGTTGGCAGCTGGGGGCAAGTGCCCGAGTCTCGCTCCTCCTCATCCCTGCACCTGGCCAGCTCGAAAACACCGAGACCTCGAAACCCCCCCACCGTGGCTGGCTGTACAGTAAATATCTTCACTAATTCAGACACCAGAGTCTTACACAAATACAGCTTTCCCAAGCATTAGGAAAGAAATTAGCCCTGTGTCGCTCACACCAGGACACTTGCTTTTATAGCAGCGGCCACAGCTCAGGGAGAGGCGGAAGCAGCAGCTTGCAATGCCCTGGCTTGTCTTTGGCTGGGCACGATGCTCCGCAGGGATCCCACCGTGACATCCCCAGGTGCCACAGGGCTCAGCAGGCACAGGGGCACCCTCCAGCCAAGGACACAGACAAGTGCCACGACAAAGTCCAAGACAACCTGAGCAGCACGAATGCAACCTCTGCGGAGACCGTCCCCTGTGGCACCGCGCAGAGGGGACGCCTAGCAGCTCTCCCTCCGTGGTGGTGCCTCGCTGGCGAATGAACCGTGCTGCAGATTTCAGACCGGTATTCCCAGACAACAATTAGATAGGCCATAAGAAATCAGAGCTGACAGAGCTATTTGTTAGCCACAATGTTTTCCTGGCCAATCTGCCCATATCAAAGCCCTGTGAATTATTTATTCTGTTGTTTATTTAAGGATACGTGACCCGCCAGTGACGAAGTGAAAAACGGTCCCTAGGTCCTGCGCTGAGAACCCCGCCGTGCCTCCCGCCCCCCACCTTGGCACACCGCTGCCAGCCCCGCTCGCCCCAAGCTCCCGCATTCCCCATGCGAGGCGCGTCGGAGCCAGGGATGCGGCAGACGGGAGGCTCAGCTCTCCCTGCTCCCGGCACGTACGATCCTCAATCTCCGGCTGCGAGTCCCGCGGGGGAGAAGGATGCTCGACGCGGCGGAGAGCATATGGGAATGTTTGGGTTCAGGTCCCAGACGAGGCACTCGCTGCATCTGGGCCTCCCAGCCCTGCTGCAAAGGATGCATCAGCCCTTCGTGGCAGCAGAGCCCTGGCCAGGAGCTGCGTGTGACTGGAGGGAGAAAAGGTGACACACACCACTGCTCCTACAGCATCACAGCCTGTGACACCAGTGCCACAGGGAGCCTGGCACCAGGTGGCTCCCCAGGATAGGGCTGGCAGGCTCCCAGCAAGCCCTTAAACGTGGGGAGCCCACAGACACCCCCAGCCTCGCCTGGAGCATCTCTTGCACTGACAGAATGGGGGTGACAGAGGGACCCCTACCCGCGGCCACGTTGGGACGGGGCCACAGACCACATGGAGCTGCAACAGCGGCTGACAAAAGCCACCTCCCGCATGGGGGGAGAGGGGGGTCTGGCCGTGTAGCTGCCCTTCGCAATGCAGGTGGGTAGATGGAAGAGTCGATTATGCAGAGAGCCCCTGCCTACAGAGGGACCCTGCCTACGGAGAGCCCCTGCCTACAGAGGAACCCTGCCTATGGAAAGCCCCTGCCTACAGCCCCACCGCCGGCGAGAGCCCTTACACAGAGCGATGAGGATACGGAGGTTACACGGAGATGCCAAGGGATATTAAATAGCTCAGGCTGCAAAGAGAGCAAGCGTGGGATTACAAAGACAATCATGGCTTTCCATGGAAATGCTGTTTGGTCTCCATCCCGCTGACGCTGGGAACCAGAAACTCTGCTGGTACATGAGGAACGTTTGTATTTCCATGGGGTTTTCTTCAGATTTAGCCCAAATGGGATTTCCCTTCTCAAAGGACTCCTGCACCATTGGCTCCATTTCTTCCTCCTGCCAGGCTCTGGTTTTGGAAACCCAAATGCACAACAGGCACACACGCACTTTCCGAGTGTTTCCCAAGCCCCCAGCTTCTCTTCCCAGGGGATATGGCTGGCTCTGTCCCTGTGTCAGCCTTCACTCCAGCCTGGCCTCCGGAACAGCGCGCAAGCAGGCACCGAACACCTTTCCCGGTCAGCCACAGCAGAGCCCTCCCGGGAGCAGCTCCATGTGCCCAGGGTGGGTTGACATTAGGATCCTTCTCCGGGCGTTGGAGCAGATTTCCATGTGCTCCAGCCGGCATCTCACCCAGTGGCAGCACGAGCGTGTCTCCAGCCTATTTCCCATGCCAGCCACCTGGCAGCATTCCCCATGGGATAATGTAAACGGGCCTGCGGAGGGATGGGAGCGCCAGGAGCAATCCGGATCAGAGAGAGGCAGAACACGTCCTATCTCACCCCTGTGGCTGCAGTGACAGAAAAGAGCTTTTCTTGGGTTAAATGAAGGAACGGGGAATCTCCCCTGCCCCCAGACAGGACATGATGCTGTCCCCTCTCCGAGAGCCAGGAATCCCTACGGGTGCTGTGGCTGGAGCACAGATACCCGGAACACACCTCGGGGTGGCTTCGGGCACGGCAGGGAGCGGAGTGACCCCCAGCCCACGGGATGCAGCCCTTCCAACGCTGCCCTCGCTGCTGGGGGACGGTGGGCCAAGCCACGGGGAAGGAGGGAGCAGAGATATCCCTTTGCCAAGGAGCAGCGCTGTCGGCATTGCTTGCACCCATGGAGGACAGCATGACCCAGCAGTGAGCCAAGGCTTTGGGCTTCCCGGCATCGCGTCAGGCCCCAGCAAGACCAGTTCCCCAACCCTGCAGGGAGCCACGTTACCTTGTGTTTCCAGATTTTCACAGAGCTCCGATTTGGCCTCTCCATTGGGGCGGAAACCTCCCTTCTGAGAGAACTTGTTGGACATGGTGGCCGCCGTCACCACCGCCTTGAGGCTCCGCTTGCGCTTGGGCACGTTCTGCTCCGGGTGGAAGAGGATGATGTACACCTTGGGCATGTAGAGCATGCCCAGGGACACCGAGGCACTCAGACTCACCGAGATGGTGAGCGTCGTGGTCTGGATGTACATCTGCAAGACACAAGGGCATAAGCTGAGACCCACCATGGCTCTGTAGGATCCAGAAAGGGTCAGCTGGGAAAGGAGGAGAGGAAACAGGAGAAGGTGGAAAAGTTGGGGTTAAATAAGTGAAGGGATGGGGAACCAGGGTTGGAAATGTTGGCAATATTGGATCTTAAACATCAGACTCAACTTGTTGCATGGGCCAAGGTGCATCTGGAGAAGCCTCCAGCTCACTTTTTGCTGTTTCCCCACCTGCAAACACAGGGAGGCCGTTGCTGGTGCCCTGACCTGCGTTTCGGAGCTCTGGCACAGCCTCCCTGTGTGCCGAGCCCTCCCAGCACCCACGCACGCTCCGGTGGCACCCCAACTCAAAACCATCCCCAGAGAGGGAGCCCCCCACCCTCTTCACCCTCCCTCTCTCCTCCCCAGCACCCACAGCACACTCCACCGGCCGCAGGGCAGGAGCTCTGATGCCACGGTGATGGCACAGCAAGGACACCCACACCCAGCCCAGGGCGCCCCCCGTTCCCCCTTCTCCCTTCAACAGGTAATTCCCATTCCCCAGCTGGCTCCCTGGGCCGTTGTCATGTAAGTCACATATTACACACCGACGTTGCCTTTCTGCAGTCAAAACTAATTTCACGCTCACTGTCCAGGACTAACAGTGACAGATGTTTTGCAAAATGAAAGCCCATTAATCTGACTGTAGAATAATCCATTTTTCTACGGAAGGCGTTTGGCAGGCTCCTCGCAAGCCGGGGGCATCTGAAGCAGGTGGCAACGGGAGGCGAAGAGACCCCCCCTCCCTCCGCCCATTCCCACCTCTCATCCCTCAGAAACACAGGAGGCTGGGTGGGCAAGACCCTCCGTGAGCATCCCTGCGCCGGCAGCATCCCTGCTCCCGGCACAGGGCTCTGTCCTCTCCCGAATCCTCTCCTCCCACCACACAGCTCACTGGTTGGGCCTCTCCAGGAGGAGCAGGGAGAGGGCTCTGGGTCTTCGGGTGCCTTTGCACCCACCTTTTTTTCCTTTTCCAGCCGTGCTCGGACACCGGGGCTGTTCTGCAGGTTGCTAACAAGGTTTTAGGAGGCATAAGGCAGTTTTTGCACTTCACCCTATGGATTCGGTCACAGCGTGGTGGCCAGGGTTTCTTCTGCGGTTGTTTTCCATACGGGATTTAGTGCCACACAAGGCGGCAGGACCTGGAGGAACCAGGGGAAGCCTGGGGGCAGCAGCACCAGCAGGTCCCCACGTCCCCACCTGCACACGCTTAACTTGGGGGCTCACTTTCTGCAGTCAGTGGAGGAAAAAGGTGACCAAGGACAGAAGGTGAGCACAGAGGCTCTACACGGCTCCCTGGGGAGAAGGCGCATGGAGGCAGCTCCGACCCACGAGCAAGAGCCAGCGGGATGCAACAGCTCCCGGCCGGGACTATCATCCCACCCCAGGACCTGCCAGTCCCAGGTGTGACCATGTAAAGAAACATTTCACTCTCCATCTCCTGCTTCAGAAACAAACACACATGCCCAAAAGCATTTCAACTCGACCCGAAAGGAAAAAAAAAAAAAAGCTTGCTCTGAGTCAACAGAAAAGTTTTGTTTGTCCCCAGAATAAAACCTATTGCCGTCACATGCGCCAGTTTGTTTGTTCCACCTTCTCTCTATATGCACGCAGTCAATCTAGGCAGTTTTTGGAAATAAAAATGTCATTTCGTCAAGGAAAGTCAAAACATATCTGTGTGCCAGAATATCTGCTCCTTTTTTCTTTTTTTTTTTTCTTCCTTCTTTTTTTTTATTTCCTCGCTGAAACACTCCAGACTTTGCCGCAAGTGTCCTGGACTCACCAGGAGTGAGGGCAGCACTGGGACACCAACTCCAGGCACCCCAACCCCTGTCCCAGGGACTGGCACAACTCCGTTTGGCACCAGTGTGACACCNCTCCTGGTCCTCAGCAGATGCCTTTTCAAGGAGCTGCACTTTTCAATCCAGCAATTTCCATATTTCCTGCCTCTGCAGTGACTCCCACCCGTGCCTCGGGACTCGGAGGCGTTTCGGCAAAGAGGGAGAGAGCAGCTGAGCTTCAGCTCAGACAAGAGACAAGACGTCTCCCGTCACGCTTCCCCCTCCGCGCCTGGGTCGGGGCTCCAGCCCCCGGCTCCACCGGGGACTCCCCTCCGCTGAGAGCCCGGGCGGCACCAGCTCCAGGCTCCCCACATCTCTTAGTCCTCCTCAAACCCCTGCAGCACTTTTGGGTCACCTTCACCCTATTTATTTCCGCCATTTGCCAGAAACAGCCCTGTTTTCCGCAGCCCGCGCTAACCTCAACGGCTTCGCGTCCCGCCGCAGCAAGCCCTTTTTCAGCTCAGAGGGAAATATTTTTAGCCTGGAGTCTCAACGCAGCACAGTTAACCTTCTGCCACATCAAAAAAAAATGACCATTTCTCACGATTTTGGTTCTTACTCTCTTAATTGGTTTACCAACCCAGGGTGCCACTTCGCCCCTCCGTTAACAACACTTGATCTCCCTCCGGAGCCCTTGGAGGTGTGCGCTGCCGTTCTAAAAGAAACTACAGCTCCCGGTTCAGCCGCATGCGCTGTTCCATGGATGGGATCAAAGAGCACAGCCCATCTCTGACTCAGGATGATGACGCTGCGTGGAGGGATGGCAGCAACCCTAAATGACCCAACACAAGTCCCCAAGCCCAGCGCTGTGCTCAGCCTTTGCCCCAGAGCTGGATGAGCCCGTCCTGCCCCGGGGGAAGCAGCCCAGGCTCAAGGCACAGCCCGGCACAGCTTCTGTTTATCCTAAAGCAAGTCTCTGCCATTAATTGGCAAAAAACCCCCCCTCTAAATCCAGGCCTGACCCAGCTACGAGAGATTTTGCACCACCACGGGTGCCAGGGAAGGGAAAACCTGCTCAAACCACTGGACATTCCTTCTTATTTCTTCTTCTCTCCTCCTTTTCCCTGGCTGAAAGAAAATGCGATAAACAGAGAACCAGACAATGACACTGCTGTTCAGCTGCCGTCTTATCAGCGCAGGAAATTGTCTCTTTCTTTAGATCCTCTGTTATTGCTATTTCTGTAATCCGCTGGGATCGGCAGGGATAAGAGGTTCTTTTGAGAAAAGGCTTGGGGGACTTGTTATAATAATATGCCACCTCCATGCAAAGTTGTAGGCACGAGGTAAAGCAAAATGAAAATGGAGATTTTTATCCAGCTCCTCCGGACCATGAGGGCGCTTCTGCCGCAGGCTCAGACGGGATCGGGCGGAGGTGCTGGGCGGTGCTTGGAGGTGTGGATCTGCCCCGTGGCATCCTCAGGAATCCGGTGAAACTCCAGCTGTGCTCTATGGGGAGAACAACATCCCGGCCGACGCTCCCGGCTTTTCTTTTTCCAGGCGTGCTAACCTTCCCCGGAGCCCAGCGGGGAGCAAAGGCGATGGGATCCCTCCCTGCGGCAACGTGGGGATGCTCCGCTGAGCATCCCGGGCAGCACCAGCACCACGGCGGGGTGGTGCCACCGCCAACACCCCCTGTTTTCATCCTAACGAGAGGGTCACAGCCAGATCCTCTGTGCAGGCGGCGTAACATCATCTTTTTGACCTTTTTCTCCCCAAGACTGCAAACCAGAAGCTCAAGTGTTGAGGCAGCACTGAGCACCAGGTTCCTCCGGCCGCCCCTTTGAGCGCGTCCGTCGCCCTTCAGCCACAGCCCGGAGATGCTCAGCGCTCGCATCCCGCGGCAGCACGGCCGAGCGCCGAGCTGAAACGCCACAGAGCCCTCCTGGGATTGCTCAGCGGACGCCACGGCAGCGGCAGGCTTTGAGAAAGAGAGCTGCGTCCAAGGGGAGTTGGGAACATCACTTTTTCCGCCTCTAATCAGCTTGTTAGCAGCCTAATAACAGAGAAGCCCTGCACATTACAAACCCCCGAAGTGAGGCACAGCCTATTGTCGAATTGCTGCTTGACAGCCAGCTTTCGGCAGCCCTAAATTATCCCATGACAAGCTGCAGTGAAGAGGTGAGCAACCTTGCGCATAATCTACAATCATTATCATTTCCATCTTTATTACCCACAGTATGCTGAGCACATTAAGGAGGCTTTAAGGGAGCTTTTGTTTTGCAATAATTTCTTAAAAAACCTGCTTTCTTGTTAGTATCTCCCCTGCCATCTCATCAAAATGGAAATGCTGCAAAAGGCTCCATTTATTTCCTTTAATTCTCCTTCACTCTTCCAGCCAGGGCGGGCTGGCGCGGTAGAGACTTTTTGGCAGAGCCAAGGTTAAAGGTGTCTGCGCAGACCCGGCCTCCTCGAGCTCCAGGGTTTGATGCTCTGAGCAGAGACAGCTCTCCAGGACACGGCTGGAACTCCGGTGTCCACGGGAAAAGCGCTCTCGGCAAACCAACCCCAGCCCTTTTGCGACAGATGCTTCCAAAAGCCACGGCTTCAACAGCTCGGCACCACAGGGGACACACTCGGGAGAAATTATCCCAGTCGTGATGGGTCCCAGAGAGGGAATCTGGGCACCCTGGGGATTTCCAGGGAATAGCAACACCGAGGTTTATTTGTCACAGGCAGCTCCGGGCTGGCAGGCATGAGCTGTTCGCATTTAACATAAACGCAATTCTTGTTTTGGCTGGCAGGCAGAGGGGATTTGGGTCTCATTCATGAGACTTTTTTTCTTCTTTGTTCTCGCTCCCTCTCACTCGAGCGCAGAGCTTCATCCAGGCTGGCCTCACTCCCACGGGGACCGGCACCGGGACCACCCTCGACGCCAAGCCCGGGTGGCTGAGGAGGAGGAGGAGGAAGACAGACAAACAGGTTGTTTTACAGCATAAATTCACCTCTGGGATTATCTGGCCTGGCCTTGTCTACGCCGTCTGCAAAGTGGCATTGGGAGCCGCGGGGGACGCTGGCACCCCAGGACCCTCAGCTCCCCCCCGCTGCTGCTCTGTGCCACCCTGCCCGCCACAGCCCAGCAACGCGCCCTCGGTGCCGTGTTGCCAAACACCCAGGTGTTCCTTAAAATCACAGCGGAACCGTAATCGAGTGAGAGAAGCCACAAGCTGCTGTGCACCCTGGCGAGGGCGGGGGGACGCACCAAGGGGTTGCTCGGCTCCCTCTCCTTTGCCCTTACCCTCCGCTGCTTCCAGCTTTCCATTTCGGAGGGCAGATCCATCTTTTCAGCCTCCATCACTGACTCAGCACCAGGAAAAGGAGCCGGCTGGGAAGCACCTGGGCCCTTTTCCATGCAGAAATGGCACTAATGACACCGGGAGCCTGGATCTGCCCTAAGGACTCATCCTCCCCCAGCCCACATGGCAGCAGCCTGAGCTGCCCATGGCTGCCCTGTCTGGAGAGGGACAGGGAAGCCAAGAGGGCACAGAAAACCAGAGGGAAAGGGAGGAAATGAAACAGGAAAGCCAGGAAGGGAGGAGTGAGGAAAACAACAAAAAAAAGGAAAAGGAAAACAGGGTTGGAATCGGTGGTTTCTACACCCCAGAAGAGCGAGAGGTTTGCAAACCAACACTTCCCACCACAATTCCCAAGCCGGCAAGACCACAGGGAAGCGCCCTTCCTCGCTTAGGACATGTCAGCCTCTCTCAGCCTCCTTCCTTGCAGCCACCAGCCAAACTTCTCCCCTCCTCCCTTACCTTTTCTGCCGACTGCGACGTCCCAAAAAATATAGGGATGAAGGCTAACCACACAATGCAAGTAGTGTACATGGTGAACCCAATGGGTTTGGCTTCGTTAAAGGTCTCCGGGACCCCGCGGGTCTTAATAGCATACACAGTGCAGGTGACCATGAGAAGCATGCTGTACCCAAGCAAACAGATGAGGGAGAGGTCCGAAATGTCACATTTGAGGATGCCCCGGGCAAAGCGGGGGTTTGTAGTCCGCTGGTCCTCGTAGTCAATGACAGAGTGGGACGGGTCCACGATGAACCAGATGCAGACGCCCACGAGCTGCAGGGAGATGAGGCTGAAGGTGATGACCAGCTGGGAAGCGGGGCTGATGAACCGGGGGGCACTCACGGACTTCTTGCCCTGCTCGAAGATGCGGTAGATGCGGTTGGTCTTGGTGAGCAAGGCGGCATAGCTGATGCTCATGCCAAGCCCGAGGAAGATGCGCCGCAAGGAGCACGTGCTCAAGTCGGGCTCGGCGATCATGAGGAAGGTGGTGGCGTAGCAGAGGAAGATGCCCGTCAGCAGGACGTAGCTCAGCTCCCGCCCCGACGCCTTGACGATGGGAGTATCGTTGTAGCGCACAAAGGTGATCACCACAAAGAGGGTGGCAATGATGCCCACGATGGCGATGAAGACGGGCACCACAGCCCAGGGCGAGCTCCACTCCAGCTTGATGATGGGGATGGGGGTGCAGCTGGTGTGGTTCTCGTTGGGCCGCTCGTTGAAGTGGCACCGCTTGCAGTGGAACTCGTCCAACTGGTACTGGTAGCCATCGCAGCGCTCGCAGTGCCAGCAGCAGGGAATGCCCTTCACCAACTTCTTCCTCTCACCCGGCTTGCAGGGCAGGCTGCAGATGGAGCTGGGGAGCTGGCTCCCACCCCCCGGCCACAGCATGCTCTCCACCTGCGGGGCGAGACGGCACCAGCCCCACTGATGCTCAAGCTGGGCACCTGCCGAGCATCCCTGGGGCACAGGGAGGAAGGCTTGCCTCTCCTCGTGGCAGCGTTGCCCGGATCTGGCCCCTCACCCCATCAGTACGTCCCATGAAGGACCCCAGCCCTACCCCGCATGGGGACATGGAGGTAGTAAAGCTCTCCATCAGACTTTTGGAAAGATTCAACACCAGAAACCCAAAACAAAGTCCCTCCTTCCCTGGGAAAACCCTCTTTGCTCTGATATGGCTTCTCCTTCCCTTAACAGAGCTGCAAAGCGGGATGCCCAGAGCCCGTGGGATACGGTCACACGTGCTGATGGTGGGTCACCATGGCTGAACCACAAGTGTGTAGTCAGGGACACCCTTCCCTCTGACGCCCCACAAGTTTGGCTCCCTAACATTGCACCCACAGGCTCCCTGGCTCCCCGCTGGGTTTGCTACACCCTAAACGGATGCAGGAGAAATCTGCAGGACCTTCCCCTTGGCGCGGCCAGGCCACAGGCACCAGCCATTCCCCAGCCTTACTTTTAGGTGGAGGTGGTCGGTCCATTGCCCGATGACTCTGTACTCAGGAGTGGAGTTCCTGATCTGGTACTGGTAGATGTCGTAACGCCCCGGCGCGTCTCCGTTCTCGTTGAACGTCACGGGAGTGCCAGCGATGCCTGCAAGAGAGGGACGGCTCAGCACCCGCAGCGCCGGGCACCCTGGGTGATGGTGTCCAAAGGGGGCTTGGGTTTGAAACCCCTTTGGCCTGGGGTTTCTCACTGCTGGCAGTGCCACAAGCTGCCAGGATGAGGCCAGCGTGGGCAATTCCAAGAAGGAATTGGGGAAAAGAAAACCAACCCCAAAGCGTTGCAGGGACCTTATGGAATTGACCCACCGACCCCGAGCTCAGAGTGACGCCAGGCACCGAGCACTGTTGCACCAGCTGGTTTACTGCTTCTTTTAAGAAAGGGGGGGAAAAAGCTTTAAAGTTAAATTAAGTGAACTGTGCGGATAAATACTAATGAAGGGAAGGAAGAGAAAAATCAAGCAAGAGGGAAAAATAAATGAGAGAGACATGGCAGAAGAGCTCACAGAGTGGAGATAAATAGAAGTAATAAGGAGGACAAGACAGAAAATGTTTATTAAGGAGACAGAGCAGAGGAAAAGATGCATTTCCAGAGGAGATCTGAAGACAGACAAGGACACGGCAGCGTGATTCAGTGGGACCTCTGCCAGCCGGGAGCTGGAGGCGGCAGGGGGCAGGCGAGGGGGGAGGCCAGGCAGGCAGGACGGCAGGGGGAGGGCAGGATTGCTGCCGGGTTACTCTCCAAAGGCTCAGACCCCCTGATCTGCTGCAAAACCACCCTGTCTTTGCACCCAGCATTTGCAGGGCGGTGGGTGCCAAACAGTAACGCAAATAAATCGTGGGTGCTGCTGTGTGATCCACAACGGGGCACAACCTGAGACACCCAGCCCCGCGGAGCCATTTCTCCCCAGCGCCCCGGGGACGGACAGACCTGAGAAGTTGACGTTGCGGATGTACTTAAGCAGCTCCACACCATCCACCGGGTCCATCCTGGGGCACAGCCCCACCTTGCCGGGGCAGAGGTTCTTGTGCATGTTGTGCAGAGCGTGTCCCATGGCGTAGACGGCGTCGATGACAAATTGAACCTTGCCCTCCTGCTCGTACGAGGAGTCCTGGCCGATCCGCTCTCGGTCTGCGAATACACATAAAGCAGGGCTGCCACCTCCCAGCCATTCCCCACAGGGACATTTCTGCTGTAGCCAAACCCTTGCAAAGAAGCCTGCTCTGGACTGAAGCAGCTGGAAACTCCAACCCCATTCCCAAATCCACAAACCCATCAGTCAGCCAGGGCACCTCTATCCCAGCGGGAAGCATATGGTACCGGGGCACGTCCCAGGAAGGAGCAGCAGGGCAGAAATGCAGCTCAAACAACCCCAAATTCCTCGCAAAACAAACCCCACGTTGCAGATGTATTTCGTGGTGCCAGCCCAAGCCATCGGCTGCGTCCGCACTGCCGGGGCTCGGGGCTCCAGCCTCTCCGCCAGCCAAAAGTCCTCTCATCACCTGTGTCCCCCTTGTCCGGAGGGGTCAGGAAGGACAGCTGTGGCACTCGCCCCAGCCCCTCTGAGTGGCGCACCGAGAAGGTTTGGGGTACGTGAGCTGGCTTCTGCAGGCAGGAGGAGGGTGACGTGCAGCCAAGAAACTCATCCACTGGGGAAACACCCAACCGACCTCTCCGTAATGTAGTTCTGAAAACGTGGGTGCTGGCACCCAGCTGTGCTTCCAAGATCCCTTGGGATGTCACATCCCAGTACCATGGGACATCTGTGTACTCCCAGATCCCCAAGGAGGACTCAGGCTGGGCCATGACCAACATCCCATCCTCACGCCCAAGGGCTGATCTCCTCCATCTGGCCAGGAGCTCCCACCAGCTCAGTGTCTACCAGCAGTGCCAAGGGACTGCCCAGGCAGTATCCATCACTGGCTGCGTGTCCTCCGTCACATTCCCGAAGCCTCCTGTCACCCTGCTCCCCTCACCACCCCCTGCCACCCTCCCATCCCGCTGACCCCACAGCCCTTTGCAGCCTCTCCAGCCATCCCGGCTTGCAGGATCCGGCAAGGATCTGGTAATTACCCGCGACAGCTGCCTGCCTCTCCTGTCATAACTGCCCTTAATGGGACGAGAAACATGTTAATCATTTAGCAAAAGGCACCGATTAATGTAGCACGCTGTTAATTACAGCTAAGAAAGCATCTCCCATGGGGTGACGTCGCATCGGAGAGCCATGGCCTCTGCACCTCCATCACTGCCTCCACAGCACGGCTGGGCACCCTGCCAGGCCACAGCTCCTCTGGAAACAGGGAAAGGGAAGGAGGGTTTCTCAGGGAGCCAGAGGCACAGCCTTCATCCTCTGGAGAGGCAGAGGCATCCTAGAAAGCCATCTGAGGGTTTCCAAAATTAATTCTGGCTCCACCATGCAGGGATGCTCCCTGATGCAAGGTGGGATTTTACGATGACTGCAGGGGACCAGGGCACAGAGCCTGTGTGGATGGGGACAGAAAAGGCACAGGCAAGCTGTAGTCGCTGATCCCCTCCCTCTCCGCTTCCAGAAGGTGGGATGAAGCCAGGGTTGGATGCAGAGCAGATCTCTGCTGAGCGGTGACATCCCTGGGCTGGGACAGAGAGTGAAACGTGCCACTGACAAGACACTAAAGCAAATTGATAGTGAACTGACCAACAAGAAAAGATGATATCAAGGAGGTGAATTTATAGCCCATCCTTCAAAGTTATAAAAATGCTTTTGGACTACACGGAGATTACTCATGTGAAAGCCGTCAAGTTATCCTTTCTTCCACATTATTGACAAGGGCTATTAATCTTCTCCCTCAACTTTGGGCTTTTCCCTGCATTCATCTCTCAAGGCGCAGACAAGCCACTCTATCTTGTCAAGATAATTACCCATTAAAAAAAAGAGTGTAATAGACTGCCCAGGGGAGCTGAGCCCATGGGGATGTCCCAGCCCCACTGCCACCCCCGGCGCCGTCCTGCCACCCTGTGCAGCCTCCTGAGCCCAGGGGACACACAGGACCCAGGACTCATCCCTTCCCAGTTCCTCGGCTAGCTAGCAGGCACCTCAAATCCCACACAGGTCCCAGCAAGTAAAATACAACCCGCTGTGATGACGAAGGCTGCGGAGGCTGGATTTTCCACCCAAACATCCCTCTGGCTTGCAGTGAGCGGCATCAGCCGGGTGCAGTGGGAGAAGCCGGCTCCAGTGCCAAAGCTGAGGCATTTCAGAGAAGCAGAGGTCTCCGGGACAATCCATTGGGCACCTTATCCCAGGCCCCGGCTGCTTTTTGCAGATGGGAATTAGGCTGGTGCACAGAGGGTCAACACAGAGCAGAAAGCCGAGGCTCATTCCCGACATGGAGACAATAAATCTCTGCCAAACTCACAGTAGATTAGGGCCACAAAGGGGATATGACCCTGCTGATTATAATAGCAGGGTCGTGCGCCGTGCTACAGGGCTGATAATTAATTTTCGAGTGCGTGATGAGCCTCCGCGGGCACCCCTCGGAGGACGGACGCAGTTATCTTCTCCAGCAGTGGATGAGGCTGGATTAGCATCAATTCCCATCGCATCGCTGGCACCAGCTTTTGGCAGGAGTTAATCAAAATCGCTCACAGCGCTGCTCCGGAGAGCCGGGGGACGGTGTGGCCTCTGAATCTCTGAATCTCACGGGCGCTGGGGGCAGCACCCAGCAGAGCATTTTTGGGCTGGGTGAGCCTGTCTGGGGAGCGGGGACTCTGCCCCAAAGAAGGATGCTCACGGCAAACGTCTCGCTGCAGCGAGGGCTTTGAGCTGCCCTTGCAGCAAGGCTGGCAGAGAGGTCTGGAGAGCCGTGAAGGAAAGGAAAGTCCTTTGTGAAGGAAATGTGAAGGAAAGTCGAGCGGAGGCATTGCCGGGACGCCCCTGCCCGCTCAGACCTGGCCTCGGTCAACAGGAGCCTTTTATCGTCTTAACTACCAGGCGAGCGATGCAAATCCTCCCCTGTTGGCCTGGCTGGGGCACGCTGTGCTGGAAAACAGCCAGTGCCACACAAAAACTCCAACCTATACTAAGAAGAGACCAGCGAGAAGCAAAACAAAAAGGGAAAAGAATATGAAGAAGCACAAATAAAGAAGGAAAATCAAATAAAAGCTCCTCTCCCCTCCGCCCACGCTGCTGCTTTGCATCTACCCGCAGAGGTGAGCGCACAGAGAAATCCCCAGCCCTGCTTCAAAGCGGAGTTACCATCCAACCCTGCTAAACGAAGGCCATTAATTAGCTGTTCTGGAAAAAGAGTAGCCTGTAGGGCCTGGGAGCATCCTGCGGTCCCCCATGCGGGTCACAGTGGTTGACGCAGCCCCGAGCCGTGCCCCGTCCTCC
The DNA here is from genome assembly GCA_013398295.1 of Chionis minor. NCBI lineage: Eukaryota > Metazoa > Chordata > Aves > Charadriiformes > Chionidae > Chionis > Chionis minor. The sequence continues at coordinate 55,632 of VZSF01010162.1, read as the reverse complement.
TGCCCTTGCCGCCCCATCAGCCCGGCAAAGCCGGTGCTGCCATCACGTCCTCCGTCTCCCCTCACAGCACCCCGGCACCTCCTCGTCTGCATCCGCACGTGCGTGAATTATTAACGAAGCGGTGGCTGGCAGGATCCTTCCCAGCCCAGCTGGCCAGGCACAAGCTGGGGCTGGCTCCTCCCGGGAACCTGCCTAACCCAGGAGGGTCAGGGATGCAGCCTGGTGGAGGAAGCTTGGAGGTGAGGAAGGATGCTGAGGAGATCCTACTGCAAAAGCAGCGGGGAGACAGGTCCTGGTCCCAGCAAGACAAACTGGGGATGGTGCGCACAGGTCCCGACGGGTGCTAGGAGTGGTCTCAGGGATAACGCAGGCAGCTGCCAGCAGGAATCACCCCCAAACCTAGTGCCCACCCCAGCCCTCACCCCTTGCCTTCCTCCCAGCTCTCCCATACGTGAACGGGAGCCACGAGCTGCCATCTTCACTGGTGGGACCCTTCGGTTTGGTTTTTGGGATGCAAAAGCCAGCATTTCTCTGCGGATTTTGGGCTGCCCCCAAACCTGAAGCTGATGGGGAAAGTCAGTACAGTTCCCTCTACAAACCGGCCCCAAACAGGACGTTTGCATAAGCCGTGCAAAGCACGGGAGCTCATGGATCTGCACAGGCAGGTTATTTGCTTCACCGTGCGTTATTTCCCCTCTCCGTTTATCTGCCAAGCAAACATTCGGGAGATAATTTATTTGCTGACAAATTCAGATAATTTAACGACAGTTCCTAGGACATTTGCCACGTTGTGGTTTCAGCTGCCTCCACTAATACCTTGGCCGTGAAATATCGCCTGTTTAAATGCTACATTACTATGAAGATGAAGAGATCAGCGGTCTGCAGGATCTGCTCATGCATTTCCTGGTGCCGGGGATTTCTTGGTGCAACCGGGAATGCTGAGGAGCTCTCAGCTACCCAAGGCCAAGGCCACGGGGAAGTTTTCTTGCACACCTTTGCTACTTACCAAGCTCACACCTGTGCATTAGCCACAAGACTACTTGGGGAAGTTGCAGCACTGGAAAGCCCTTGTGGGGACAGAGAACTGTCCCCAAATCATCAGCTGAATGTTTGGGGAATGCCTGCAAAGGAGGCGATGTGGAAGCACCATCCCTCTCATCCTCAGCGGTGAAAGTAGGGGGGAAAAAAACAAAAGAAACCCTTAATGGTCAAACATTCCAGGCACGGCCAGGTCCATCTACCCGCTGGCACACTATGGCTTCCACAGATGTCCCTCCCAAGGGGACACGGGGATGCGCAAACGTCCCCAAGTCCTGCCACGTCGCAGTCTGCGAGCTGCCGTGTCGTTATCTGTCTTCAGCCAGTGCCAGGCAGGCAGTAAATCTCTCCCATCTCTCAGTAAACATGTCACCTCCTTAAGCCTCCAACCATCACCTCGGCAGCAGCGCTGTCAGCAAGACAGATCCCCTGGCTGCCTTGTTTACTGCATTAATCCCTACAAGTCTCTTTTAGGTGGAATCGGCTAAAAATGCACAGTGGGGGGGTGAGGAGGGAGCCTGGAACTGGGCTCGGCTGGGACGAGGTTCCCTGCCTGGAGTGGCACAGGGGCACATCGGTAAAGCGGTTTGCGACGAGACACGGGCAGACACCACTCCGGCACGTGCCCACACGCTTCCTCGATCGCCCACGGCACATCGGGATGCGCAAAAGCATTTTTGTGCGATGCTCCTGTCCGCTGACAAGCGAGTCCCCCCCCATCACGAGCCCAGCAGGCACCCGAGCGCAGGCGAGCAGCCCGGCATCGCCCACGCTCCCCATGCTGCAGGAACACCGGCGTTTCTCCAGCCTTCCCCAAATTCCCACCTGGTTCTGATGCTTAGTCCGAAAAAACCACGCTCGCAACCGAGACCGCCGCGCACAGAGTGTTAATCGCCACGTCACTGCCTTGTGCTGGGCTGGCAGCTCCTGAGCAAAAAGGACGTGGCTGAGCTGAAAGGCCACGAGGAGAAAAGCAAGTGACACTATTCTAACGCCTCCGCCATCGTCTTCGCGTCCCCGTGCACCCCCTGCAATACAGCAACACACACCCCCGAGCCCCCGACCTCCCGCCCGCAGCACCCCCACAGCTCTTACTGGTGCACTTCTTGATGCTGCTGCCCTTCTTCAGCGCGTGCCGGCTCAGCTTGCAGTGGAAATTTTCCTCCCAAAACTCCGCAAACCAGATGTTTCGGCGGTTGTTGTCCAGCGTCCTGCTGGAGAAGTAGCGGTCGAAACCTGCCCGGGGAAGAGGGGACGGAGGGGATAAGTCTCTGGGATGGCAGGGAGATGCTTAACCTGGCCCAGAACTCCCCAAGCAGAGGGGAAGGAGGGTCTGGTGAGCGATGGGGACTAGGGACACATAAGAGTGTGGTGGTTTTGTGTCCCAGCTGCCACTCCGGCAAAGCCACAGCCTGGAAAATCCACTTGGGAAAGACCCACTGCAGAACACAGAGACTTTCACAGCCAAAACCTTGTGGTTAAGGGGATGCCATTGCAGGGGACAGTGACCCAGGGGGGGGCTGAGGGACCCCACCGAGCGCAGCCCCTTACCTTTGACAGAGACCCTCTTGGGCAGGATGGTGACGGAGCCCTCGGCCACCTCCTCCAGGTGCAGGACCGGGGAGATTTTGGAGCCCCAGCTGTCCGAGCCCATCCAGATGAAGTGTCCCGTCTGGTTCGCCCTCTTGGCCGCCTCCAGCACCCTTCTGCGGAGAGAAGGAACAGGCGCTGGCGCTCGCCGGCACCGCGGGGCCAGGGCACCGGCTCCATGTCCGACCCCCATGGAAGCGGGGATGCTGGCACGGAGCAGGGCTCGGCACTGGTTGTGTCTCCTGCTCCGGGCACTCGGTCAGCCCCAGGCACCACATGGATACGTGAGACCAAACCGTGCCACTCAGCTCCCGCACCCTCTGTCCTCCCCAGCCCAGGCACACAGGCTGCTTCTCCCACCTCATTTGCATATTTGCTGACTGGTAATTGAATTTCCCCCTCAATTACCCAACATTAGGGGGAAAAAAAAAAAAATCAGGTTATGCTGCAGCAGGCAGGAAAAGCAGCAGCAATAGAGAGCGTGCGTGGGCTCTCGGCTCCGATCAGCATTGCAAGCCATGGGGGACAACCAGCCACTGCTCCCAGTGCCCAGGCTAAAGCTAAACTGGGCTCTGCTGGGCTCATCTGGGCAGCTGAGCAGCAGTGGGGAGGCAGAGATGCCATCCCTCCGGCCGAGCATCCCTCATCATGGCCAGACACAGCCACACGCGCTCGCACGCTCCACCGGCACCAGCCAGTTCAGCAAATCTTAGTAGTAGATGGGATCTTTCCTGGATCCGACACTCCAGGCTCTTTTTCCCCAAGGCTCGCTGTCCCCTCGGGGGTTTGCGTGGGTCCCCAGCCCTGTGGGAGCAGGGCCCATGGCAGCTTTGTCTCCCCGTGCAGTGAGGAGGCAGGTTTGTGACTCACCCCCCGCCGTCGGGAGCTGATCATTTCAAGTCCAGATGGTGTTTGAAAAGTGTAATAGGGGGGAAAAAAAAAAAACCAACATACAAATCGAGCAGAGAGCGGAGACAGGACGGGAAGAGGCAGGCGCGCTCTGGGAGCCGCGGGGCCAACAAGCAGCCGGGGAGCCGTGCCGGCTGCTCCGTGCTCATCCCAGGTTGCCCCGAGCTCCCAGAGAGGTCAGCAAAGCCCACATCCCGCTCCAAGCTCAAGCAGCATCTCCAGCTGCCCACGGTCCTTGTGCGGGGCAGGATCTCCCCAGGACAAACCAAGGATGTTCCCGTGGGATGGGTGATTTACACCCAATCTGAGCCAGGCAGAAATTCCATTCCTGGACCGTCTTGCTCGGCAGCACGGCCCTGCACATTTCGGGAGAGGCAGAACACCATCTTCCATGCTCCGCAGCCCACGCTGGCACGAGGGTCGGGATCACAGCAGCCTCCATGCCCGGGGTAAATCCACGCTTACCCGGCGCAAGGTGGGTGTGCGTAAACCACTGTTCACGGGCTGTAATCCTATTTGGATGGGTAAATGTTTACAAACCCCAGTTAATGGGGCTTGCCATTTACACAGCGAGGTAAATCCCCTGTTTCTCACCACACGCCCGCGTAAATATCAGGTTTGCAGACATTTCTATTAAGGAAGGAAAAAAGAAACTCGGAGCGTTTGCACATCTGATGTAAACTGATTTAAAATCGCAGTTTACCCACATTTACATAATGTTTGCTGATTAATAAATTAGATACTTAGGAAATCAGGGGTAGATCCATGTGAATCATTCCGCTCCATAAACAACGGGAGCTGCAAGATTTCACTTCGCCTGCGGAGCAGCTCATCACCTCCAAGTGTGGCTGCGTCCCCAGCCCCGCCGGGCAGGCGAGGTGGCAAGGGGGGGGATTCCCAAAAAGATCCCCCAGACCCGTTCCCATTCCTTTTCCAGGCTGGGAGCTGAGGCCGCACGGCAAAGCGGAACTGGCGCCTGGATGCTGCCACGAGCGGTGCTCAGCGAGGCGCCGCGCCAGCTCTGACCCAGCCGTGAGCGGCGTGAAGCAGCCGGGTCGTGACGGTGGAAGGGGGTTTCCAAAGCCAACAAAAAGCAGATTTTTCCTCCTTCGAGCTCTGCGTCGCTGCGCTTTGATGGCAGCAAGATGTCCAAAGTCAGCCCCGGTGGGTCCCCGCTGCAGTCGTGCCCGTGCCACGCCACGAGGTGCATCCTCTCCCCGCTGCAGACACGGCCGTGCCACGCTGCAAAGGCAGCTACGCCGGCGTGTCTGCTCCACCTCACCGGCACATCTACACCATGCTGCAGACGCACACGCATGCTGCGGGCACGGCACGGCCGGCTCCTGTCCCGGTGCCCATCTCCTGCCATCAGCATCCTGCATCCCACCTCCCAGCGTGCGTAGGGCACGTGGCGGGCTGCCCTGAAGTCCTTTGCCCCCCTGCCCTCCCGGCCAGGCTGGCCCCTCCACACCTGATATCGTCTTCGTTAGCGAAGATGATGACAGCCCGCGCGTGGGAGGTCTCCAGGAGGCGGCGGATGATCTTGTCGAACTCTCCCGGCTTGGGCTCCCGCGGGATCTTGACGGACTGGGCCACGCATACCCCTCCTGCGGCAGAGAGAGCTCCAGCACTGAGACATCCCCACGAGTCCCCATCCCTGGGGACAGCCCCTCTCCCAGGGCTCCTCAGCCCCACAACAGGCAAGCTGGGGGTTCCCCGGATCACCTCTATTGCCACCCCGGTGAGGGGCTCAGCACCATCCCATCTCCCACGGCACCGCGCCATCCCCACAGCCCACCACCCCCAGAGCCCCCTTGGCCACCCCAAGCCCCCAGGACACACCTCCTCTCCCAGGTCGCTGCCTTCACCCCTCCTTTCCCCCCCGGCTCAGCCCTTCTGCGCCGCCTTCGCTCCCATCCATCCCGCATCTCCGTACCTCGTCTCTGCCTTCCGCCCACTCCGCTTAGTACCTGTCACCTCGAGCCACCAGCACATCACGCCCCGTCCCCCCGACAGACACACGGTCCCATCCCGACGGCTCGGGGAGGGTTTTCCAGCCAGCTCCAAGCACCAGCCCCTCCCCAGCCCCGGACTGGGTTTTGCAAAGGGCTCCGCACGCTCAACGGGCAGATTCTGGCAAAAACAGCCCGTGGGAAGAAGAGAAGATGGGCTGCAGCCCCGGCACGAGCCCTTCACCCCTGAGACAGCAGCGTAGCCCTGCAAAGGGTTTTATTCCTATCCCTGCGGAGCTCCCGGCCCAGTTTTCCACGGGGCGATTGCAAAAGCAGCTAATTAAAATTAAAAGAGACACGGGCAGGCTGGCAATCGGAAGAGTCCCCGCGCGAGGCTGCTGGGCTCCCAGCCTCCAGCTCCGAAAAGCCAGAGCCGTCCTGCTCCTGCATTTTTGCAGATGCCAATAAAAAGAGAGATGGGAGAGAAAATTAAACATTGCAGGCCCTTCTGGATGTAATTGATGGTCTCAATTTGCATAGTAAATGACACGGCTGATACCTCGCCTGCCACTAAAAGATCCCCGCTTAAGCAAAGGTCAGAGTAATTAGCACACGGTGGCAGGAAGATATTTCCCAGCTTACGACCCTGGAGAGGAGCAGGGGGAGGACAGGATGGGGACAGGGACCGAGGCAGAGACCTCCGGGATGGGAAGGTTCACTCTGGCAGAACTGGAGGAAAATTGGGGTAATTTGGCCCCTGGCAGCCTAACGATGGGAGAGGGGGGAATCTGATGGGTGCTGAGCACATAATAAGGGAGTTTGCAGGGATGGGGATAACAGCACCCCCCGGCAAACACCTGCTGGCTGGGGGAGCATCGCCCGTCCCCAGTGCCCCCCAGCCCTGCCACTGAAAGGGGAGGGACACGGGGCTTCGGGTTTTTCTTTTTTTCCTGTGGAAAGAAATTGGGCCAGTTTGCTGTTTGTTTCCCCATATGGGGAGCCAGATGGATGGAGAGGAGGGAGTTGGATAAACAGACTCCCGGACAGACAGATCAGCCAGGCGAGATGGGCAGCAGCCGGCAGCACCAGCAGGACGGGCACGTCCCTGCCCGGGGGGCACTTGGCCCCGGTCACCACCGAACCCCCAGCCAGGCCAGGGTGGCACTGGCTGTGCCACCAGAGACCAGGGCTCTGGTTAAGGAGCCGATGCAGCTTAATTATAGTTTCCATGGCAATAAAAGGAGAAAAGCCAACAAAAGCAGCAGTTTGCAAACAGGAGAGCCTTCCAAAAGCCCTGCCGTAGTCAGGTGGGTGTGCACACGCATGACAGCTCGGGGCTGGCACAAGCGCACACCCGCGTGCCACCGGGCACCAACACCGCGAGGCTCCTCTGCTGCGTGTGCTCGACTCGGGGCTGGTGGGAGCATGGGAAGACACACACTGTGACCCGTGTCCCACCGCAACACGTGCCCCCGCACACATGGGTGCTCAGGAGCATGTGGCACAGGGACACGAGCGTTCCAGACACTCACAGGGCGGCTGCGGCAGCCCAGCACGGCCAGAGCAATCCCAGCCTCGAGACTTCCCTGGGACAGCAGCAGGGCTTTGCATCGGGGTCCTCTGCCAGTGCTCTATTCCCCTCGCAGTGGCTTGGAGCATCCCCAGGGTCCCCTGGCACTTATGGGGGCAACAAACAGCCATGGGTGAGCGCGTGGCAGGGACCATCTTGTACGCATGGGAAGAGGGGGCGGCAGATGAGATGGGCCCATAAATAAATAAGAAAAGAGACTAAATCGATGGCAATTCAGAAATGACCAAGTTACACAGCAGCTCTGCTAAATCAAACTAACAAGGAATGTAACAAAAAAGGGATACGGGCAATTAGGACGTAACGAGGCCCTTATTAACACAGCGACTGCAGAGCGTGGAGCATGTGAGCGGGACCCAGCCAGGCCAGGAGGATGGGAAAGAAGGAATGGAGACCCAAAAAAGTGGCTGGATGCTGGGAAAAGACTGCCACGGGGATGGACGGGGATGGACGTAGATGTTTGCAACCCCTGGCTGCTCCGCCTGGAGCCTACGGCTCATCAGGGCTCTCCAGGCTCAAAAATAACACAAACCCGACGCGGCTAAAAGACCTCCGAGGGTTGGGGAGCCCCACATTCCCACAGCACCCTCCTCCAGCCCATGCACCGGTGCTGGCAACACCACTTAACATTTTTGTCTTCTTAATTAATGAAATCTTCTTATTAATGAAAAAAAAAAAAAAGGGTTGGGGGGCAGAGCTGTGCATTTCGGAGCAGCCCCGCTCACATCCCGCAGCCCAGGCTCCTCCACACCTGCATTATTCATGGCCCCCGGGCGCCGCGACGGGCAAAGGGATTTGCCAAGCGAGGCTCCTACTGTCTTCGCGCAAAAATCCATTTAGTCAAAACACTCCTTTAAAGCAAGAAATCAAAGCGAGGAGGCGGCGGTGGCGAAGGGGAGGAGGGGGCCGCTCTCCCTCCTCCTGTGGGATGGAGCAGCACCGCTCCCCAACTCAGGCCGAGGTCTGACCCTGGGAGAAGGCAGGAGGTGAGGAATGGGGACGCCTTTCCTCCTCCAGCTTTGGAAAAGGACCAAAGAGGAGCAGGAATAGCAGGGAAAAGGCTTCAGGACCGGGGCAGCATCCCACAAGCAGCTGCTGGAGACAGGCGCTCGACTCAAGGATGCTCAGATGAGACCCCGTGCTCACCATCGCTGACGGATGGCAGCGCCGTAGGCAGGGCGCTTGCAGCAAGAAACAGCCTGGAAAACACAACTCCAGCCCATTTCCAAACCTCCCGGGGGCTAAGGCAGCAACCAGGCACCCAGAGCTGCAGCCCCTGTTGTCCGGGAGCACCCGGAGCCACTTCCAGCTCCTGGCCCAAGCCGCCGCAGCAGTGGCAGCCGGATTGCACAGTGGCAGAGCCAGCAGCTTTGCAGGGAGGCTGCTGGGAAGAGCCAAGGATGAAAAATTCATCAGCCCGCATCCGGGGATGCGGATACTGACAGGGAGAGTGAAATGGTGGGGCTGTAATTATGGGAGGTGGCCAAGCGTGCCCGGCGCTGCCACTTCCAGCCTTTTCTCTGCCGCCTGCCAGAGCTCACTGTAATGAGCCCACCCCGGTTAATAAGCGGCGGCTGCCCTCTCCCACCCAGGCAGGTCTTGGCACAGATGCCCATCTTCCAGCAAACAACCCACCCTCCTGCCAGGAGAGCCAGGATAGTGGGGACACATGGCTGCATCCCACTCTCCGCCATCTCCCCCCAGCCCAGCGGGATCCCAGCCTCTCCCAGCCTCCCCGCGGCTCTGCCGGCCACTTAGCGGGGGCCTTGGGGACTCTCCTCATTAAGGTGGGGTTAACGCGTGTTGTCAAACACAGGTCAGGGTTTAATCTCCACCATTACGGGCTCGGTGGGAGCGCAGCTGCTCCGGGAAGTGCGATGCTGAAGTGCCCTCTTGATTGCAGGTAGATAATAAGCTTTTGCTGTCGCTAACGTACACCATCAATCAGGGAGTGCTCTGCCGGGGCTCCCCGCAGAGCCAGCGGCTGTGAAGCTCTGGGTGAGCACAAGCCCGGCTCAACCGTGCTGGGAACAGCGACGTGCGTGTCCCCCCGGACCGCGACGGGCTCCCCCACACCGCGACGGGCTCCCCGGGCAGCCCTGGGCACCCCGAGGAGGGGATCGGGCTCTGCACAGCCCGGTTTCCGCAAGCAGCACCCACCCGGCTCCTCTGCCTGCTCCCGGCTTTCCCTTCCTAACCCCAGCCATTTAAATGAGATTCCCAAGCCCAGAGTCTTAATTGGCAAGCGGTTGGCTGCTCCCCTGCCCCGGGATTCATTATCCGTGTCACTTCAAAGCCTCCGGGAACCAACTCATTAGAGGAGAAGTCATTAGGGACACAGTTCTGTGGCCTCGCGGAGGCAAAGCTCCTGTGCCGTCCCATCGGTGCGCTTTGGTCTCTCTAATCATGGGGCACGGGATGTCCTGCACAGGGTGAGGGCTTGGACCATCCGTCCACCCATCCATCCGTCTGTCCATCCTCAACACCGCAGCAACAAGTGGATTTGCAATTTGGGGAAGGCTCCCTACATCCCGGGGGTACCCGCACACAAGCACGGCTTGTGGGGGGGGTGGTGTGATGGAGGAACGGGACAACGGCAGCACCCACGAGCCACCCACGTCCCGTCACACATGGCTCCAATCCCTCCTTTGCTGTGGCAGAGCCCTAATGAGAGCAATACCCGGATTATCCGGCACAAAGGCTGCCATATCCCACCAGTCACAGTCCCACTGCTTGGCAAAGCGCCTCCATTACCAGCTCAGGTGTGCCTGGGGACACCATCACCGGAGGCTCCTGGCACTTGCCATCTGCCTTGTCCCTGGAACCGGCTCCCTCGTCCCTGGAACCAGCTCAAATGCTGCTCTTCAGTGGTTTGAAATCTCATCAGACATTAGGAATCCGAGGAATTTGCGCCTGCTTTTCAACTGCCTGCATTGCCAGGGAAAATGAGTAATTAATGAATTTGCAACGGGGAAAAGAAGGAGGGGTGGGGGGAAGCAAGTCTTCGCCTCAAAGCTAGTGCCTCGGATGGGAGGCCAGGGAGCAGAAAATTCAAGTTTCTCGCTCAGGTAATAACACCACAGGCTCCGTCTACGGGGAAGATCTTATCTGATCCTGATCAGGGAGACCTAATCAAGGACTCAGGCGAGTCAAGCCCCCCAGCTCCTGCAGCCCCTCAGGGGGCGAACTGCCCCTTGGGCTGCGCCTCCTTGCCCCTCTCCCTGCTCCAGCCCTGAACTGGGAAGAGCCAGGAGACTTTGGGATTTGGGGGGAGGTTTATAGCAAGATTTTGCAGTCTTTCCCCTGTTTACCGCTCTGCCAAGGGAGCATTGCTCTGCAGTCAGACGCTTGAGTTCATGCTCTGCAGCAGAGACCCCCACCGTGACCAGAGTCCCATGACTCCAGGAGCTGGGGCCTGAAGTGCCAGGTGAGTCCTGAGACCAAAGACAGCTTTTCCAGTCATTTGTCATAATAATTTAGCTCATCCCTCCTAACCCAGGCCCACATCACGGAAAACACACACGCTCTCCACTTCACCGATCCCCTGAGGCTGCGTCTCCATCTCGGACCAGTCCTCGCCGGGAGCCCCACGGAGCCACCGGCATTCGCCTGGCAGGACGCAGCCCGGGTCGCCAGCTCACGGCCACCCCCCAAACATGCACCAAAAATCTGAAACAGCGAGATATCGACTCAGGCTGCCTCCAAAGCCCAGGTTTGGGCTCCAAGCCAGAGCCCGCATGCCAGCCTCAACCACAACTAATAGCTCCTCTTTATCCGGCCCCGCTCGCCTCCATCCCCGCGTCCACCGCACAAAGGGAGCGCAGCGAGACGCGGAAATGAGGAGCGGAGTTAAGAGGCGAGGGCAGCGTTATTTACAGGCAGATTTCAGCCAGCGAACGGAGCAAGCCCCGGGGCTGGAGGGAGGGTTTTCCCAGCCCAGCAGCCCCAGTCGGGCTCTGGCTCTCCCCAGTCTCATCCTGCAGGACACTTCGCACCCACCAGCAAACAGCTCGAAGGTTTTTAGGTGGGGAAACTGAGGCACGTGTCCCTTCAGGCCGTATTGGGACACACAACGTTGACAGCAGCAAAAAGAAAAGCAGCAGTGGGGGGAAAGAAATAGGAAAACAACCCAGGAAATGTGTTTTCTGCCTCCGAGGAGCCCACAAGAGTTTCAGGAACCAAAGAGGTGATGGCATCAGAGCCTCGGTGACCAGACCTGTCCCTCCGGCTGCCCCGTCCAGCACAACAAGGTGCCACATCCAGCAAGAGCTGGCGCTGATTTTTGGGCAGGGGTTGGGATGACAGAGACCAGCACAGAAATTCAGGGGATGTGTCCAAGCATGATTTTGGCATGTGGGTGCCACGGACCCTTCCTGAGCCACGCTGTGAAAGGACCTGCTCAGAGATGCTCCATTTCAGCTCTGCAGGGAAAAAGAGATACCACCACCCGCAGTGTTACCAGCCAGAAAACACCTGCAGGAAAAGATTCACCCAAAACTCAGCCTTCCTGCAGAGCGGGGACTCTTCAGGCTCTCGGCATCGTGCCACAGAAAAACATCCAGCTCTGTGCCGGCTGCTGAATGGGAGGATTTGGCTGGGGAGCTGAGACGCTGGCAGCAAATAACAGCCCTCCAGTGAGCCACGGTAATTGAGTGCTGACTGCACAAGAACAGCCGTCCTCGGGGAGGAAAGGGAGCTGGATCGCCAGCCCTGCTCTGCTCTACCGCTCGTCACACCTGGCTGTCACCGGGCTGAAGGTCACTCACTCACTTTAACCCCCCCACGCTTTGGTGGGGCCAGGAAAACTCCCTGCAAACAGCACCGGGATGAACCAGGGGCAGGAACCCACCAGCACCATCCTCCCATCCATCCCAGCTGCCCCATGGGAACAGCGTCCCCAGGGTGTAAGGATGGGACGGATCCCCAAGGCCAGCAATTAACCAGGATTAACAAGCTCCAGGTGTACATACACAAATCTGCCATAAAGTCATATTCACTCCTTGCTTATGCCTTAAGACTTGGGAGCAGCTTTTTGGGGGTGACATCCTGATGCATCAACCAAAAGTAATGAACCCAGCTAAAACCAGGAAGAGACAGCCATGAATGTCACACAGAGATGAACAAGTGCATCACAAATATATATCAGCCTCTTAACTGAAAATATAGAAAACTCAGCGGAGGATAAAACAACAGAGGGGGTGAAATGACAGTGTAAAATTGATCCAGACACATGACTAAGGAGTCTTGCGTTTGGCTGGAAATATTACCCTCTTCACAAAGCCGAGCGCTGCACATTACGACGCATGGCATAACATGCAGCACTCACCGGCTAAATTACATAAACATAAATCTCATACTTCATCTCTGAGAGCTCGGCGACAGCAGAGATGTCGATGCACGCGGAGCCAAAGGACCGCGGACGGGTCTGTCCACTGCAAGAGTGACGGGGAGATGCTGACACTGGGGACACCCCGCTGCTGGCCCTGCCTTGCACCTTGGTGACACAGTTGACACCCGCTGCCCTTGCGGGATGCTGTGGGGGAAGCACTTAAAACCCTTAAATACAGCCAAAAAAAATTTCATCCTTTGCAGACACAATGCCTTTGCAATGCTAGCACCCAAAAAACCTTCGCTCTCAGGATTAAGGACTGTCCGGCCATTGGTGCCACCACCAGCAATCGCCAGAGGCCAACAGCGTAACTGCCAGAGTAATTGCAGTGTCTAATATATAATGGACCACCCAGGTCAGCCTGTCTCGGTAGCCCAGGGCCAGCCCCGGCTGCAAAAAATAACCTGTCCCCAGGGCCAGTTTCTTCTCCCCCCGCTGCCCGAGGGGCTCGGTTTGTGCCTGGAGCAGAAACACTTTCCACTGCAACAGCAAAGGCTTCGGCGCGAGGCTCTGCTAAAAATTGAAACTGAAGGTCAAGTTGATAACGCATCAGAAAGCAAACAGCTTGAATGCTAACTGCTAACTACAGCAATGAGCATTATTGCCTGACAGAAATAAAAACCCGCTCGGAAGACTCAGGCTTGGCGTGAAAAATGAAGCTGCTCGGGAGGAGAGCAGGGAGATGCTCGCCCTGATCCCGGGGTCAGCTGGCTCTTTCCCTTGGCATAAATACCCCGGCAGGGGTAAACTACGCCGCTTGCCAAACTGCTGGCAAGCCCAATGCAGGGGCCGGATCCGGAGTCACCCGACAGCCCTTTTACATCACTTTGACAGGCTGAAGGCACCTTGAAGCAGCAATAAATCGCAGGACCCTTTACGCTGCTGGAGAGGCGCAGATGAGACCCAGGCGTATACAAACAGGTTGAAAAAGAAGGGAGCAGATCCTTCAGCCATTCCCAGTGGCTCTGCGCTGGTGTGAAAAGGTATCCGGTGTCAGCAGAACTGTTTTTAGGGGGGGAAGACTGAAAGGCAAAGCAGGTGCAGCCCAGCTCTTCCTCCAGCCTTGCGGTTGCCACCGCAGGAGGCAAGGCTGGGGGATTTTCAAATAAAATTACAAAAAAAATAAAATGAAATTAAAAAAAAAAGCACATTGTTGGCCCAACCACGCCATTATTCATGGCTGCGGAGCCACCTTCCATGCGTGAAGGAGCGAGGCTGACCCCCAGCATTCCCTCCCAGGGGAAACGCTTTACGGAGCAGCTCGGAGCTCACCCGGGCACCCAAGGGAGAGCCGCTTCCCCCCGGCCCCGCACTCCGGCTGATATATGACAGCTCTTATAAATAAACGTATTCCTGCAGCGCGAGCAGAGAAGCAGCGTTACTGCTGATAACGCACGGGCTGCACTTACGCCGCTGTTATACCGCAATTACAGTGGAATTATGCTTTTTGATAACTAAATTATCACTAATGCACATAATCGTTGGGTTATGTGGATACACAAATTACAGGACTGCCTCAGCCCCAGATTAATACGCGCGCGTTTCGACTCCATGTACACTCGTTTACTCTGCAATTATGCCGTCATATCATTAACCATCTGGTTAGAGGAATTTGCGGTAACCACAGGTATCTCGAAGAAGCGCTCGCGCTGCAGTGGGACCACCAGTCACGACAACTGCTTCTTACTGGTGCTTAATGGAGGAGGAAAGTGGGTTCGAATCGTGCCTGTGCATCAACCCGGCCACATGCTGCCCGGCACCGGGACCCCCAGGGGAGCAGCAGCCGTGGATGGGGTGGCAGAACATCCTCTGGCCACACTTGCGGCAGAATAATGGCACAACAGGGCCAGGCATGGGCTAACGAAGCTACTTAATCCAATATTACTGTCACCTCCCTGTGTCACCCAGCTGTGCCATCAGCCCTGCCCTGGGTGCCCTGCAGGGCAGGAGCTGCAGGCCCAAGGAAACTCCATTTTTTTGGGGTGGAAAACCATTTAAGATAATGCAAAAATGCCCCTCCACCCCTGCAAAAGGCTATTCTCCCTTATTCTGCCTGTATTGAGATGAGAATCCCGTTCTCACCGCCAGCCAGATGGGGCTGCTGCGAGCATTTACAAACCCTGATGGGGTTAGCGGCGAAGCTGTTCACGGAGCCATAAACGCAGCCCTTTGCTCGCAGCCCTTCCACGGGCACACCCCATCCCACAGGATACCCCCTTCCAGCTCTCCCAGACCTCCCGGGCACCATGCACACCCAACGGCACCTTCCCCTCTGTGTCCCCCGCAGCCACCCGCCGTCCCACCCCGCTGGGTGCAGACACAACCCCAGCTCAGCCCAGGCCCCCCAGCACCCCTCACACCTGCATCCCCATCACCGGGCACACGCGCAGCACGTCCCACCGTACAAGCGTCGTGCCCGCCTACTCCGAAGCGTCCCCACGTGCTCCTCCTTGGCAAAAAGCACAGCCCCGTGAAAATATTCCGCTTTTCAAGTTAAAATCCTGAAGAGCAGATTCCAGGTTGAATCCCCAGATGGGTTTCTCTGCATAATGAAAGCACAGCCGGTTCCCAGTGCCAGGGCGCGCGCGCAAGAGACAGAATTAACGCTGATCCTATTTATAGGGCTTTGATTAGGAGCTCGTCACCTAGAAGTTTTTATTCCCTTTATCCATTTATAAGGCCATAACACAGTTTGACTAGCTCCAGATCGGCTGGTGTCCCACCGATTTTGCCAGAACTTAATGTGCCATTCAGACACAGTTAAGCCAGTAATAGGCAGCAGCCTGTGCGCTGCAGGGTTTTAACTGCCTCGGAAAACACTCTTTAGCTCCCGTCTCACCCCGTGCACATGATGCTGCGGAGCCGAAGCAATGCCAGAGCGAGGAGGGACCCCAGTGCTGCACTGGTCCCTCTGTGGGGTGCCGGGGTGGCTCCGTGCTCACAGTGATAGCACCCACGACAGCAACACCCAGGGGTCCTCACCATCCCAGCCAGTCCTGGGCTTGACGTTCAGCTTCCAGCGGGTACCCACGAGCTCGTCCGCCGTTCCCGAGGCTGCTAATCCCCCCTAAGCATCCCAGCGCTCCCGTCAGCAAAACGTTTTCTGGCTCCAGACAAATCCTCCCAAAGAGTTTTGCTGAGCATGGACTTTCCGCCTGTCCAAAGCCTATAGACAAGTTAAAGCACCTGCCCTCGGGGATAATTCCACTAAAATTGGGTGAAGCGTGCGTTGGTGCCAACTTTATTTTCTGTTAAAACCTGGGAGTATTTGTAAAAGTCTTTTCTTCTGGAACGCACCCAGCAACATGGCTCAGCCACAGAAGGAGGGGGTTAGACCAGCTCGGCAGCCACCGGCTCAGCAGATCCGAGGTCTCCCGGTGAGCAGGGAACAGGATCTTGAGATGTTTTGCAAAAGGAGCTGGCAGCAATAAAGCAGCCTGCCCTGCAAAGTGGAGGCAGCTTGGGATTGTTGGTCCCGATCCTTGCTGGAGAGCTTGGATCCTTGCTGAACACCACATTGTCCTTGAAATCAGCCAGGCAGCCCCAAAACCCGCACTGGCCCAGCATCAGCCCCCAAACCGTGCCACCCACCCCTGCTCGTGCACCGCAACCACATTCCATCTCAGACCAAGAACTCCAACCGGACACACCCCTCCAGCACCATCCATTGCCTTTTCTCCTCCAGCCCCAGCTTCCCCAAAGCCCACGGCGAGCTCTCATCCAAGGAGAAACCCACTCACCATCCTCCCTGGACTTCTGGATGAAGGCCTCCACGCCGCTTTCACCATAGCTGCCCTCAGAGGCCAAGGTGGAGACGTAGTTCCACTTGAGGGCTTTGACGATGTCCACCATAGCTTGGGCCTGGTAGGTGTCGGACGGGACAACACGGGAGAAGAAGTCATAGCGGCTGTTGTCGCTCAGGTCCGGCGCGGTGGAGGCATAGCTGATCTGGGGGATCTGGGATGGAGGGGGCGAAAACAAAGCGTCAGGAGAAAGAGGTGATCTCTACCCCACTGCAATGCCCTCGCCTTGCCCATGCTCCCAAAGCCTTGCTCTGGAGGAGAGGGAGGTGGAAATCAAGGAAGACCACGGGTCAGGTAGGAGCATGCCCCACCAGACAGACACAGGATGCTCCACGGCACCCAGGACCAGCAACTCATGGAGGGGACGCCACGAAGTGGAGGGTGATCAACTCAACTGGGTCTTGGCAGAAACCCAAAGGCTTTGGTCTGGTGACTTCCATCTGTAATTGGGCACGGGAGACACAAAACCACCCCAACCCATGCCAAGACACACATCTCTGCACCCTGCAGTCCAGTCTAAACCCACGCGCTGATGTCTGGGAAAGGGGGAAGGTAAAAGCAAGCAGCTTTATGCTCCTGCCTGGGCAGAACCCAGCAGCTCAGAAGGACTCCAGGATCTCTGGAGGAAGAACAGACACCAGCTCCAGGGCACAGCAGCCACCAGTAGGTCCCTTCAAGGTCCCCCAAGGAGCCGGCCAGCCCTGGGCTTTACAGGGAGAGGTTTGGAGCATCCCAAGCTTTCATGTAACATCCCTGCCTGCTTTGATCTCCCCTCTATGCTCCCCGTGCACCAGCCAGTATGAGAGCTGTGGGTGCCTCTGGGTGCTGCCTGGGCCAAGGGGACCAGCACCATCCAGGGAAAACAGGTACCAACCCTTGACACAGGCTGGCTCAGCCCCTGGGAATATCAGGACTTGGGGAACCACCTGAAGCTCACGGACACCCAGCAGGACTCCAGAAGGGTTTCCACAGCATTGAATGTGCCTGGCATGGGAGAGGCCAAAGAGCAAACCTAACTTCTTCCCTGGACAGCACTGCTAAGGTCTCCCTTTGGCTTCCTGCCCCTGGAAGGACAGATCCAACCCCACCCCACCAGGACTTGTCCACCCAAACCATAAATAAGCCCTTCAAATTAACTGGAGCTGCCGCACCTCGCACAGTACATTAGAATGATTTAGCACCGCAGGATCACACGATGCTTAGCACTTACACAGCACTTTACATCTCCAAAACCCACCGCAGATGCTAATTTATCTAAAAGATGGAAAAGGCTTATTAAATTATCAAGCCCAGGTTCTCCCCACCAGCCTGAAGTTCCCTGCCGAACACCCAGACAGCCCCATCCATCGTCCCCTCGTCCCACGCCGGAGCAGGGAACCTGTCTCAGCTGCAGCCCAGCACGCTGCAAGGGCTGGCAGAGCCCTGCCCAAAACCTGGGAAAGGTTTGAAATTCAGCAGCGATACGATCACAGGGGTTGGAGCTACAGGGCAGCAGTGCTGCGGAGGCAGCAACACCCTGCCTGGAGCCATCACAGCCTGGGGAAGAGTCCAGCCACCCACTGCCCTCTCCCCTTCCCGCAGACACCACTTTACTGCCAGGACAGAGCGAACGGAGGAGGAACAGCCCAGGGCATCGCCGATCCCAAACTACCCCGTGCCTTGGGGGCAAGCAGGCACAGAGCAGCGATCCCCAGCTCTTACAGGGCTTTCCCCCTCTCCTGTGCCCTCTAATCCAGTTTAGGAATAATTCAGCAATCACAGCTTGCAGGAGCGCAAACGCTGCTGGAGCCACTGGGGAAAGCAATGGATGCCAGGGATAGCCCGGGCTCAGCAGCCACCTGGGTCATGCCTGATGCCCAAATCAGCTCAGGCTACCTTTGGCCTCACCCACCACCACCCCCCTTAATTGCTAATTAAGCACTTAGCCAATTCCCAGCAGCAGAGACACCTGGGCAGGCTTGGAGAGGACGGGAGAGGTTTGGGGTCTGTGGGAAGCCTAGTTCGTGTTATAAGATCAAGCCACCTTGCTGGGAGCCTGGCTGGGTAGTGGCATCCTGAGGATGGGGACACTTGCACCAGACCCTCCCTGGTCCCCCAACCCTCCCAGAACCCACTCCATCCTCCTCTGCTCCGGCTCCCAGGCTGCATCTCACAGTTTCTCCTTTGTTTCTCCATTATTTTCCCCTCTTCCACTCCCCTCCCCTCTATTAAATGCGATACCAGTGTTATAAACCCCTGACTCCACCTGAATGCTAAAAGGCCCCTGGAAAGGAGCAGCCACCCCTTTACCTACCCACAAAATATAAGATGAAAAAAGGGAGAGATGGAGAAGGAGTGGGAAAGGAAGGAACCTTTATCAAGGCACAAATGGGATTACTCTCTGTGACAATCTGCTTTGTGCTCCTTTCTGAGGGGCTGTGATCTGCTCGTTGGCTATCTGTGACCGGGAGCCGGTGCACGAGGCTCAATTAAAATTCTGCTCAGCAGGCAGGGCACTCGCCTGGCAATCATTCATCCTGGGGAGGGAATGGGGGGGGGCTGCTCCCTGCCTGCTCTCCTTGCCTCCTCCTTGCCTTGCCTGCGGCAGCGCTGGCTGAAGGATGGACACGGGGGCTTGGGACAGAGGTGACGCAGGTGGCATGTCCACGCGACGAGGGCAAGCGGGCATGGAAAGCAGCGGTGCCCATGTCAAAGGAGATTTGGGGGCAGGGATGCAGCCCTGCCTTTCCAGAGGATCCTTTCCCAAGGATTTTTACCTCTGCAAAGTGGTTTAGTTTAAAACAGGTGCCCGTCTCCTCAGCAAGGCGCTGGCGATGGAGGTTCTGGGCTTCTGCCCTGTGCCACCCGCATCCCATCCCAGCTCACGAGGCTGGGGCACGTCTGGGTTTAACCCCTGGGCTGCCCGTCCTGCTCCGACCCTGGCTGGAAAACGAAGCCTAGAAAATACTTGTTGATCTACAGGCTATGAACTGAAAGCTGTGTTTTAATAAACAAACGCAGAGAGCTTTTCTCTTTCGCTCTTCTGCTTTGGATGGAAGTGAAAATAAAATACCAGTTCCCAAATGGCCATTTCACAGACGACTTCTGCCTTTTCCCCCCTCTGCCTTTTTGATCTCCTGGTCTACAATAGCCCGACTCTCAGCACCAGCTATTTCCCAGATAAAAGACAAAAGTCCTTTTAGGTCCATAAAAGCAAAATGCAGGCAGGGAATTCGAGGTTTCTTAGAAAGAAGAAGGATGCGGTGAGGGAGGGGAAGCCAGAAACCTAACTCCGCTGCGTATTTGGGCACTGGTGGTACCTTGCCTGCCTCATCTCCAGCCTGGGATAAATACCGTGGTGGTGGTGAGGAAATCACCAGGACCAGCTTTCCTTCACCCCAAGGCTCCCTTGTCCTATCAAGAGTGGGGAGTAACCCCAGGGCAGAGAGTAAAACCTCCTTCCCCCCTTTTTTTGAACCAAAAAACCAGAATCGGCATCATCCAGAAGCGCCTCCAACCTGGAGAAACATCCCCGAGGGTAAGAGAGCTGGTAGGAGCCAGGGTTGGGGCTGTCATCCTGCTCCCCCCAGCCCTGGGTCAACGGACTGGTGTGATCAACCTCAAAATGCACCGCAAACACACCTTGATGTCGTACCCGTTCCAGTAAAGCCAGCTCACGAGCTGGTGTGGCTTTTTCCCTCCCGCCAGCAGGCAGAATCCCCTCCAGACCGGGGAGAATTAGGCAAAAGCGGTGATTTCAGCGCAGCCCCAGCTGAGGTTTGCGGGGCTGCAATGCTCCAACTTAAACCATCAATCTGAACATCAGCCTGAGCAACTGGGGGGAAAGAGCTCAAAAAAACAAATGGGCACAGCCAGAGCCGCGCGTGCCGGTCCGGAGCAGCCCCACGAGAAGAGGCTCCTGCACCAACCCCCCCCCCCAGCCCTGCCAGAAACGGGGTCGGCAGCAGCTAATTCCCTAACCATAATTATTAATTTCATGCATATCTTATGCAAACCTCTGGTTCACCGACAAGATGGAATTGATTTAATTAGAATTTCCATCATCGAGCCATTTGGATGGCAGCTTTTAATTAGGGAGAGCGTAAAGCCCCGCAGGGGCTGGCAGAACGAGGGAGCTGCGCGGGGATGGCCAGACCTTGTCGTCGGAGTGGAGCGAGCGGCAGCCCCCGTCCCGCTGCCCCTTCCCCAGGGCCGCAGGATCAGGCCCAGTGCCCAGACAAGGATCCAGCCCTCAGCATCGCCCCGGAGACCGATAAAGATCCCGCACCCCGCAGGCCCTGGGCTGCTCACCAGGTCTCCGTGCCTCAGTTTCCCCAGATGAAAATGGGGGGAACTGCTCAGGGCAGGCAAATCGCTCGGGCGTCGCGACGCACCGACGCGACGTGGAGCCCATAACAAATCCCTCCATTTCCCAGCTCTGGTGCCACCACAAGGCAGCTGCTCCGGGGTGACACATGACAGCCACGCTCGAGGGGACACAGCTTGGGGCAGGGAGCAATGGACTCCCCGACCTGCCCGCTCCTTTGCCGCGACCTGTTAAACTGAGCGTGTAAATCAGGCAGCTCCTACGCCGGGGCTGACGCCGGCCGGGCGCGGGCTGCTTGGTCCCTTCAATAAATCTGGCTCTTGTCAAGGAATAAAATACTGGGAAGCAGAGGAGCTATGGGAGGATCTCCCGGCCAGCCCTGGCACAGCCTCATGCCGAAAGGAGACGCTCATCCAGGGGTGCTGGAGGCAGATGGAAAAGCAGCCATGAGGAAAAAAACTTCTTTATGGCTCATGGATGCGGCTTCCCACGCCGGGGAGGCAGCTCCAGCAGAAAACCCTGGCGCTGCCAGAGGGTGGTTGCATCCCTTTTTCCAAAAAATACAGCTCCCATCCCAGCCGAGAGCAAAGCACGGGATGCAGAGCGCCTTCGGCATGCTCCTCGCCGGACCTGCCATCCCCCCTGCCTTCGGCCTCCCTCTCCTCCTCGCCGAGCTGTGCTGTGCCCGGGGATGGAGAGGGGAGCCGCCACGGCTGGGGCAGCCCGGGGGAACCAGGCAGCTGCAATTTGTTTTAATAAACCCAGTGAAGAACAAGGAAATGAAGTGGCAGGAATGGGTGATTAATCAGAGCGTCCCCTGGCTGATATCCACCTTCCCGGCTTCATGAAGGTTATTTACCCACCAAAGTTGGGAAGCGCGGTGCCGAATGCAGCGTCCCACCACCCCGAAAGCCTCGGGGCATCCGCCGCGGTGAGGAGCAGACACGAACCGTGGAGGGGGAGGTCAACACCAGGGGCCCGATCCAGCCCAGCCCCAGGCAGCGAATCCTTGCGTGCCTGCAGGTGCTGAGCATCCCCGGCTCCCGCCGCACGCGCGACAGGCATGGTCCTCCATTAGGTGAATTATTCATGCTGTACAACACCCCTGCGCTAAAAAGAGCCGCCGCACTCGCTGCCACGAAGAAAATAAGCGCCTCAAAGTGCCCAGCCTGTGTAGAGTCCATCCTCTCACCAGGAGATGCTCCTCACCTCAGCTGAACGCTTGGGCTTCGTCACGTCCCAGCGCTTTTCTGGATGGGGTTGAAAAACCCACCCCAGACCCCAACGCAGCTTTTTGGGGATGACATTTGCAGGGGACAGACCTGGTTCCTTTTACACCATCATCGCTGTGGTGGGTTCAGGAGAAAGTGGGTAGAGCTGGGGCTGGAAAGCCAGCAGAAAAGGGGTGGGAAGGAGCTGGAGCGTGCCAGAAAGCTCTCGCAGTGACGCCAGAGAGATGCTATCACAAGGAGCCGAGACCAGGGATTTGGGGGAAGGTTTTTCCGCAGGCAGAGCTACGAGGAGTGATGAAACCAGCTTGGACAGAGGATGCCGCATCTGCGAGTTGTTCCACTGATGTACAGCTTTAATTAGGCAGTGGCATCTAACGAAGGACCCGTTATTTATTTATGTAGCGCGGGAGCGACAAAACCCCTGGCAGGGAGGGGAGAGGCTCAGGGCTGGTGAGGGAGGGCTGGTGGGCTGCGGGAGGGGAGCAGGGATGGAGCAGGCATGGGAGGAGCGTGGAATGGGGAGAGGGACCACAGAGGGGGACAAGGGACCACGGAGGGGGTCAGCATCATCCCAGGGCAGGAACAGCCACCTCCTCCGTGCGTATGGTTGGAGGTAGAGATGGGGCTGCTCCAAGCTCCAGCGGATAAACTGGGGGGGCTGCATCTGTGCAGTGGAAGGGGGATAAACTGGGCGGGGGGGGGCTGCGCCTGCTGGAGCCGGGCGAGGGGAGCCGTGGGTGAAACGCGGCTCCGCAGAGGGAGGGGAGGGCTCCTGCCCGCAATCCGATGGGCACACGGGTGGGGTGGGCAGCGGGGAAGCTGTTTGCTCCTCGCCTTGCTGGACTTTCTAATTGATTTTGTGCCTGTGCCGCTGGCTGGATGTGCTGCAACCCTCCTGGAGAACCACTTCGGAAATTTAAAAAAAAAAAAAAAAAAAAAAAGCAATGTACTTACAGGGCACTGAAAATGCCCCCGCGCATCCCCCACCTGCTGCCTGCGGGGAGGGGGCACCAGCCCCATCCAGGGCAGCATTCCCAGTGCTTCCCCCAGCAACGGGAGTGGGTCCCCCCTGTTTCAGCTCCCAGCACTTCACACCAGCATCCCCTCGCTGGGGGAACGCCGAGGGCTCCTGGCACGGGCACAGAGGGGGACGTGAGCAATACTCGCCTCGTGCCACGATGCCACGGCAGGAGCCAGAACTCCGGCAAGTGTCATTCCCTGGGGAATGGGCAAAGGCAACCGCCTGCGCAGCAACGCCTGGGAAGGCAAACGCTTTGCTGAACCTCAGAGCGGAGTCACCCGCGCTTAAAGGTCAGCGGCGGCGTGAAATGGAAGTTGCCTTATTTTCATTTTAAGCATGTCCCTGCCATAAACCCACTATTTGAATAACAAAGAGCAGCAGCAGCTCTCAGGTCGTGGTGGCGGGGTGGGGGAAGAGTTCCCCCCCCCCGAGCCCGTGCACAGTGAGGCAGGGTGAGACCCCACTTCCCATGGGAATGATGTCCCCGTGCTGGGGACTGTCAGGGAGTGCACCCACCCGCATGCACACCCCCTCACCCACACGTAGGGATTCTCTGCTGTCTAGAAAGGGTTGTGTTCATCCTGCATCCTCTCCCCTCCGGGGGGTTTTTGAGGTCTCCATCCCCTACGCGCCTCCTCACCATCACGCTGGGCTGAGACCAACTCTGGATTTTAAACTGGCTGGAGCCATCCAGGGCTTCAGACGTGCCCTCACCACGCCACTGGCTGCGTCTGAGCTCAGTGACATCCTTCCCACATGGGTCACAGCATGGATTCCCAAGGATCAAAATTGAAGGAGAAGCAGGAGGAAAAAAAAAAACCAAACCTGGAAAGGATGTAGGTACCCTCCACTCCTCCGACTGTCACTCTCCTGCCTCCTTCCCCACCGCCTGCCTCCCTGCTCCTCTCCAAGGCAAGCATTCAATCATTTTTGTCTTGGCAAATAGCTTTTAAGTTCCTCCCGCTCCTTCTAATTTATATTATTTTAATTATTGAGTAGCCCTCTCACTCGTCGCCTGGAACATTAACACGTTTTAAAAAAAAGGGACACAGAAAAATCAAACTCCATCAGCAATCTGTTTTTTCCGTCTTCGCTAACAGCTTCCAGCCTTCCCAGGAGGGCACCCGGCGCTCTCAGCATGCCGGGCCGGCGGAGGAAGAGGAGGAAGGAAAGAGAAAAAGGAAAATGGCATCAGCCCTGCCGAAATGAGGGGTTTTGGGGTGCTGTGAGGGGAGGTGGAGCTGGGACCCCACTCGGGGAACAGCACAGGGCTCCCACCGCTGCTGGGTGTGCGAGTATTTACATTGCTCCCTGCCGTTTGCTGCGGAGGGGGCTCTTGTTCAAACACTCGCTCTAGCCCAGGGACGTTGCTGCGGATAAATAAATGCACAGCGAGGGGGAAAGTAATTATAAACTCCTCGGCTTTCCTACAGCTGGCACAGAGAGTGGCAGGGAGAGCCAGCCCTCATCCCACCGCAGCCCTGAGTGCCCCGTTCCCCCCTGCGCACCCGGGGCCGGTGGCACAGGACAAATGTCCCCAGCTTGGCTGATGTCCCCTGGGCTGGCACACGGAGTGGTGACAGCCGTCCTCGCATCCCATCGGCAATAGCTGCCTCCATCCCAGCAGTGACTGCAGCAGCCCTGCGGCAGTCCCAGCCATTTGGCAACGGTGTGACCTTACATTTTGGGGGTGTAACCCACGCCCAGTTATCGAGCCATCGCCTGTAACTGGTGTCAGGGTGGTCCGTGTTGAAAAGCTCCCAACTCTCAGCTGCTTCCAGACAGTTCCAGCGTGTCAGTCTGCAGGTGACAGCCACAGGCAGGGAGATGCCCAGCACGTCTTACATGATGGCAAAGGGTATCTTACACCCCGGGTGTTGAGTGGGACGGGCAGGGTCCCCCCGGGATCACCCCTGTAGGTGACACCACTCCCACAGACCGGTATCAGCCACGGAGGGGGCGAGGGCTGAACCCCTGAAACCCTCGGGGAGCTCCCAGGGAGGCTGGACCCTCTCCAGCCTCAGAGGTTTTCAAGATCCACCACAACCAAGCCCTGAGCAACTTGGCCTGACCCCAGAGACCACCTTGGCGGGCAGGGGCAGTGGGCTGAGCGCCCCCACGGTCCCTTCCAGCCTGAGTTATCCCACCTCCCACCCACCCTCAGCCCACCTCCCCATCCAGCCCCTGCAAGGCGACCTCCTTCCCACAGCGCCGCTGACGCCAGGAGCGTCAGCATCCCCCGTCACCACGAAGCCGGGGGAGAAGAGATAAAAATCCTCCTGCTAAAAGTGGCGTCACCAGAGGGGAATGGAGGAAGGGATCCCCGGGGACTCGGGGGAGGCAGGAGAAGGGTTTTAAAGACACCAGTTCCTGCCTACCCCCAGCTGTGGAGAAAGCGGCACGTGTGGAGAGACACTGCAACAACACCTGCAGTGGTTTTGCCGAGTGGTTATTTTTACCCTCGCCCAGCCCTACCTTGAAGAGCCGCAGGATGTTGGCCACCATGATGGAGACGGAGCTGCCCGAGGCGCCGATGACGCCGACCACCCGCTCGGGTTTGGTGATGATGGGGGGGCCGCCGTTGACGCAGCGCACCTCGGTACTGTCCTTCTCGATGAGGGCTTGCACGAAGGTCAGCGACTGCTCCAGGGCGTGCGTGTCCCGCGAGCACGTGTCCAGGATGCGGGCGCCCAGGGTGATGTTGGGGAGCAGGTCGGGGTCGTTGTTGATACGGTCCAGGGCGAAGAGCATGGCCTCCAGGCGATGGATGCCCTTCTCCTTCTTCAGCTCCCCGCAGGCTTTGCCCTCCGCACCCCGGCCGTGCACGGGGAAGAGCCCCCCGAGCGTGATGTCCCCGTCGATGCGGATGGAGTTCATGTGCGGGTAGCCCTGGCCCTTGGGCTTGGCAGCACCCCCGGGCGCCCACCCCCAGCTCCAGGCACTCAGGAGGAGGCAGAAGGAGAGACGCTCCATGCAAAAATAACCCCCGCTCATCGCCGAAGCCGTGCTGGGGCAGAGCTCGCCGCCCGAAACCCGGCAGCAGTCAGGGAGCGAGGCTGGCGCGGGCGGGCGGCATGGCTCCCGGTGGGCTCCCGCTCCCGGCCCCGTCAGCGGCTCCCGCCGGTAATGCCGGCCCCCGAGGAGCAGCGGGCAGCCAGGCTGCAGAAGGGTGCCGGGGTCTGCATGGCTACGCCAGGGAGAAGAGGCAGCGGCGGAGACGTGAGCCCAAGCAAAGCTTCGGGTCCTTCCTCCGGAGCCCTTGAGAGGGTGGGGGGGAACAGGAGGGAGGGAGGGAGAGAGAGAGAGAAAGTTAAGCAGGAGGATGAAGAGGACATCAACTATTCTGTGGTTTCATCAAGGAGCCCAGCAAAAATTAGCACTGGGCATTTTTTTAAAAAAAAAAAAAAAAAAATTAAAAACATAAAAAAAAATTAAAAATGAAAGATTTAGGGTTCGCTTGATTTCTGATTCATGCCAGCTGCTGTGCCGCACCCCAAACCGCATCCAGGCAGCGGCCGGTGCAGGGACCCCCAGCCCGCTCTGCCCCAAGGGACAAGACCAGGTCAGCGGCCAGCTTGGGACTGGAAGGAGACCCCAGGATNCCCGGTGGGCTCCCGCTCCCGGCCCCGTCAGCGGCTCCCGCCGGTAATGCCGGCCCCCGAGGAGCAGCGGGCAGCCAGGCTGCAGAAGGGTGCCGGGGTCTGCATGGCTACGCCAGGGAGAAGAGGCAGCGGCGGAGACGTGAGCCCAAGCAAAGCTTCGGGTCCTTCCTCCGGAGCCCTTGAGAGGGTGGGGGGGAACAGGAGGGAGGGAGGGAGAGAGAGAGAGAAAGTTAAGCAGGAGGATGAAGAGGACATCAACTATTCTGTGGTTTCATCAAGGAGCCCAGCAGAAATTAGCACTGGGCATTATTCTAAAAAAAAAAAAAAAAAAATTAAAAACATAAAAAAAAATTAAAAATGAAAGATTTAGGGTTCGCTTGATTTCTGATTCATGCCAGCTGCTGTGCCGCACCCCAAACCGCATCCAGGCAGCGGCCGGTGCAGGGACCCCCAGCCCGCTCTGCCCCAAGGGACAAGACCAGGTCAGCGGCCAGCTTGGGACTGGAAGGAGACCCCAGGATCTGTCCCATCCCATCCCCTCTCCAGGGAGCCTCCAGGGTGGGATGAGCCCCAAGATGGTGCTTGGAGGGGGGTGAACCCCACGTGCACCCACAGCCTTGGTCCCTGCCAGCCCCAGAGCATCCTCCTAACCCAGGGCACAGCCGGGCACGGGAACCAAGCAGCCACCTGAAGGCTGAGCTCGACTGAGACCCAGAGCTGATGTGGGGAGAAACCTGCCCTTTAAGCAGCCCCTCTGCCAAGTGGCAAGTCCCCTCCTCTCCCGAGCATCCCCTGCTGCGCCCACCCACCCCTTCCTTGTCCCCATCGCCCGTCCAGCCCGACACCAGCTCCTGCCCCCAGCAACACGGGCTGAGGCTGAAGATCTTCCCAAGCCTCCTCCCGGATCTGCCAGGCACGTGCCCTCGGCAGGGGTCAGAGCCATGAGCTGTCCCCCATCCCCTGCACCACCGAGCTCAAGCAAGGAGGTGCCGAAGGACCCGGGGGCTGTTTCCCAACGGATTTTTCATTCACCTGCCACGAGTCCCCGCGTCTCGAGCACCGCACGCTGCAAACCACGCGGGCTCAGGGCTGACCTGTGTCTTAAGCGAGAGCCGACACGGCCGGGCACTGCCGAAACCCGGAATTATGGATCTGAATCACTACCCTAAGCATTGCTGCTCCTGCCGCTTTTCCTTCAGGCCACCGATTTCTGAACCAGCAGCTGCTTCCTTGCACGCATCCGTTATTGACAGCTTCCAGCAGCAAATATCGACTGCACCGAGAGCTCGCCCGAGCCGTGGAGGGAGTTCAGCTTCCTGGCTGCCCTGGGCAAGCAGCCCGAGGGTCCGCTCAAATTAAAAGCGGCATGGATGGATGGTCAGGGGTGTGCCGAGCACATCGGACTCCGAGCTGGGTGGCCACAGGGAAAGAAGAAGGGGGCAAATGGTGCCTTGGGAAGCTGGGGGCAAAACTGGTGGTTTCTGAAGGCACTGGGAGGGGTGCCTGGGCAATGCCTGCAGGCTGCGCCCACAGACACAAGCTGCATCCCAACCAGCATTCCAACACCTCCCCGAGGGCCACGGGGCATCGGCAGCCCCAGCACCAAGCACGGCCCGTGCGGAGCGTTCCAGCATCGCCAGCTGCTCTCCCCCGGGAAGCAGCAATTGAAGGGCAGCCCTGCCCTGCGGCACGGCGTGGTTTGGGGGGAGGTACCCTTGGGTCCCAGTTAACCATCGAACAGCATGGGGTGAGATCTGATCCTTTCACCAGGTGGGAAAAACCCACCCGCTCTTTGCCAAGTGCCATCCTGCCCCGCTGCCCCAGCACACCAGGACCAGCACCACATCTCGGAGGTGCCGGTTCCCGCAGAGCTCCAGTGCTGGAGCTGGCAGAGAGGGCTCAGCCCATCCCGGCCCCTCCATTCCAGCCTCACACCCTCACAGGAGCCGCCAGTTCACAGCTGGGGGGGACCCCGGGGGGGGTCTTACCCCTCACCATCCTCCTGCAACCCCCTGTGCCCTCACCTCGTCTCTTTTGCTTTCACCCCAGAGCTCTCAAGCGGGCACAGGCTGTCCTGCTGGCTCCGAGATCGCTGCAGGACAGCCCTTCATCCCGCCACTTCCATGCTCCGGAGCTGCCCCAGCCCAAGCAGCACAGCCCCCTGCCTCAGTTTCCCCTCTGGAAGACTCTCCCTTGCAGCCCGTCCCAGCTGTCTCCAAGCAGCCGCTGATGGATGCTGCGAGGGCAGCGCATGATTAATGCAAGGCACCAAAAAGCCGAGGAGAGCCGAGCAGGAAAATGCATTCCCCAAGCAGGACGGGCTGCAACAGCGAGACCGAAGAAACAGCTTAAATTAATCTCAGCTCAAGCGCAGAGCCCGGCATCCCAGCCTGCGCCTGCCGGGCCGGATCCTCCGCCAGCCCCGAGGGGTGCTGCCCGCCGGAGCCGCCGTACTGAGCCCCTTTACACCACGGAGCCGGTTCCCAGCTCTGCAGCCGCCCCAGCCAGGAGGGCCCTTGCCTCAACTCACCTCCATAAATTATGCACATCCCTGCCCATCGAGCCACTTGAAGGCCCATCTCCAAAGCGTTTCTGACAGCCGGGGCTTTTAAGCAACCAGAATTACCCAGTGCCAAGCTCTTTGCTTCAAAAGGCAGGAGGTTGGGAGTGCTGCGGCAACGCCACCCACCCGCCCCAGCCTGCCCCTCCGCCGGGAGAGCCCCCGCCGGCACGGCCCCGCTCGGATGGGGATCAAGGACAGGGATCAACCCTCCGCACGGTCCCGTCTCCTTTGCAAGAACCATCCCATGCGTTGGCAGCGGAGCAGGGGAAATCGGTTCCTGCTACAGCCTGGAAGCGGGTCAGGCTCTGCCCGTGGTGAGGAGGCAGGTGATGGGGAGACCCGGAGAGGCTCAAACGCCGCACTTCCCCCACACCAGCCAAAATCAGGTCATCTCGTGCATCCGGCCCCAGGAGCCGTGACATTTCTGCCCGTCGGAGAAGGTGCAACGGGTCACCACGTGGAACTGCTCCCAGGAAAATCCTCCGAGCCCACGGCAGCTCCCACGGAGCTGGCAGTGCCCCCAGAGCCCACAGCCTCTCCCTTTCTTCTTTTAAGCTTTTTCCTCTCTGTTCTCTCCCCTTTGTGCCTCCTTTGATCATATAATCTGAACGAACTGAAGGTAAAAATATCACGGCAGTCGAGAAGAAAGCGCAAATAATGGGGAGAGGAGGGGGGAGCTGGTTTGAATCCCTCGCTGAATCATTAAGGGAGATGCAGCCTGAATTACCCGATGAGCCCGTGCCACAAACGGCCTAAGCGCTCGTTGGGAAGGGGCAGGAGACGAGCATCCACCTGCCCCAAGCATCCCCACGGCCACTCACAAGATGCTGCTCCCCACAGCCCAAATCTCGATCCCACCTGTGCCAGGGATTCGCCCAGCCCTGGGGTGCTGCCCGGAGGGGTGGGCAGCGCTCGGGGCCGGTGAGCGGGCAGGAACCCAGACCTTGAAGCTCAAGAGCAAAGAGGAGGAAAACCCATCCTTCCTCCGAGGCGCAGGACCAGCCTCTGCATCCCCAGGGAGCCCAGCTCCTGCGCCTCCCCAAAGCAGCCCTTCCCCCAGGAGGCTGGTCCCGCACATCTGGAGGGAGACACACATCTGGAGGGAGACAGACACCTGCCTACAGCAGGTGCTCGTGGAGCGGGGAACGGCCGTACCTACACGCTACGGGCAGCGAGGGGATGGAGCCGCCCTCCTGCCCCATCTGCACAGCTCCGCGGGGGCAGCACTGCTCCGGGGGGGAAGAAATATTTGCCGCTTTGCAGGTCCGCAGCCCCGGGGGTGGGGATAAATGGGGTGGGATAAAATGCCCAGCGTGGCGCTTCTCATAGCTCCATAGGAAAGAGCAACGCTGCTTCCTCCCACTTCCCACAAGCGCATCCTCACTCAAGCATTTCCAGCACCTTCATCCCGGCCACGCCGCGGTCTGGAAAGCAAGGAGTCATCAAAGCGAGCAGATCTCCAGAGCCCAGGCAGGGGTCGTTGCCCACCTTGCGCCAACCTGACCTAAGGAGGGTCAGGAGCTGCAGAAGGGGGCGCTGGGGCTGCTGTCACCCCGGCACAGGGGTAGCCAAGGGGGCGACGGGCAGCGCTGGGCTCCCGGGCTGCGCCCCTGCCCCGCCGCTCGCCAGCACCCCAGGACACGGGGCCGGTCCTGCACGGTGGCATCTTGCCCCCCTCTAGCGGTGGCCGAGCCAGCGGCCAGCGGCGGCGTCACCGTCATCGCCATCCACGAAAGCCCCTGGATGGAGCGGGGCGAGGGCTCAGCTGGGCAGAAGAAATCAAACCCGCATTAAAAATTCCCCTGCGCCGCGCAGAGCTCCTGCTCCAAAACCATCCCCGGTGCCCGGAGGAGGCACCGCGTCCCGGAGGCAGGGACGGACCACCCCGGGCTTCACCTCCACAGCTCCTTCCTGCAGCTCCTTCCATGCATCCCTGCAAGCACCGCGCTGGCTGGGATTGCAGCAAGGCATGATCCGGGTTTGCCACGTCCCACCGAGCCCAGAGGTGCTTGTAGGCATTGGGATACACAGCCCTGGAGCTGGGCAGCTCATCCCACTGCAGGGATCTGCAACCCAGGGCTTTGGAGCCAAGGCAAGCGCTGCCGGTCACCCCCCCAGGGCTGGCGTATCCCTTGGGAGAGGCAGCCGGAGCCCTCCTCGCACGTATCGCATGGGGTTTGTTTGCAAAATTTCCATTCCCCAGCTTGGTGCTGTCACAGCCCTGGGAACAGAGAGCCCAGAGGGACCCCCAGATCACACCGGCCGATGCCAAAAGCCTGAGCCCTGGGGCTGGAGGAGACCTGGCCCATCGCGGCTGCACAGTGCAGGGCGCTCTTTGCTGGAGACCTCCAGACCCGCGCCTCAACACAGGGATTTCACGGCAATGGAAAAGCTCCTTCAGGGGGTGGAAATAAATAAATAAGGAAGGAAACGGCCCATTTCTCTCCCTCACTCCACTCCCTGCAAGACTCACAGTCAAAACCAAGTCATTTTACTGCCATTAGCTCCGCGCAGCCCATGGCACTGCAGGTGGGTGAGTTCGTGTCTCATGTGCCGTCAATCCAAGCGCCGGCTAAGCGCTAATCACCGCAGCTTTATCACCACCGACAGCTGGCAAAGCCGAGAGGGGGTTTACTCGCATCCCAGCCAGGGCTTATTGCAGGGCCTGAGCATCCCGCCCCTCTCCAAGCCAACCTCGCTCCCACAGACCGCAGAGCTCTGCCCGCAGCGGGACCGGGCTCCTTCAGCTGTGCGGGACCCGGTGGCTCCCAGTTCAGAGCCAGGGCGCTCACTGGTTTTGTGCTAAGCCCACTCCTTTGCCATCAGGGGTTTGTTCAACCAGGCAAAGGCTGAGCTGGCAACGCCGTCCTGGAGATGCAGGAATAAGCAGCCAAGAGGCTGCGCCCAGCACTCACCTGCACGATCCCAGCCCCGGCTGCCAAGGAGCCGACCACCCCACCAGCCCACCACCAAGGAGACCTCTCCAGCCCAGTCCCGGTACCAGGAGGGCTGTGCTGGCTTCTGCCACGCCGGCTGCTGCGAGCTCGCCGGCATCTTTTTGAAAATCAAGGCCGTTTCTTTCCCCACCTGCTATTCCTTCGGCAAGCGGGGCCAGCCGGCACGCCGCACAATATCCCAATTAGCGCACGCTCGCTCTTCCCTGCTTGCAAGCGATTTCAGGGAACTTCGCTTTGGCTCCTGGTTTTTTTTTAATTGCAAAAGCTCCATGAAGTACAGCAGAATTTAGACACGGAGGGAGGGAGGGGGGCACCAGGTTAAGTTCTCTCCTGACAGGCAAAACCTTAAGTATTCAGGTCAAGTATCCCAGTGTTCGCCCGGAGGAAAAGCAAGGCCACAGCTCAGCAGGCAGCGGCAAGCAGAGACCCCAGATTTTACCATCAAAACCCACCCGATGTGCTCCAAGATGCAGGATGCCCCCTCCTCCTCCAGCAATCCCTCGATCTCTGCACAAACCGCTATCGCGACGCTTGCGTAAGCCCAAGCCCGTCGCCAGGTGCCGACTCAAAGCCCTCTGCAACCGCGTCGTGCCAGCACCCAGCTCAGAGTCCCACGGGAGAAAAGCCGGGTGTCGCCACCCTCCTCGCTGCTCCGGAGCATCCCCAAAGGATGCTGAAGCCCAAAGAAAAAAAGCTCCCACTGGGCGCGGATCAGACCCAGGGAATATTTAGCACATTTTATATATATATATATATATCTCTATCTCCTTAACTGCAGGCGAGCTCTCTCCTTCCCCCTCCCTCCCCGCTGCCACGCAGGCCAGCGCTAATCCCTCACTTTGAAGGATTGGATGACATGGCAAGGGGAAGGCAAGCAGGATCCGGCCGCGGAACAAGCGGAGATCGCAGCGGCTCACCTTGCGGGAGGCGGCGCGGGGTCTCTGCCAGCAGCCAACGCACAGAGCTCCAGCCAGGAGAG
This sequence comes from Chionis minor, assembly GCA_013398295.1. Taxonomy (NCBI): domain Eukaryota; kingdom Metazoa; phylum Chordata; class Aves; order Charadriiformes; family Chionidae; genus Chionis; species Chionis minor. The sequence continues at coordinate 22,703 of VZSF01010162.1, read as the reverse complement.
GCTGGAGGGAGGGAGCCGGCGCTCGTCCCCGCTCCTGCCACGTGCAGCAAAATCCTGCAATTAATTTTTGATCGCCTTCTGCAAATTGAGACGGCGCTGGCTTGGAGCAAGAGTACGGCTTGACTGCCAGTCCCCAGCGGTGCCCCTGGCACTGCCCAGCGTTTCTGCTCCCCATCACATCTACACCCCAAAACCGCGGTCTGGCAGCGCCAGCCCCTGCCCATATCCAGCCTGGAAAAGCCCCGGCAGGGGCAGAGCGCCCCATCCTGAGCCGGGCTTTGCGCGGGGCCATCCGCAGCACAGGGGCACGGGGAACCAGACCACCCCGCAGCGGAAACCCCTCCGTTAGACATGAAGCCCGAGAGGACGAGACAGTGCCCGCAGCGGGCGCGAAGCCGGGGAGGGCAGCGGGAGCGGGTTCGCCTATGTTATAATTAGGACCTGCCACATCGCCAAGCCGTTGCCTTTCTGGGAAGAGCTGGAAGGGGGTGGCTGAGCTGACAAATCCATCCTCCTCCTGCCTGATGCCAAAGTTGAAGCACGTGACACCCTTTTTTGGGGAGCCGGCAGGCTCCTCCACAGGGCGATGCTGGCCCCCGGGATGCGGGGCTGGACCACGGCTGCACCCAAGTTTTGGTTCCCGCTGTAAAATCCCCTTGAAGCTCCCTCTCCGCTGCCTCGACACCCCGGGGTGCAGCCCAGCACCACCCACCCCGCACCTGCCACCCTCCCCAAAATGGACTCACCTGTGCCCCCCCCAGCCCAGGGCAGCTGGACCCCGCTGCTCCCCACAAGGACCCACCACCCTCGCAAAGATGGACCACCCTCGCCGCAGCCCCCGGTGCTGCATCCCTCCGGCTCGGCCGGGCTGGCCGAAAGCAGCCAGGATTTCTGCACATCCCATCGGACCACGGCTCTCCGCACGGAAGCAGCAAGTCACAGGGAGGGGGAAGCCTCGACCAGGTTCTCCCCCCAGCCGGAGCCTTGCCCAGCATGTCCCCCCTCACCCCCTGCCTGCTGCCCTGGTGCGGATAAAGCCTGGCTTAAAGAGAGGAGGGAGGGAAGGAAATGAGCTTTTTCTTTTGGCACTTCTCTCGGCATTTTCCCGAGCTCCTCGCTGCATTCAACAGATCGGCTCCGTTCCCTCCGTCCCCGGGCCCTGCCTCGGGCAAGCGGCCAGCATCGGTGAGCTCCTCCGGTCACCCCAGCCCGGCTTCATGCCATCCCTCCATCAAGCCCCAAGCCACAGGTCACCCAGCGGTGGCGATGGCAATGACTCACTCCGCAGCGTCTCCGTCGCAGCAGCCGCCGCTGAAGGCAGCGGGCATCCCCCTCAAAGCCCGAAGCAGCCCACAGAAAAATAACCCGGCTGGCAGAGCACAGCAAACTCATCACACCAGGAGGAGGAGGAGGAGGAAGGCAGCAGGGCTGAGCCCGGGCAGACGATGGGAGAGTTCTCCGTTTTTTTCCCACGGCTGCCAACTTCCCCGGCGGCTCCCGAAGCCGCACCGATCCGCTCTCCCAAAAAGCGCTGAGGAGCAGGAGGGAGCGCTCAGGGAGAGGAAAACAAACCCGGGAACATCTGTCTGCACAGGGAACGGGGCTCCCTGCCCCGAGCCGGGGATGCCTCCAGGGCGCCGGGGAAGGGTCTTACACCCCAAATCCCCTCCGAGCTGCAAGGGGCAGCCCCTTCCCCATTAGCCTGGGCAAAGCACCGGCTCCCTCTCCCCCTGCCCTGCGGCGGGCGCTGCGGGCCCTGTCCGCTGCGGCGAGGCGAGGGCAACCACTCGCCTGCGGCTCGGCCACAAACACCCCCCCCAGCCCGCTGCCCCCTGCCCCAAAC
>VZSF01010162.1:197-16822 GCA_013398295.1 Chionis minor | reverse complement strand
TAAATATAGGAAAACATGAAACCGCATCTTATGGACTGGTCTTTGCGGCTCAGCTCTGCAGAAGGGCTTTGAATAATTTATGGCCAAGCCACCACCTCCTCCTTCCTCTTCACAGGTCACCCACGTCCAAGAGACACAGGCACGGGCACCACGCACGGCCCTTTTCATCTGTGGGCTGCATTTCCAGCGCCTGCAATCGCCTTGGGTGGGGATTTAATTCCCTCCTGGATAGAAGGGTGGGGAAAAATAAATCGTTAATTCAAAGTGAAATATTAATAGAACTGTAATTAGCTGTAATATCTACACAATTAAAAAGCAGGAGTCCCAGCAAGAGCTATTTTCATGTGTATTTAAAGAAAAAAATAAGCTTTCAGGGTAACGGGGAGGGGGAGCTGGGGATGTTTTCCTTCTGTCCCACTTGTCTGTGGCAAAAACGTGGCCAGGAATGGCAGCGAAGGGACAGGGGCTCCAGCAGATCAAGGGCTCCTGGCCGGTGCTGGTGACACAGGAGGAAGCAAAGGCCAGTTTGCAAGAAAAGAAAAGAAGAGGAGACTGATTTAAGTGGGGAAAAAGAAAGAAAGAAGAACATGTCCTTTTGTCCTGCTCCCTGGGGAGGATTTTGCAGCAAAGGGAAAGTTTTCACTGACGTCAGGCAGCGAAGAGCCTCAGCGAGAGGATGGGGAATGGGAAAAAGTCTCTGCTGGAAGTTTGCAGGGTGTTTCAGGCCGGATATTGAGCGGGGTGACCCGGGTTCAGTGTCCCCGCCCCCCCAGCAGCATTTGCCAGCAGAAATCGCGCAGCTTGCTCACAAAAAGCCACCGAGCTTTCCTGCGCTGGGCAATTAGAGCTGGAGACAGGATTTACTGAAGGAAGGAGGAGTAAACAAAATTGCAAAATAAAACCAAGCAACAAAATTATTCGGCTTGCCCAAAAAAGTACCTAAACAACAGGCCCAAAGAAATAAAAAAAGAGAAAACCACACACCAGCCTTGGGTTTCTTTCCACAAGAAAGAGACTCCTACACACAAACAGCACATGAATATGGGTAATAGATATGGATATTTCAGAGAGCAAAAATGGTACTGACTGCACTCTTATTGGATCAACATTCACACATCGAGTCCATGTTTCTCTCGAGGAGTGAGGATAATGGGATGCCGAATGTCAGACCATTTTAAATATATATAAAACTCATTATACGCTTCATGACTAACCTGATTTCGATGGGAAGAGTTGCATTTTAAAGAAATGGGGGAAAGAAAAGCCCATCCAGGCTTGCAGGGAGGAATCAGCAATGAAAGAGGGATGATTCGGCTGTGGGGATGACAACTCCTCCTCCTCCTCGTGAGGAAGGCTGCTGTGGCCATGCCAGCTCCCTGGCAGCCTCCCCAGTTGCCCCTTGCCCACGTTGGGGGCTACCAAGCCCCTGCCAGTGGCTTTCCTGCAGCCTGGAGTCCTGCTGGACACCCGCATCCCACCTGGCGGATGTGGTACCCCCAGCAAAACTCTGATGGGGGCCGAGCAGCCAGACCTGCATTTTGGAAGCCACCGGGGTGGGACGACACGATGACACTTTCCCTGGCCTTGTGGGCTTCTCCCGGACCCCCTCCCATGCCAGCGCTGAGGGGATGGAGCGAGCGCTGGGGATCCAGCCCCGCTCCTCGCAGGCACCGCTGCTTCGGGGCCATGCCCATCCCTGGCCAAACCTCCTCCAGCTGCAGTGTCAGAGCCCCACGTCAGGGATTTATTCCTCCCTCCTGGGTGTATCCAGCCTAAAAATTCCCCGTTGCACCGCCCTGCCTCCATGTTTCAGGAGGACAAAGGACGCGTGCCTGGTTTTGGCCACTCTCTGAGCCTGGAGTCGGGCAGCGCCAGCGCTCTTCTCCTCTGCAAGGCTTCCACCTAACGGCAAGAGCGCCGGCACGGAGACAGCCCACAGCACCGGGGACACCCACCCCACAGCCCCCAAAATCGCACCCCCAGGTCCTGAGCAGAGGCCGGCACAGCTCAGTGCACCAATGGGTCCAGCCAGGCTCAGACCTCAGTCAAGGGAAAGCTGCCGGCTTTGCCCTGGGGAACCGACCTCGGGAGCAGGTACCGGTGCCTCCAGCAACGAGGAATTTTGCTCGATTAAATAAGCAAGCTGGTTTTGGGATAGAAATGCACTAACCCGGCACACCTCGCTGGTGCAGCGTGACATTTCACCGCATGCTTCCCAATTTTTTTGTCGCTCCCAACATCGCCTGGGCTGCGCTTATTCCCACACAACCCCCAGCTTGTATCCCATGTTATATCCATGTGGGGCCAAGCCCCCCACTCGCAGCCCTTCCCCGGGAGCCGCAGCAAAGCCATAACCCCCACAAACGGGGGTTTTCCACGCTCCAGCCCTTCGCCGGCTCCATCCTCTGGGCGATGTCCTGCTTCCCTCTTGTGGCCGCTGCTCCGGCACAGCCACGCCGGGAAAGGGGATGGACTGGGGAGCCTCGTACCCCGCTTTGCTGCTCGCTGGAGAGCACAGGGGCTGCTGTCGGCCATCATCTCCAGTTTGACCCACTCAATGTAACTGGTGAATTGGTCCCATCCCAGTTAGAAGCTGCTACTTCTAAATGAGGAGGAAAAGGAGCCATTGCCCAATTCACAGGGGGTCCCCCAAATCTGAGCTTCCAAGAAAAACACCGGGTTATTTTATCTGGTATCTGCACGGGACAGGCTGGGACACCTCCAGACAGAAAGCGTCAGAGTTATCCACAGACTCACACTCAAACACTTTCACAAAACACGTAGATTTAATTTTTTTTTTTTTTTTTTTTTTGCCCTTCCCTACTGGCATCCGTGGCTGAGCAAGCTCCCAGCCCTCACCCAGGCGTAAAGAAAACTGGAACGCAGACCCAACCCTCCTCCCCTCCCTAGTTGCTCCCACCCTCCTGAGAAAGCCGATGGGGAAAAAAAAAAGGAAAAGGAAGAAGACAAGTTTCTCGTCCCAGGAGCAGCTCTCTGCAGCGGGATCCCAGCACGAAACAGCATCACTGCTTCTCCAGCCGACGCCGAGCGGCAGCAAACGCCCCACAGCACCTTCCCGCTCTTGCCTCCCGCCGTCCCTCCTCAGCACTAAAACGCTTTAAATACTCCTTAAAAATGAAATAGCCGTGACAGATCCGATGGTTTCAGAGGAATCGCTTTATGTCAGAGCGCGCGTGCTCACGTGGCACAGGCCCAGGGACACGGCTGAGCCGCAAGAGGCTATTTTGGGCAAGCGATTACTCCGGATTTTGGGTCTAAACAATGCAGAAACACCAAAGCCGAGGCACAACATTACACTGGAAATCTCTCATCGTGCACCTTCAGCACCTTTTATCACTGGGCGCTCCGGAGAGCGGGGGCCAACGCCTGAACCGGTGCAGAGACGGCTCAAACACATCACTCCCGTGCTCAGATCACCCCGCAGGACCGTGGGTTTGGGGATGCTGGTGACACCACTTCAGCTGAAGCTGCCGTCCTGTGTCCTGCTGCCATGAGGGTCGTTAAGGGTCGTCGACCCAAGACATGGAGCTGCCTAACAAGCCGGCGGGTCATTAACGCCACCACCTCTATTTTAGGCTAAATATTGCAGCCAGCAGAAGCCACTTCCACCTGCCTTTGGAGCAGGGCTGGGGACAATGAGTGGGGATTTTATTCCCGTCCTCTTTTTAAAATTCATCTTGCAGGGAGAGCCTTGCCCAGCACAGAAGTCCCCCCCACACCCTGTGTAGCCTCAGAGGTGCTGGGGGTCCCCCTGGTGCCGCTCCACTCCCCTGGACCAACATTCCTTTTCTCCCCCCTCCCAGTTTTCTCTGCGGAGCAACACCCCAGGGACATGGCCCTGTCCCCCAACCCTGGCATGGGAGGGTTTCCCCAAGGAAAGTGGGGCAGACATCTCTATCTGCCTTTCCATTTGGAGGCAGGAAGGGTTTTTCCACCCACAGGGATCATGGGCAGCTGGAAATGCTTTCTTTAAAATAATAATAATAAAAATAAAGGAGAAAAAGGAAGGAGAGAGCACATTTGGTGGCAAAATTAACTGTGACAGCCAGACAGCACACACTCCCTCTGCACGAACAAGATAATTAGAGGAAAATCTTTATGTATTAACTAACTCAAAAGCCGCTGATGGTGCGGAGAGTTTATCCCCTCGTCCTTCCTGGCCAGCCATGCCGGAGCAGAGTGGCAGCAGCACCCGGGATGCAGGACAGGACTGATGGAGAGCAGCACATCACCAGCTCAGAACCAGCCCTGAGCCGTCGGGGAGGGACCGGCAAGGAAAAGCCGTGGGATGCTGGAAGTGCCTGGCACCGAGCATCAGCCCCTTGAGTCCCCAGCCAGGCAGGAGGATATATGGGAGATGGAAGAAAGCAAGGAGGAGAGCATGGAGCAGGCCAGCAAGCTGCCATCACCATGCTTCTCCTCTTGGAGTGCCCGGGGAAGCCCCCCTACCCCTCTCGAAGGGTCTCCAAGCTGCCAGCTGAGACGCTCATCCCACCTCTGACCCCGTGCAAAAATTACCCCATTCGTTCTGCCTGTACCAACCTGCTCTGCTGGAAAGCAAAACCACCCCAAACTGGGATGGATTTGCAGACCTTGCCCCCCACCCGTGGAAAGGGACCCCAGGCAAGAGAAGCCCCACAGCACCAGGGCAGCCTCCACCACAGAGATGACCCCGTCGAAATAACACCCGTCTTCTCCTCCCAACTTTTCCATAATTCATGGAACAATCTCCTGAAAGAAATATCCTCCTCGGGCATAAAATATTCATGGCCTCATACTTTGCAAGGAAACACTGTCTTCCTTGGAGCGCTACCAAACAGTCAATGCCGGCACAGATTTGCCTTTGCAAGAGTAATTATGTTCCTCATCGATCGGGTGCTGCAACAAGAGGGGCTGCACCGGGAAGGGCCCCCCAGCCGGCTTCAGCGTGTGGCTCCTGTGCAAGAACGTGGCTTTTGGAAAAGGCATCAAAGGGCTCAAGAAGAGCTGGGACAGATCCCGCGCTGTGAAGCGGCATCCCGGGATATCTCCCTCCCTGTGGCTGTATCTCTTGGCACAAGCAATAACTGCCCCAGGAGGGACCATCTCCCCGAGCTGGTCTCACTACAGATCCCATCCAGATCCCATCCTGTCCCATCCCAGCCGTTCCCACCACCCCTGACACGTGCACAGACCAACATGCCCATAATTACACACCCCACAGCCCCCACCTGCCTCTTTCTGCTGACAATTTGGATGCTGGTCAGTTAATTAAGAGCTCCTTCATATGTCACTCCATTTGCAGAGGTCGGTAGGGGGTCCCAGCCCCATTCAGCCACACAATACTCAAACCCTTTATTATTATTATTTTTGCTTGCTTTTTCTTTTTCCCAGCACAGGCAGCACCACCAGCTCCAGTCCAAGGAGGGCATGGGATGGGGCAGGGGGGGCCGCACTGCGGAGGGAGCAGCCAGCCATGAAGGAGCTCAGTTGTGAGCACCGTTTCGGGGCAGCAAGGGTCCCGTGTCCCCAGCCCAGCACCCCAGGCATGGCACAGAGCGGCGTCACCTCCCGCCGGCTCCGGTGCTCCGCCTGGCAGTGGCTGGGGAAGGTGGAACAGCCTCCCTAGGGCAGCGCTTTTCTCCTTCGCTGGCAGCGGTTCCGCACTTCGGGATGGCACCGCCAGCCGAAGATGCTTTTATTGCCGAGAGAGCAGCTTCCCACAGAGAAACCCTTCTGACCTAGCTATTAAAATTAACTAATAACAAATTCTCACCCATAACCCAATCAATTCCCAGACAATAAGCCAAGCCCGGGCTCAGGCCAGGCTCCCACGGGAGGTTCCGGCACCCAGATGTGCTCAGCAGCTGCTGGGCACCAAACCCTGGGGCAGGCAGCCTGGGGACCACTGGCCTGGAGGGGACATCTCCCCGGCCACCAGCAGTGTATGCTGGGGCACGTGGGGACACCCCCACTGAAGCAGAGCCCCCCCGCCTGGTGAAAGAGGAGTCCTTTAACTGCCACCCCCTGGGGACAAGCCTGTGCTCAAGTGGCAGCATGCATTTAATTACTCCCATCTTGTCCGGTGTAATGAAAAAAAAAAAAAATTACTCCCATCTTGTCCGGCACTGTCATAAAACATTGCCCAGTTTTCACAGTTCCTCACACTGTAAGCCAATTGAAAAAATAAATATATAAATAAATAAAAAAGGCCTTTGCCACCAAACCTGCCTTCAGCAGCCAAACCTCGCCCCAGGCTGGGTGCTCGGGCCGTGCCAGGGTGGCAAAGCTCCCTGCATGCGGAACGAGGGGTCCCCGGGGGGTTCTCCCACGTCTCAGCTATAGGGAGGTTCAGGAAAGCTCCCGTCCCCTGGGACAAGAGGGGGAGGCTGGGTGGTGGGAGCATCCCCCAGCTCTGAGGGGTCTCGGTGGTGGGGAAGGAGAGGAGGAGGCTGCGGGGTCCCAGGGGAGAGGGCACCCCAGCAGCAGGGATGGGGTTTACGAGGAGGAGGGGGCTCGGCACCGTGGGTTGGTTTCCACTGAGAGATGGGAAACGATCCAGAGAAACCTGTGCAGTAAGGATCAAAATCCAGCCTGGGCCACAGCAGGGAGCAGTGATGAATGGGTCTGGGGGGAGCACAGCCGGCCCCCCGGGACCCCCAGCCAGACCCACAGGCTGCCACACACCCCAACCCATGGCCACGCTCCCCACACCAGTGCTCCAGTCCCAGATCTGGACTCCGCATCTCACATCCCTGGACTTCCAGCAAAAGCCACCAGTGCCTTCCTGTGGCAGCCGTCCTCACTGCAGCCGTGTGGTGGGATGGATCCAGCCATGCTGGGCTCCCTTCAGGCCAGGGGGGGAATGGGAGGGAGTTTTTGGGGGGGCAATCCACTGGTCTAACCCCCCATGCGCACACAGCTGTGGTAGGGACAGGGACCATCCCCTCCTGTCCCACGGTCAAGGGGTGTTGCATGGCGTTAGCACGCAGCTCCCACCATCCCTGTGCATCGGGTGAAACAAGTCACATCCTCAAGGATGCCTTCCTGAAACCTCCAGGGAAAAATCCCCCCTGCCAGCCGGTGCACCCCAAGCGCTCTCCCCAAGGATGCTGTGGAGCAGGGACCCTCCAGGCAGCCATTAACCATGTCCTTCTATTTAAGGGTGACGCGTGGGTGCTGGCCCAGGGGGTGGGCTGCTTCAGGGGTGTTCTCCCTCCGTAGGGACCCTGGGGCCTCTCGTTGGGAACGCTGCTGTCCTCCCCCGGCTCCCAGTCATGCCGAGCCGCCCCCCAGCCCGCGCCGTCGTGACGCTCCCCTCGGAGGGGAGACACGCACGCGCCACGGTGGGATGCAGCACCTACATACAGATTAGCAGTTGCTAAGCGAGCAATTAATCAGACCCCGGAGCGCGCTGGGAAGGTGGGTGACAGCCTTGCAAACTCCCACCGAGCTGCTCTCCTGATGGATGGAAGGGGACCGGCGCACGCCAGAAGCCTCCTGCCCCCTCCAGCATGAAGCCACAAAGGCAGCAGGCGCCATGTGGGGCCCCCCCCTTCCCAGCAGGGGCTGTGTGAGCAGCTACAGTCAGTTTCGAGGCGCAGAGGGGTGGGATGCGCAGCCCCAGGGTGGCTTCCAGCCTTGTGGAAGTCCCCCACACACATACACAGCCCCTCACCCCTTCCCTTGGTCACCCCCCCAGCTCCCCTGCCAACACGTCCGTGCCATTTGGAAGATGATCCCTTGGAACGGCCAACACTCGGACCAGGCGCCCTGTAACTGGAGCTGGGAACGACCAGTGACCACCCAGCCTTTTATAGCCGTCCCTAATCCTCTGGCCGGGCTGGGTGTCACGTACCCCCCAGGGATGGGCGAGCCACATCGCAGGGTCAGGGACACGCCACGTGCCTGGATGTCCCCTGCTTAGTGACAAACACGCTGCCCCTGCGGCCCTTGGGGGGCAAAGCAAGCAGCCTGGGGAGGGCTCAGCCCTGTGCCCAGCGTCACCAGCGTCCCCCTGTTCCATTCCCTCCCCAGGGGATCAAGCAAGCCCCCATGGGGACCCGGCAGGCTGGCTGCTGGCGGAGGCACGGCTGCATTTCAGCCATGTCCCGCGCCCCCCTCAGCGGCTCCCCCAGCCCCATCCTGCTCCACAGCGAGGGGTACGGAGACTCACCGGGGGAAGAGGCAGGGAAGGATGTGAAGTCCCGTGGGACAGGGACAAGCCGGAGCTGGCTCCTGCCCACTCCACCTTTGAGGGGCCGGGACCAGCTGTGGACACAGCCCCAATTCACACCTCCGTGGGCTCCCAGCTGGGCTCAATCCACTGCTCCCCCAGCCCCAAACTGGGTGCCGCTGGGCACCCGCCAGCTGGCTCAGCTGCACCCACACACGTGGAATGGGATGGGCACTGGGACACCCGGGACACCAGGGACACCCGGGTCCCTTTCCAGCTGCGGTGCAACCAGCCCCTCGTGTGCCTCAGTTTCCCCTCACTGCAGAAGCACGGGGTGGAGGGGGGTGTGTCCCCCGACACCCCCCAAAGCGACCCTCCCTTTGCCCCGGCGCGTCCCACCGGCCGCAGGGAGGACTCAGCTCTCGGGGGACCTGCACCCCCCGGCGGCGTGGGGCCACTCCACGGGGAGGAAGGAGGGCCCCGGGGAAGGGGTTTCCCCCCCCGCCCCCGCAATGCCGGTCCCGCTGCCGGGAGGCTGCTCCCCGTTAGGTGGCAGCAGGGGACCGCAGTGTCACCGCCGGGCTGGCACCGGCAGCCGCCCCGGGGTGCCGGCCGGGGTGGGGGGCACGCCAGGATCGGGCCCCTCGCAGCCCTCCGCCCCAGGGGGGCGCGGCCGCATCCTGCCCGCTGGCGCTGGGACCAGCCGGCTCGGTGGGCACGAGCCTTTTCCTTCCTCCGGAAAACAGTTTTCCAGCCCTCAAAACCTGCTTTGGCAAAGCGGGAGAGTGTCTCCCCCAGGAAAACCCACCGGCTCATCCCACCCAGCCCTGCTGCCTCTCGGGCCATTCACTGACCTCTAGGGTGCTGCACCCCCTGCCCACCGTCACCCTTCCCCCCCAAAACCCGTTAATTAAACACGCCGGGCCGTGGAGGGGGACACAAGTCACAGCATCCGCAGCAGAGACTGGGGCTGCTCCGGCTCCCAGCTCCCTCCTTTTACACCAGCAGCCAGTTTGGCCCCGTGCCCCATCCCGTCACCTCCGGCATCGCCTTCTCCTCCCATTTCCCTGCTTCTGTGTTCACCGCGAGCCCCCTCACATGCCTCCGGAGCGAGGGGGGCTGCCAGCAGCTGAGTCACGCGTGACCACCACCTGAGTCACCGGCACGGAGGGAAGTCCCTCGGTCCCCGATGCTTTTCCAACCGGAGCTGAGTAAAAGCGAAAGTGTCAAGGAATTTGGCTGGGAAAAGTGTTTTCTTGGAGCCCCGACAAAGGAGCAGCCTCTCCGGCACGTCCCCTTTGCCACAGTGAACTCGGGGTCACCGGCAGCGAGCACAGCCCTGGGCAAACAAGTACACGGTGCCTGTGTGCGCACATGGGGGGCAGTGCTGGAGACACCCCTCCGAGGGGGACTTGCGGAAGCGACAGCGAGTGTCAGCAGCTCTGACATGTCCGTCCGTCCATCCATCCATCCATCCATCCATCCATCCATCCCCCGAGCTGTCCCAGAGGCACCAGGGATGCAACTGATGGGTGTCCCCTGGGGTGTAAGGACGATCTCAGGACATGCCCCCGCACAAAACTGGGTGTTCACCAGCTGGGGGTGGCCCTTGCACATGGGGAGCAGGACAGGGGTCCTTCCCCATCACACAGAACACGCGGAGACCCAGTGCCGGAGGAGCCAGCCTGGGAAAGGCAGGAAAATCATGTCCCCTGTCCCTGGCACCGTGTGTCACCCGTCCCCTTGCACCGCACACGCTCCAGCCCCCTGCAAGACCCTTGCGGCGCATCCCCCCCCCCAGCGTGTCCTCCAGCCCCTTGCACCGGGTGCCCCCCACCCCTTGCAGCCCCCCCCTCCCACGCTGCCCCGCTGCCGGGATGCTGCCGGCCGCCGGTGGCTTCTTTGCTGCCCTGTTTAGTTTTGATGTGCCACTCGCAATAAAATACCTTGGTTAAAAAATTTTAAAAAAAAAAAAGAAAAAAGAAAACAGGAAAGGCAGCCAGACTCCCCTGCGAGCCAGACAGCAAGTCCTCAAGTAATGACCCTTCGCATTCTCTTCCGCCACGTTCCGTTAATGATTTACAGCGGTTCCTCCCTGGTGTTGTTCCCCTCCGCTTTGTCAGCCCCCAGCCCCGGGGTGGGCTGGGGCTGCAGTGGGAGAAGGAGCTCCGGGGAGGGTCTGCAGGTCCCTCCTCACCCGCTGGGTGCCCCCGGGGAGGACTGGGGAGCAATGGTGGGGAGCTCCTGCTCTGCTGAGGATGAGGAACCCCGGGGTGAGGAAGGTGCTGGAGGTCCCACCATGGATTGGCCACATCCTTGCTCGGAGTCTCCCGCAGGCGCAGGGAGGGCACACAGCCCCATTCCTGAAATGGCCAGGAATTCCAGGTGGCCCCCTGATTTCTGTCACCCCCTTTCTAGCGGGCACAAGGCGACGCAGGACCCCGGCTGGGCTCACAGCCACCCGCCACCCACCTGAGCCCCAACACGCTCGGCGCACGTGTGCTGAAGCAGGGTGGGGGGGAAGTCGGGAAGGGGGCTGGAGCTGCCTCCCCCCCCCAGCAGCCTCGGGCTTTGTGCTCCTTCAGGCAGCCCCGAGGAGGTTTCATGTTACTGGGAAACTGGGATGGCGGGATGTTCCCGGGGCAGCCCCGCAGACAAAAGGCCATTGTGCACCGCAGCCATGGCCGCAGCCCAGGAGCATCCCAGCTCTCCCGCCAGGGCCGGAGCCCCGCAGCCCACCCAGGTCTCGGGAAGTGGCACGGCCGGTGGCCAAGGAGCACGGGGCACCCGCCTGTGGGAGACGGAGCAGGTCCCCGGAGCTGATGGCGTGCTCCATTTTGGGGTCCCCGAGCCAAAGCAGCCCCCCCTGCACACCCCCTTCCCCATCCCACCACCGGCAGCACCCAGAACCCATCCTGGCCATCCCAGGGGATGGGATGGGCACAGGCTGGGCTCAAAGCGGGTAAACCGGACCCCGCCGCAGCCGGGCAGGGGTGACAGGCAGGGACACGTCCCCAGGGGTGCCGGCAGGTCAGGGCGTGCAGGCAGGGAGGGGGTGGCTGCCGGGGCATGGCGGGAGCATCCCTGCCTGAGCCGGAGCCGCTTTCCAGCCCCACCGGCTCATCCTGCTCGCCCTGCACCGTGTGGGCTGCCACGGCTCAGCCAGTGTTCTCCGGAGCCCCGTATTAGGATATTTATGGATATATTTACAGATATATCCATACAGACATTACAGACCCAGGAAACAGCGCGCCCAGGGCAGTGAGCCCCTCCAAACGCGGCTCCTGCCGGCAGCGGATTGAAAGCAACTCCCAATTTTTGTTCAAAGGACAAGGAGGGGAATTAAACCCGGCTTTTGCGATCGAGGTGGGATGAAGCCCGAGCCCCACAGCATGGAAGGCAGCAGCTCGGCACCCCTGAAGCCAGGTGTTTTTAGGGACTGTGGACAAGAGGAAGGAGGAGCCATGGTGTGCGGGGGGACAGGGACAGGTCGGTGGTCGCTCAGGGCGTCGGGGGCCCACGCCTGCCCCCAGCCTCTGTCACCCCGTCAGGGATGTCGTGGCACGGGGGTGAAGGTGGCTTCACCTCTGGTTCCTCTGGCATGGCCGGAGATGCCCCACACCGAAGCCAAGCGACCAAACTCTACTTTAAATCGCCAGCTCCCGGAGTCAGGGGATTCAGCCCCCATCTCCTCCCGGCTGCAAACACAAAATGCCGCGTCCTGCAGCGTGGCTGGAGGGGCAGGCGGGGGGAACGCCTGGCGAGCACCTGGCAGCGCCAGGACCAACCTCATGACTCTCCGCCCAGGCGGCCAAGCCGTCCCAGGGGTGACTTCCCAGCAGAGCTTTCAAAACAAGACAGCACCTGACATGCTTGGCTTGGTCCGGGCAGATTTGGCCACTTCTTTCCAGGCACAAAGGGCACCCAACGCTCTTCGTCAGCCCAGGCCCCTCGACGCTGGAGGGTTGGGACAGGCGTGAGGCATAGTTTCCCTTTCCTTCCACTCCAACTTCGCCTTAAGGCAGGCTTCACGGAGACCCACGCACACCCACGGCAGCCCTTCTCCCCAGCACTCAGCCCCCCCATTTCCACCCCGTTTCCTCCGTGGGTGCGGATGGGGGGGCAGGCGCTCAGCGACCCGCACACCTTGGCCTCATAACACTCCCCAAAAGCGAGCGGAGGAGCTGGCTGCCAGCAATGTCTTTTCCTGGGGGCTAATTATTGATTGCGGCCAGTAATAAATATTTCAGCAGGGATTTGCACGCAAGCTCCAAGGTAACGGCGATGGCAGGAAAGATGGGTCCCATGTGTCCTGTTCCACTACTGCCTCTCCGGCATGGACCTGGGCAAGTCCCTCTGCATTTTGGATGAAGGAGAAGTATTTCCTGCCCGCAGGAAAACTCTTCAGGACACGGTGGATCTCAGGAAAGCCCTTGCCTTCCATGCCCCATCCCTGGAGGTGTTCAAGGCCAGGTTGGATGGAGCTTTGAGCAACCAAGTCTAGTGAGAGGTGTCCCCGCCCAGGGCAGGGGGTTGGAACTGGATGGTCTTTAAGGTCCCTCCCAACCTAAACCATTCCATGATTCTATGACTGTGCTCTCAGGACGCTCCACACCAGAGATGTCCTCCCAGGAGGAGGAGTTCAGCCCTGCAGTGTCTTGAGAAAGTCGGAAACATGGAGCGTGGCAAACACGATGCTCACCCTATTGCACTGGGCAACAGTTAACAAAGGCAGTTAATCATCTTGGACCAGTCTTTCTTGTGCAGCCATCGCTTATCTTGCAGAGAAAGAGCAGAAATGGGTGGAAACGTGGGGGTGTCCACTCATCCTTGCAGCAACGGGAAGGATGCTGGGTCCCGTAGTGCCACAAATGTTGATCCCGGCCATGCAGAACTCAGCTGACTTCTGCGCTGGAAGAGACGGACACAGCCAAAGCAGTAAGCCCAGACCTACATCTGACCTTGCTGCTGTCCTCCTTCCTGGCCTCCGGCATCTCCTACACCTGAGAGGCTTTTTCCCAGCTAAGGCGTGTCCCCTCTTCGGAGACACCGGGAGCATCCAAGAGGCTGCAGGAAAAGGGGCTCCTGTCTATAGAGGAGCCAAACACACACTTCCCTGCAACCCAAGAATGCTGGAAATGAGAAAACGCAGAAAACTCAGCTTCAGAACAAGCCAGGTCCTGCCTGGGGCTTTGCATTTTGCCAAACCGCTTTCTCAGAGGGAGGATCTTCAGCAAAGGCTCCTTGCAATACAACCGGGGACTGGAGCGGTGCAGAGGGATGCTCCAGGCACAGCATGAAACCTCCCTGGCCAGCAAAATCCTGGCGATGCTGAGTAAAGGCATCCGAGGGGCACACGGTGCACCCGGAGCGCCGGACCCCACACAAACACCAGGGAAACGAGCTCGTCACCTGCCCTCGGACAAGTCACACCACCTCTGATCCGCACGTTTCCCCATCTGTGGAACGAGGGTAATGACACCTGTCTCCGCAAGGCCCAGAACCACGCAGATTAATTAACTGCTCCAAAGAGGGCTTTGGAGGTGACAAACACACCACGCTCTTAAGTAGTTGGGTAGCCCTTCCAATTACCCAACAACCTGGGCTGAGATATTTTCTTTTTCCCCCCAGAGCTGCCTTAGAGGATCCAGTTTCCCCTTTCCCAGAGAAATTAGCAGGCACCCAAATCCCAAATGCAGCTTTGCAGGGCTCGGTGGCAGTCACCAGGACACAGGGCAGAGTGGGACGAGATGTCCCCCCACCCCAGGGCCACCCTGCGGTCCTCCACGTCTCCCCCCCTCCCCGGAGGTGGCTGCATTTTGGGGGCAGGCGATGAGCACCGGGAGTTTCGCAGAGCCCTGCTGAGCTGAAAAAGCAGGGAATGATTTCAAGCACTTTCTTTTTCAGGGGACTTTGCAGAGGTGCAGCTTTTCCCAAGCACTGGGCACCCATTTCCCCATCAGATCTCCTCCCAGGCCTGAAATATAGGCTTAAAAAAAAAGAAAAAAAGTAGGGATACCCACTAATTCACGTGTGTACTCTCCATCTGCAGCACACGCATCCCGGAGTGCCAGCACCGCTGTGTCCTGCAAACTCAGGGCTCACGCTCTCAAAAGCGGCGGCATTAAGCCTATAATTTGTCAGGTGATTTAGGAATTTTGTCCCCAAATAGCGCTTGCAGGGAAATACTGCACTGGTGAGCGCTAAATCTACTCGGCGGGTGAGAAGGAAAGAGCTGTTTAATCAAATTAAAAGGGCTGTTTCAGGGTGGCTCCGGGGCTGTTTGGCCACATGGGGCTTCATCAATGGGGCCGTAGGGAAACAAAGCCGGGAGGGCAAACAAAGGCCCCGTCCCTGTCCCCTCCCGCCATGGCCGGCCATCCCAGCAGTTTTCCCAGTCTGTTTGGCTCACTGGGATAACATGGGGCAGCGTCGCTCGGTGCGATGCTGAGCCTGGCACAGCGCAGGCTGCTCCTCCACGCCCTGCATCGGGCTCAGCCACGTTGTGGGGGGGGAGAAAAATTAAAAATCACGTCTCGTTTCACTCTTTCCAGCCATTTTCACTTTCTGCTCTTGCTGCAGGACCGAGGGTTGTGGGATCCTCACTGGTCCTGCTCCCAAATCCACACCGGCCGCGGGCTTTAACTCGGAAAAACTGCAAAAACAAAAGTGAAAATGATCTTCCTGGACTGAAATCCTGGGCCCAGCACTGCACTGGGCTCGGCTCGAACCCGAGCAGCCTCGCACCGCTCTGCGTCTCACCTCACCGCGCGGGCATCGCGTGCCCACAGATCCCTTTCTATTTAAAGCCGGGGTGGGAGGGGGCACACTGCCCTGCAGCCCCCTCCCCGCGGGTGCAGACCCCACTGCCATGCATTGCCGGGCTATTTCCAAAAATCCCTGGGTCCTCCCGTCCTGGCAAACACGCTCTGAGCACCAAAAAAATCCCTTTTCCCCATTTTTCCCCCCCCACCCCCTATTGCACGTGGTCCTGTGCTGGTTTCCCAGCAGGGTGTTGCTGGGAGCATCTCTCCAATGCTCTTTAGTTTCGGGGGCCACTGCAGCACTACTTCGTTTTAAAGACCAAGCAGTCACCCCACGGGTGAATCCGACGTGCGGAGGCTCCAGGCATGAGCTCGGGGAGCAGGGAATTGCCAAAAGTTTCGGGGATTGGAGCAAGAAAGAGCAGCCCCGGTTGTTCGCGGCTCTCCGGTTACAGCCATTCACCGCCGCCGCAGAATAAATAAAGAGGGATATTAATAACAACGAGCATCTGCCAGGGACAGAAACCAAATTCCTCGCCAGGCTCATGGCAAAGGGGGGAAGCCCGAGCAGGGCTGCGGGCAGGGTGGCACCCTGGCCCCTCCAAACCCAGGCAGGGCTGGCGGAACACCAATTTTAGCCAAAAAAACCAGATATTCAGGGTCCGCAAACACCAGCTCGCCTGCACGCAAGGCCTTGGGATGGAGGAGACCCACCAGCATTCCCAGGTCGGGGAGTTGCAGCCAGGCTCAGCCCCAAAACGCGGGGGTGCGAGGGGGGCGATGCCCGCTCTGTTTGCAGGTGTTTGAAAACAGGTCACCCTCTCCCAGGGTGGGGTTCCCCCCCCCCATCCCTCTTTGCTTTCGTTTTTTAATCGTCAGAAAAGGGGACACTGCTTTGATTGTGTGTTAGTCAGGGGAATTTGCAGGGGATTTTAAAAATCCAAATAACAATTAGCAAAAAAAAAAAAAAAAGGGGGGGGGGCCCACGAGCTTGGCTCGGTTGGATTTTTTTCTTTTTACATGGTAAATCTTCCCGGCTGAAGAAGTTTTGCACGTGCAGACAATGATACTTCCGAGTTTTGCATTTTTAAAAGTGCCTTTTTCTTTTTTTTTCTTAATAAAATCTTGCCCGAAACTTAAATCCAGCATCGGCCAGTCTAAAGGTTGGCTCCTAACTCTGCATTCCGACCCTTAGTGTCAGGAGGGGTCAGAAGCACCTAAAAGCCGAGTTTCCTTTGAATTTGTTGTTGGAGTTTGGGGGATTTCGGCACAGTTCCCTCACTGAGAAGATGCTGAGCTCTGGATTTCGTCGTATCCCATCAAAAAAAAAAAACCCCACCATGAGATCCCAAAAGCCTTGGAAAACTTTGCCCCCAACATAATGGGGCTCTGGTACCTACCCGGAGAGCTGATCCCTGCTCCCGTTCCGGACTGACCTAAACCACTTCCAAACCGGATTGCAGGAATTCCGAATAAAGCTCTTTTACTGCAGACCAAGCCCGCCGCCCGTTTAAACCCCGGGGGGAGCCTCAGGGCCGCTCACCAGCTCCCGAAACCCCACCATGCTGGGGAGCCACGCGGGATTTGGTCCTCACCGGCCTCCCGTTCCCGCAGCGGGGCTGCAATGGAAATTAAAATTAATATCGCGACGAAACCTGGCTGATCCTGGGATGAAACACCCGCTG
>VZSF01010159.1:76909-190262 GCA_013398295.1 Chionis minor | reverse complement strand
TTCTATGATTCTATGACATTAAAGTCTGCATGCTTTGACAACTGGATGGACAAAAAATGGGTTGGATGCTCAGGCTCAGATGGTAGTGGTTAATGGGCTGTACTCTACCTGAAGGCCAGAAAAGGGCAGTGCCGCGGCAGTCTATCCTGAGACCTATACTGCTTAACAGCATTTACTCATCAAGTTTGTGACTGATACCAGACTGGGCAAGAGTGGGAGGCAGGGGGGGACAGACTGATACATTGGAGGGCCTTAGAAAGGCTGGAGGAATGGTCCAATACAAAAATCTTAAAAAAATTTAACAAGGACAAATGCAAGATCCTGCACCTCAGAAGGAAGAGCTCCTTGCAACAACACAGGCTTGTGAACCCCAAGAACTCCTGGTCCTGGCAGGGAGCAAGCTGAACGTGAACCAACAGCGTGCCGTGGCAGCAAAGAGGGCCAACAGCATCCTGGGCTAGTAGATTGAAAGAAGTAATTACCCGCCTTTACTTGGCATACTGCATTCAATTTGGGATCCCCCAATACAAGAAAGACATGGACGAATTGGAGTAACTTCAGCAGAGGCCACCAAAACGGTGGAGCACTTGCCCTGTGAGGAGAGGCTGGGGGAGCTGAGTCTGTTCAGCCTGGAGCAGAGATGGCTTTGGGGGGACCTAACAGCAGCACCCCAGTGCCAACGGCAAGGTCTCTGAGCAGACTGAACCAGGCTCTTTACAGTTGTTGCATGGCAGGAGAACAAGAGGTAAAATGTGAAACGAGAGGCTGAGACTGGATACTCAAGCACACAGGTTGCCCACAGAGGTTGTGCAGTCTCCACCTCTGGGGGTTTTCAAGACTGAATGAAACCCTGAGCAGCTTGGTCTGACCTCAGATTTGACCCTGCTGTAAAGATCTTAAAAAACATGTGGTCAGAGAACCTGAGAACCATCTAACTGGTAATAACGGGTAAAATGGCAGGCAAGTAGACCTTGGCTAAATTAAGGAAAAGTCTACCTTCCATCAGCTCAAGTAGGCATCTCAAAAAAAATTACTGTTGAGGCACTAGAAAGGAATTGGAATAATAAATGCACCAAAAAGAGAAATCAGTTGTTTAGCCAGACATATACATCTAGTAGACTTTTTAGTGCTATTAACTATCACCTAAGCAAGAAAGGATAAGGCAGCCTTTCCCATTGTACATCAATCAAGAAGCCATGAGCTGCACCACAACAGTAAATGAGCAATGCCTGTCTGGCAGTAAGCATGCTGACACGAGTAAGAATGATTACCCTGATGAACACCCTAGATCTCAGGATAGCCACTAAAATCTTGTGACAATCTCCCTTTTCTGAGAACCATAGAGACTAAAGAATTTGCATCCTTAACTCTCTTTTTATTAGCTAATTATCAAAGCAAAGAGGGGAAAGCTGCAGAAGACGAGGGCAAGCAGTTATGGTCACCAGCTCTTTCATGAAGACTCAGGAGAACATCCAAACTGAGAAGCATGAACCTGAACTACTCATGGTCTTATCCAACCACAAAATGCAGGAAATGTTAGTGGGGTGGCCTGACTAACACACAAAAGAATGCAAGTCGGGTCAAGAGTCATTAAGCAGTCTCTTTCCTGAACAGCTTGTAGACAGTTCCCTGGAATGCAATACTGGGTGATATCAATACTGTAGAAGTCACACCTGTCTAACCCTAAATGGTTGAGGTTGAATGCTGGATGATTGAAAGGAAACTACTGATTACTGGCAACTATGAATCATAAACTACAACACTTATGTACAACACTTATACTGTTCAACATGCCTGAAATCGCTGAAGTACAGGTTTTCCAAAAGGCCTGTCAGGTCAGTAAGAGTACGGAGAACTCTCTTGTTTCTGGACCAAAGACAGAACTTTCAAAGGACAGATGCTCAAGAAGTATTGAATTTCCTTTAAGAAATTAGCACCCTGAAGTTGCGATGACCATCAGATAAACAACGGAAAGGACAGAATGGGAGAACATGGCCATTGCATGACAGCAACCTGGAGAAATTTGAGAGTATTCAACTCTCTTAATGGACTAGAGACATTCTCCAGCATTAGAAGGAAGGAGGCTCTTGAGAAAAATAGCGGCCTTGTTAAGTAGCTTGAACCTGTATTTGGTGCCAAGAGTGTTCCAGTCAGCGTTTAGTCAGCCTGTTTCCTTGTCTTATCTACCCACGAAGCGTATGTGTGCCTAGAACACACTCTGGCATACTCTGGCCTCCTCCAACCCAAAAAGGGAGGTCGGCCGGTCATACAGGCATATTGGTGCTCTAATTACCTGGAAATTTAGTATTTTGCTCAATTTTCCTGACTGACACACAGCCAGAAACCTTCAAATTGCCTAGCGGGCTCCAAAACATCACGGGCAGGAAGTGAGACTCAGGAAGAGAAGCATTACTATGGGATGTGGAACAGGCTGTGATATGATTCTATCTCTTCACTGCAGGAATAAGCAGAGACCACCCTCCTCAATAAACACTCTGGAAAAACCACTGGTTATCAGGGTTTACTGACCATACCCTGTTATTAGGATAAGTGCTTGCCTGTTACACTTTAACAGCTGGGCTCACAGACTTTGGCACCTGGAGCCAACCCAGATCAACCTACATGAGATATGCTATTTGCATGAGCAATCTTGGGAACCCAAGACAATTCTGGATGAGACACACACCAGCCACAAGACGATGGCATTTACATTTCACCTTGTGCTCACACAAGCTTTTTCTTCTAACAGTGGGGAGTCTGAGGAAAAAGTCTGCCCTCATATCATGCAACATGAAAGAAAGTTCCCAGATGTAGAGACGTAGAAACATCTGAGGCCAAAGAGTGCAGAACTATGTGGACTTGGGTACTCCTTGCTAACACACAGGTGCTGGCAGCAGCTGTTGCCAGCTGGACAATCACAAAATTAAAAATGGCAATTCAGTCAAATAAGGAAATTCAAACAAATCCACATGAGCAACTGGCAACAGAAGGAATGTTAAACAGAGCAGTGTCAGTTACCAGTTACTCTAGTGCTTATCCAGCTGACACAAGTCTTAACACCTAGACTAGCACTGAATAGATTGGGTTTGGTACTTTTCCAAAAGTCACGGGGAACCTCTCAACCACCTGGTAACCTTGTGTAATAATACCATAGATCTGAGCAATTTTGATTCTGGTACAGTCAGGAGAAGGTAGAAGAGATGACTGTGTGTGTCAGAAATCTTTTTCACGAGCCTCAATCTAAAGAGATAACATTATCTTGTGACAGCCGAACGCTTCGACATGGCTGACCCATTTGCCTGGTGAATGTGAACTCCTGAGCTGGAGATGGTTGTCAAAGCTCACTCAGCCAGCTAGTCCTGGAAATTGAGCTCCTACTGGCAGTTCACCTACAGCTTGAATGAATCAGGACAATTTCGGGGCGGGTGCAGCTCACCAATGCAACAGAGACATGCCAAATGCAGGTTGGGCAATAAAATTCACTCACTGCATGCAATGTATGAATGAAAAGAAGCCTTATGCGAAGTCAGCAAAATAGGAAAAGGTAAAAAAAAAAGTTATGGGTCTAGAGAAGAGCAGCAGCGTTAGTACAGTTGATCTCAACATTGTGGCTGAAATGGCAACATGCAGACATATACGCTGCGTGTCAAGCAGGGGGTGGACGCTGCAAAATCTTTTCAGTCTCAAGTGAAGGAAATACACCAGAAGTTAGAACATATACACGGTCTCATTCAAAAATTAAAAATATAATAATTTCAAAATAGATCCCACAAGATAGCATTCCCAGTGTGAAGTGTCAATGGAGACTAGCACAATCTTTAACTTGGTTTAAGTAATCAAGATCAGCCCTATGCTGCCAGCTTCAAGAAGACACTTGAGCAATGGGGAGTATTGCTGGAAAAATCACTTTGCTTTTCAACTGCAAACTCAAAACTGGCAAATATTTGACTCCAGGCCTTTAGACTTAGGAGTCCTTTAGTTCAAAGGTCAGGGCTATTGCAAAGGTGGATGAGAAGAGCACTTGACTGCAGCAAAGGGACAGGAAGATGGAAAACAAATATGACAGAATCCCTTTAACTTTAGTCCTTGTTGATACTGCCCAGGGAGCAGCTTAAGCTGGAAGAATTGCCATCTGTAAACAGTGTGAGACAGACCGGGCAGCACCTAGGAGCTGGAGAAACAGGAAGAAGATGGCAAATGGGGCTGTTAAAAATAGTCAACGTCACTCCTTGTATCCAGTTGCTGTGCCCACACCGTGCCCCACTATCTCCAAGTGGAGAAAAAGAATGACGCAAGATGCAACTGGAACAGAGAAAGAGGGGTATCAACTCACAGCACGGGAATGATGATAGTTTCTTCTTGTCTGTGTGGTTTGTTGGGTCCCTGTCTGAACCTCCATCTTCCTTGCACACTCACCTCATCAATGTTGGAGGGAAGGGGCTGTGGGAGAAGGCAGATGTTGCGGCAGGCATCAGAGAACTGCAAACAGAGAACAAAAATACCTCCAAGGAAGGCAGGAGTTCCCTGAATCTTCCTTCCACCATGTGTTTACAGCTATTGCAGAAAGTGGAAGAGGAGGAATGAGTAACAAAATGTTCTAAGGGAGTAGTGGATTCAGGATTATAGAGATGAAAAGGGAAATACCCCATCTCCCTTGAAAGTCCCAAACCCACCCCGCATTTCTGACTTGTACAGAATGGTTACAGGAACATGTTATCACAAGCTAGATGGAGGCATTGATTCAAGGCTAATAGCTAATGAACTGTCCCACAAGAATTTGTTCAGGTAAGTACATTTCATGCTTGCAGGTCCTTTCCTGAAGGTCTTGCACTGGAGTGGTGCAAACATGGCTATGAGTGAAATGCCACTATTTGCATCATCAAGATGAACAGGGCATTGATGAAGGAAAAGGAACTCAGGACAGATATTTAGCTTAGAAGCATGCATAAAATGCTTCACTGCCCTGAGAAGACCTCTTCACAAGTAAGGTTCATAAATATAAAGGTGATAGGAGTAGTAGGAAAAAAGAAGGGAAAACATGAATGTATAAAATATAGTATGTTCAAGCATTATAGTATGTAAGCATCTTCAGGTATCTTAGCTTCTTGTATGCTGCATCTCTTTCCTTCCTCTTCGTAAGACAACAGGCATGAGGGCTCAAGGATGCAAGCAAGCAAACTTGGTAAACCAGTCTGGCAAGGACACTACACATGGGGCAAAACAAGGAAGACACTGAGATATTTGTGAAAGAAAACAAGAGACAGGAGCAAGTGTTACTGGCAAGGACAGGGAACACGCCAAAGACAGAGGGTGCCTCACGATACTGAGTATTAACTTGATGACTTTGAACCTCACGAGCAGCGTAATAAGATACTGTAATGACTCAAAGAGTAGGCGAGATGGTCAAGCCACTGATGTAATAGCATCAACAATTTGAAAAGATTGGGGTGCGGTTGATTTTAGGAGGTAAAATCTAAGAACAGGCTGCACTTGGTAAGACTGAAGATGAGTATGGAAGAGACCAGAAAAGAACATTTCAGGAAGATCATGGAGGAATCTGTCATGGTTAGGTTATGGTCAGAGAAAAAAAAAAGTCCCAAATTCTTTGTTTTGCTGATAGAAGGATTGCATTTCTAGACATTAGAGCTCCAAGGAAAACTTTCTAAACGCGATCCTGTCTTCATCAAGGGTGTGTCTGAATACAGATGCATGCTTTTAGTTAGGGTGTGAATCCACAGAATGCTTGCTACTCTACATTAATTCTACATTAAGTTGCATGAATACTTTCAACTACCCTAAGACAGCGGTAGCATCAAAAAAGTTTTCTCACTGTCCCTGCATTACCATCTCAACAGAAATGCACAAATATCTGTGCAAGACTGCTGTGAGCTGGATCAAGGAATTAAACTGAGTTAATATGAACCACTTCTTTTGTTAGATCAGTATCGCGGTTTAACCCCAGCCAGCAGGTAGAACCACACTGCTGCTCACTCACTCCCCCAGTTGCAATGGGGGAAAAGAATCAGAAGAGTAAAAGTGAGGAAAAACTCGTGGGCTGAGATAAAGACAGTTTAATAGGTAGAGCAAAAGCCATGCACACAAGCAAAGCAAAACAAGAAATTAATTCACTGCTTGTATTAGAAATAGTGTGGCCAGCAGGAAGGACTAGGGAAGTGATTGTCCCTCTGTACTCATCACCGGTGAGGCCACACATGGAGCACAGTGTTCAGTTTTGGGCCCCTCATTACAGGATGGACACTGAGGTGCTGGAGTGTGTCCAGGGGAGAGCAACAAAGCTGGCAAAGGGTCTAGAGAACAACACTTCTGAGGAGGAGTTGAGGGAACTGGGGTGGTTTAGCCTAGAGAAAAGGAGGCTGAGGGGAGACTTTATCGCTCTGTACAACTACCTGAAAGGAGGGTGTAGTGAAGTGGGGGTTGGTCTCTTCTCCGAGGTAACAGGTGACAGGACAAGAGGAAACAGCCTCAAGTTGCACCAGGGGAGGTTTAGGATGGATATTATTGGATTTAGGATGGATCAAAATTCTTCACTGAAATGGTTATCAAGCATTGGAACAGGCTGCCCAGGGAAGTGGTGGAGTCACCATCCCTGGAGGCATTTAAAAGACTTGCAGATGTAGTGCTGAGGGACATGGTTTAGTGGCAACTTGGCTGTGCTAGGTTAATGGTTGGACTTGATCTGAAAGGTCTCTTCCAACCAAAATGATTCTATGATTCCCACTGGCAGTCGGGTGTTCAGACATCTCCAGGAAAGCAGGGCCCCATCACATGTAATAGTTACTTGGGAAGACAAACACCATAACTCTGAATGCCCACCCTTTCCTTCTTCCCCCAGCTTTATATACTGAGCATGATGTCATATGGTATGGAATAGCCCTTTGCTAAGTTGGGGTCAGCTGTCCTGGCTGTGTCTCCTCCCAACTTCTTGTACACCCCCAACCTACTCACTGGTACCATACACATTCTTTTGTAAGCACGAGGGAGAAGGATGCACCAAAATGTGTTCTTTAGGACACATCTATAATGAGCCATCAAGCATTCAGAATTCCTGTGCCAAGTCACGTGCTCTTTTCAGGTGGAGGAGGGAACCACTTCACACCTAAGAGTCCATGGAAGGAAACCAGCGCACAGCAGCCTTTATGCTGAAAAATTCACATCTTTGCTGCATATCTTACTGCACACAAACATTTTCATACAGAAAGCCCTGCAGCTGCGTAGAGGCAAACAGCAGTTCTAGAAGGACTATAAACTGCTTTCTCCAGCTTTTTGGGAAGTAAACCAAGTATGTATAAACATGTGTGAAATAACTGGTGGGTTCATGAAAGAAGAGGTTTTTGTATGATTATGTACCACTGTGAGATTTCATCTCAGCAGTAGCCTCAGA
This sequence comes from Chionis minor, assembly GCA_013398295.1. NCBI lineage: Eukaryota > Metazoa > Chordata > Aves > Charadriiformes > Chionidae > Chionis > Chionis minor. The sequence continues at coordinate 182,860 of VZSF01010159.1, read as the reverse complement.
ATAAGCCTAAGCAGTAGCCTTATTCCTGAATTAAGTTGAGACATTTTACTATCCTAAAACATAATACATGGGTTGGAGTGAAGTTTCTTAGATTTTACCACCTTAACTTAGAGATTCTCACTAGCTTGTGGTACAAAAGCTTGGTTTGCTCCCTATATGGCAGCATTAAAGCAGAGGCCGTAGCAATGAAAATAATCTCTGCTTGTGAAGCAGCCAGAATGCCTGTCTACAGTACTTGTTAAAAAACATATGTGGCTATATTTTGTCTAGCCAGACAAGAAAAATTTCCTTCCTTTGAACTATGGCTTGTAATTTCCCTCCTCTTTCCTTTTCTTGTTTTGTGCTTTTCTTACAGCACCTTCATTCTGCTCCTACCATCCAAAACCAATTCACCTGGCTCGTGCTTCTAAGACAAGTGAGCATTCCCACTTCCAGTAAGAAAAACACAATTTCAACCACGAAGACTCATTCCTAGCTTACCAGATATTTGCACTTGTATTATAGGGACCATACATCAGTGACAATTTTCACACAACTCCTGTAGTCACCTGTACTAATATCACAGTGAGCGATAGGTAGAATATGATCCTGTAACGGTGTTTTTAGAAACGCAGGACAGAAAATAGCAACACAGATCCTTCAACCTCCCCCTATCCAGCTCTTCTGCTAATATTAGTAATTTAGATCAAGATTAGATTCTAATTATAGCTCACTAAATAACCCACTAATAAAGTAACTGATCTAAGACAGACAATTGTGAAATATATATGAAGAACTTTTGCTGCAAACATGTAAAACACAGAATATGATAGTCTAGCCTCTGGTTTTACATGAGATTTTTTGCAAGGGCTTAAAAGGGGATGACAATTCAAGAAACAAGAGATTCAGGAGATACAATCTTAGTGAGGCTGGATCACTCCCCGTATATTCACAAATAGCCAGGTATATATACAGGAGGGACACTGTGTCTGCTAACATAATCCCACGATAAGTAAACGAGTAAAATGACTCTAGTGAAGTCTATTATGTTCCTTGTAAAAGACTTAACAGCATTTGTTGTGATGCTGCCATGGGAAATCGTAAAATGACAGACTCAGAAGACAGAGCTTACTGAAACTGAAATGAACATTGGTTTTATTTACTGAAACCAACAGTCAACATTACCATATTATGCAATTTGGATGTGCTTTCTTCCCCCCAAAGGGGTTTCCTTCCTGTCTGTTGCAATTCAGTTCTCAAAGTGCTGTTGCTGCTACTGCTCCTCTTAGTGACTTGATGCTGTCATTTTATTCCATGTTCAAGGCTGTAGGCTCACTGCCATATATTCAAAATTCCTAATATTCATGCATGGATTAATTGGTAATCTAAAGTGGCCTAGATAATAGCTTTTGATAGGACCATTTATGAATGTGGAGGAAAGGATGTAAGAACTAACATGGGGGAAACCTGGCATTAGTACATAGGAAGTTCATGGGAGGATCTTGATGTACACACCCCACAGGGAAAGAAATAACATTGATCTCAGAAAAAAATCATTTGAATAATAGTCTTTATTTAAAACCAAACAAAATCACATCACCCTTACACAAAAAAACTACCCCACAACCCAAAACCCAAACCACCCAAGAAGAAAGACTTCTCCATCTTCCAAAATCTCCCAGAAATAACAGTTTTTCTGTCATGTGCTTCCTGCATCCCCCACTATCCTTCCTCACTGAATAACATACAGTTTAGGATTGCGGGCAATTAATATCTTATGGCTGTAAAGAAAGGCAGCTGCTGTGAAGCTGGTGAAGCTGCTAGACAAACTTTGCTAACAAACAGGATAGAGGGGATTTCTTATCTCTATCTCCATTTCCCTCCACTGATAAAAAATACATGCTATTAGTACAATGCATGAGAGCAGGCTGTCCTGGGCAATCAAGAGGAGGTCCGTACTATTCTGTATCATGTCAAGCAATACTGTACAACCAAAGAGAAGGTGGCACTGGTATGGAACCACGACCATAAGCAATCACGTGTCCTGACATCAGCAATTTTGATTTAAACTGTCTTTGATGAGAACAACAGCCTGAGTCAGCCTGCCAGCACACAAGCAGGAGCAGCTCTAGACTCAGAGACTCTAACGCATCTGAAGATTGGGAGTGAAGCAATGCTTCCTATGATCCAAGTTACTAACAAGCTGACAAGGAGCTTTTGTGTAAGTCCACAAATACAGCAGTGATATTATTTTAGGGTTATTTTTAATTGAGAATGGTATATAATGTTAAAATAACTCTACAGGTATATTTTTGGTTTGTATTTTGCCAGCCCACCACAAGACTACTTTTCCAGTTTATCAGTCTCTTGGATTGTATTTCGTAATTTTTCTTCCTCTGATCTGGAATACTAAAATTCCTAACAGAAGGTAGCATTAAATCTGGAAGCTGGATAGGGTTCTAGAACCCTGCCATGAATAAGCAACCTACCAGTTGCGTATGTTACACAAAACTGGTTTGAGATGGGAAATTTCAGAAAGGTTTTTCAAACAATGACTACTTCCTGATGGGAGGAAGAAAGCTACGCTAGATCATGACAGAACATCAAATGCCAAAGGGCACTCCAAAACCAACCCAGATGACTTATATGATTCCATTCATCTCAAGTAAATATTGTTTTAGAATTAAGGAGTCTAAAACATGGATTAAAAAAAAAGGATTCACAAGTATGACTTAATCTTTGAAAGGGATTAAATGTTTTTTGGTATTAACAAGCATTTTGGTTTGGTTTTATTTTTAACTAGAGGCAGTTCAGCAAGTTACTCCGACAGAAGACCCTGTGCATGGTTCCTGCAGAGAATGGCATGGCAGCTTAGTGGAGTGGTAGGGACAGGACTGGACAACCCTGGCCTGCAAGACTCCAGGTAGACGGCTGTGCTTAAGGCTAGTATTATGTGCATCTGTTCTGTTCTATGTAAATAATGTATATGGTTTGTACTGACTAAGTCTAAACATCACTAGAGAGGACTGGAAACTGCCAGATATTAACAGATCAGAAGAGGGAAACTTTTAGGAAGGTGCCTCTATTTAGACATGGATGTTGTTTACCTAACAATGCACAAAAGCAAACACTTTGTGACATTTCATTTACTGATACACAATCAAACTGACAAGCTGAAAGACTCAGGTGGAAGATCCACAATTCCATATACATAGAAAAACTGCTTAGTCAGCCTTAAGAGACACAAGTTTCTACCAAGTAACTAACCAACAAGTAGACATAAAGAAACACTTCTAATTGTGCACTGATATTTCATGATCTCAGCTTCTTATTTTTATTTTATTATTAGGCATTGCAGCAATGCCTAAAAGATCCAGTAATCGAGCAGGCGCCTACCATGTCAGGGACCATACAAAACCGGACTAAAGGCTGAGCCCAGAATTTAAAGCACTAAGAATGTATTTAGGTGATCTTCACTTTTTGAAGTTTTCATGTTTTGTTAAATTCAAACCTTTGTAACCCTGATCTGTAATTTTTATTTCATTTTATGCAATTCACTTTTTATTTAGCTGGGATTCATGTATACTATTCCAAAAGCATCTAAAAATCTGTCTTGATCATGCAAATCAGATGTTGAACTGTTACTTGACTGCTTTGTTGAGTCAACTTTGTACGCACAGTATTTCGTGGACAGAAGCAATTTTACTTCACTTGGGATTTAAGCCAGCTTAAAGCAAGCTAGCACCAGCAGTATTTACACTGAGTCTTTCCTACGAATTCAGGAAGGGGTGGGGGAGGGGAGGCATTCATCTACAGAAAGTGAGTTTCTGTTGACATCAAATTATCAGATAAACTCTTTCAATACTTTCTTTTCCTGACACTCAGACAGTCTTGAAATATGGGTACAACAATATTTGCAAAACACTAGGACAAATCTTGAAAAAATTAAGTACAGAGCTACCATTTCAATGATTTGTCATCTTTCATCTGATCACTTATAACAGGATAGTCAATAACCATTTCCTTTCATCCGACCTCAAGTTTTAGATAAATTTTCCTTTTCTTATCATGACAGTAAAGAGAGAGACAAGTCATCGCTGAAGCAATCCTAACCTCGTTTGTTACATCACACTTCCAGAGTCTTGTAAAACGTAAGCCTTCCCTTCATATCATTTTAACTACCTACCTTCTGCATTAAGATGCATAGTTTCCAGAGGTCCAATAAATGCATATCGCATTCCCAATCCATCAGACATCACAAGGTCTAGATCAGTAGGAGATATTACTCCTTCCTAAGTAGCAAAAGTAGAACAAGAAGGAAGATTTGTGAATGTTCAATGCTTAATGCAAAATTGCCTGCTTTTTGTATACAATTAGTTAGCTTGCAAACAGAAACACAACTGTTTGCCAGAAATGTCCGTTGATTATGGAAGCCTTCCTGTGGTTCAAGTATAAACACTCATTCACATCTCTAAGATCGCTGTACTTCATAATCTAAACACAGTTCGATACATTTTGACATTATCTTATTTTTAAATTTACCAGTTAATACACTTTTTCATACAATATGTACTTTTGGTACACATTAGTTTGCCTGCTACTTGTTACTTACAATAATTCATGTACTAAAACTAAATTGAGCTGTTTATGTTCACCAATATACTTTCTTCTCAGAAACTGAGAATCAGAGAACACAGAAGAAACGTGACACTCTTAATAGCACGAGATCAACGGAGTTTTTATCAAACCAAAGTATTATACCAGACCTTTTAAATACAGGAGTTTTGGCTAAATCTTACACGTCGCTTCATATTCTCTTAGTTCTGGATTTTTGGACAGAATCGCAATCAGCAGAACAGGGGTGCAGCAGCAGGTACTATTCCTGACGCCACCTGCAAAAAAGGCTGGGACCAAACGTGCAGGCAATGGGCAACGCAGCTGCCACTCCCTTCCACAAAACTCACTGAACATTCAACCTACCCAGCCTCAACCTGCCCAGGTTCTCAAGTTCATTACCAGCCTTACATCTCCGAGCTGGCAGGATGCGGAGCATACAAAATGAAGCTTTTCTCCTGTTAAAAGTTCAGCGCTGCCGTTCCACCCACATGGTAGCACTTACAAAAAAGCCAACTTCCCCATCAGGTTAGGGCAAGCACACACAGGCTTGTTTAAAAAAAAAAAAACAAAAACAAAAAAGGAGTTACAGTTCATTACCTTAACAGATTTACTTGAGAAGAATAATATTTATGATACGAGGTTGTTTTCGACCTACTAGAATGATAGGAATTAACTAAGGCCTGTTCTAACCACTTCCATCAGATAAAGCTTGGTTTCAAGAACTTGCCTTCTTTATTCCCAGAGACATAAAAATATTTCTGTCTGGTTGAGAAGGTGGAGGACACCTTCAACTGCTTCTAATTTGTCTTCTCGCCCTACCTCGAGGTGCCTTCCCCAATCAGTGCACCTCTTTCTCCGCAAGCCCCTGTGAGCTGTAGAATACAAGCAGGTACACTCATCTGCTTGGCCAAAGACACATCTTCTTCTGTTAAATTTCCACCTCGCAGGGCCCTGTTTGAATCCTCCTTCATATTACACACTGGTCAGCTAGAGTTACGGGCATGCAGGACAGCTCTCCCAAGCTGTTCTAGGCACTGACATCTGAGCTAGACATCTAGACTCTCTTTATAATCACTAGGGAGAAAAAGGAAATCAGCATCCTAAAGCAGGCATCCGGAATAGGTAAGATGAGCTGTGTCCTAAAAGAGCCTAATTCTCCTCACCAACTGAAAGATGACTAAGGAGCTTGGATGTCAATGTCTACATTGTAGAAATCCCACCAACTTAAGTGAGCTGAATCCCATCCACAGTGTCTTCCTCTGTTCATCAACTACACCATTTACTGTTACTTTAAAAGAAAGTTATAAGCCAAGGACCAGCATAACTTCTACAGCTGGCCACAGACATCAAGTTTCATCATCTCAGGCTTAAATTTAAGAGCCTTTTATAAGAGTCAGCCTCAAGTTGCAATTTGTTAGTAGGCATAGCCTCCTAACAAAAATAAGCCTGGCTGAATCCCTGTTGCAGGTGGCTTCTGAACTCTATCTTGAAAAGGAAACAGTGACATAATTATTAGGATCTATCCAGCATATATGGAACACACAGCTCTGGTAACAATTTAAGTAGCTATAAAATGGCAGGGATAAGGAAGCATTATTTTATTCAACTTAAAGGTAAAGCATAGGCACAGTGAAGTAACCAATCTGGAGCCAGACAGGAAGGTCTGCATAAAGACAGGACTAAACGAAAGCCTCAGACAGCGTTCAGATTACAGACCAGCATCACTGGAACTAACACAGGCATCACATGTTCCGTGGAAGTTTTTTCCCCTGACATGGCAACACAACTTCTCTGAACAACATCAGCAAAGTCAACAAAAGCACTCTTCTGTTGGGAATGCTTCACCCAAACAATGAGTTATGCTGGTAAAGCTGTGCTTGATGAGTGATTTTTTTTTTTCCTGGTTGACATAGATTTGTGGACAAAAGATTAACCACAAGTTCCAGACAAGCATTTGAACTACAGTGCCAGTTAAAAACTGTAAACATAACATTAAAGAGTTAACAGGCTCTTGAAACACTTCAGAATCATTGCAAATTAATTTTCAAATTAGAAACTGATTTATTTCTTTTGATAGTCCTCAGCTTTGGTACTGACCTTTGGAGACCAGGTGCCCTCTCAATCATGAGATGAATGCTTTGCTCTTGGACTTTTTACTATCGCTGTAATTTTATGGTTACAGCTGCTACAAGGCAAAAATTGCTGCTACCAGAGGAAAACATAACAGATCCCTCCAGTTGAGAGCTATGCTATTCTATACACGTGAGCTCAGTTCCTCCTTGTCACACAGACCCTCTTAAATAAAAGCCTTTTACTTTTTCTCTTCAGAAATTAAAAACACGTAAATAAGAAACAAGTTAGACTGTCCTAGGGAATAACCCTACTCCCACTTATGTTAAGGAGATCTTAAGTTGGTGGAATGATTCAGCAGGGTGGGTGCAAGTGCAGCAAGGTGTCTTCCACAAGGATCGTTGCTTATGCGAAGAAGTAAACAAGAACAAGTTCCAATCCAGTTTCATTAAGTCCAGGTGTGAAACAATCTTCCCAAGAGGATTTTTCATCCTCTTCATCCTGGGTAACCTTCCTGTAATCCTTCCCCTCAAGCACTTGTCAGGGGAAAGAGGAAGTGTGTTAGAGTTCACCAGAAGCTTTCACAGCTACAGAATTAAGATCTCAATTTAGAATAAATTCCACCAAAATCCTCAGTGACCCAAATGACTAGTCAAACTTCAAAATCTAGACGAGCTCAGAATCCTCCACACTTCTTATGGCACTTTTATATCACAATCTCATCTTCCTGGAGATTTTAATCTCCTGTGATGCCACAGTATTGTCCTAATGCTCCTTTGGTATTTCATCAGTGCTTCTTGCTATGCAGGGACCCTTTTCTCCCTTCCAAAAACCTGTGGCAGTTCTGCAGTCTCCACCTTTAGACCCTGAGCCAACCTGCCTGGTTTTAATCAACAATCTTTAGATCTGTGAGTCACACCCACAGCACAACTTCTGTCACTGAATTGGTTTGTAATCATATTAAATGTGACATGGTGAAAAAAACATTCTTACTTTTTCTCATACTACCAATTCATCATGTTCTCCTACTCACTCTCCAGTCTGTCTATAGAGTTATTCTGGACTCCACTCTCACCCAGACCACATACTTTCTGTGTCCAAATTCGCAGTTTTATCCTCTGTATCTCCCAAATCCAGTACTTTTTTTTCTGGATTGCCACTAACATATGCATTCTCTCTCACCAGGACTTGTTACACCCTTCTCTTCACTATCACTTCAATCAAGTCCCTTCCATCCACACCCTGATGAGATCTTTTTCCAGTCCTGTCATTCTGAGCATATGACTTTTCTCCTAGATCCCTCTACCAGCTCCATCTCTTTCCATTTCATCATGTTTGAGGAACTTGTCCTACACACTTCACAGCTCCTCACTTTGCTGGCCTTTATTGTCCTTCCTCCATAGCACCCTCACTCACCTCACCCTGTAAGAAACACTTAGTATCAGTGCTATTTTTCTCCCTGGTTGTTTATGATATCCCCTTTTTATGGGGCACTATAACAAGATGGTTAACTCTATACCTTACCCTTGATCTTTTGGAAAGGTCCTCTGGATAACACTATAATACAATTATTAATAATAAGGAATTTGGAGTAAAAAAGTCTTGCCAGCATTTAAGGACTGCCAAGCTAGTCACCTGAAAAGGGAGAAGTACAAAAATTAGGGACTGATGCCAATGCACCCAACTGCTGCCGTGAAAACAAACTCAAATGGACACACAGCCAAACCATGACTGCTTATTTTCCAAAAGATTAACAAAAATGGCAGAACTGCCCATTCTTCTTGTCTTTTACAATGACTATAACCTAAAAGAAAACTCACTTTTAAAGAAAAAAATACATTAAGACAGTATCAAAAGCTTACACAAAGGAAAATACTGACCCTTAAGACATTTATCATATGATCCATCACACAAAATAGTTATAACAGGTTCCTAAAAGCAGCTGAAACTCCTAAATTAGATAAGCCCTGAAAAAACTGCCATGTTCTGCTCACTGTCTCTGCTGCTGTATTTCATGACCTGCTTGCAAATTCCAGGTGATGCTCAGAAAAATACTTCACTAAAGCAAGGTTCCACTCAGTAATCCACAGTAAAAGGACGGTCCTAGATATTCAGAGTAAGGTTTGAGACTTCTGGTCTAAAACGTTAGAGAAATCGGCTGTTATTTTCTGGATGAAGTAAAACAAAACTTTACCTTCAGAACAAAACAAAGTCAAGCTATTTAACTAACATGCTTTTGCAACATAATTCCAAGCTAATACAGAATGTATTGGTACTGGTAAAAGTACAAAAGTAATAGAGTCAGCAGTGTAGAGGGTGCTTCCCAGACAAATAAAGGCAGTAAGTTTCTGCTCCAACGAGTTATGAACAAAATCAAGATATACCAGTGACCACTGTCAATGGAGGCATGAGAAAGTAAATAAATGGTAACAGGGAATAACAGCGAAAGCTGAGATATTTTTTCCTGTTTCTAGCTACAGATTATTCTAATGGTTCCAAACTTGTTATATCAAAATTTAGGGTTAAGAAGACAGGAATGAGGATCTTCAACCTCAACATCTCATAGTAGATCTTTTATTCATGTCATAATCAGCTTTGCAGCACTTCTACCAGAGATACAAGAATTAAAAACATAAATAAGAAACCTACAAAAACGTTAGTCTCACACAGGCTATGTAGTCCTACAGAAAGTTCTCAGATACATGACCCTCAGGAGGGTCACTCCAGACTGGAGTGTTCCCAGTTTCTGCTTTTTCATGGATTAAATGAGGAATATGGAGAAACAGAGGTAACTGATGCAAAAAGTTCCTGCCACAAACACCTGCACTGCCCAAGTGTTCATGACTTGCAAGTGAACACAATGTTCAAAAAGAAATCTTGTCACACAAAAGACTAACTCAGATACAAAATGAAACATCTCATTGTAATACTCTTGCCTCAAAGGGGAGCAGTTGCTTGAATTCCTACCTTTAGGCCCATAAATGAATCTATGGCCTTTGCTTCTAAGTTCTTGTAAAGTCAAACTTCTACATCCTTAAATCCACATTCCTAATTATCCACATGGCCAAAGTTCTCAGCACCCAACTCTGTGTCTCCAAATGAGTTTTCACTCTGCTACTTTCCTACAAGTTGGGATCTCAACCTTCAGGCTTCCTAATTTTTCACCACCTCAACTCCATGCTTCCCACTCCCACATCTGTCTCCATCCTGCATTCCACAGCACTCATTTTGTGCCCAGCTTCAAAATCCCAGCCTCCCCGTGTATGCTCCTGGGGGCCCCAGCACCCTCGGCAAAGACAAACTGCATCCTAATACCCTGGCTTCTCACTGCTACTTCCATCACTTTGCTGTGAATCATGCTTCTCTGTCTGCTCACAGCATCCATACCCACGTGCAATTGGAGCACCATGTGGAGTCTGAGCCTGAACCCAACCTGCTGGCAGGGCCTTACCTCAGATTTCTGGCTGTTAGTGCCTGTCCTACTCTCAGACCCAAATGGCAGAAGATGGTGAGCCCCACACATCATCCAGCAAGCAGCTGTATTTGCCACGTTGCTTTCTATACAGCCCCATGTTCATGCTCTGTATCACAGCCCTTGTCCCCTCCTACGATCCTTGTCCCCTGCCTCATCACCCATCCCAAGACAGCACTGCTAAAGAAAAGGGAGAGACTGGCAGGTCATCAACTGCCAAGCTACATTTGGGAACTAAAACGTATCCTGCAAGCTGCTCGGTCCATTTGTGATAAAGTTCTCCAGATAAATGTTTTTAGTACAGCTGTACCTGCATGTCTGTCCTACCACCAATGCCTTTTTTAATAGTACGTAAATACTTCTACCGGAGAAGTTTCTGCTAGTTTCCTGAATGAAATTAGCTCAACTGACTGAAAAAGGAAGATAAAAAAAGACTGTTTTGGTCCATGCAAAGGTGTCTGAATTTGGTCTTTGACAAAAGTGTATGTGCACATGTGTAAGATCACTCCCCTGCCATTACCATAAATATTTTTCAGGCAAGGATGGAGATGAGAACTTTCAAGGCTGTATCTCAGCAGAGCCCTCAAAAAAACAGACAGTTGTTTACATAAAGGGGCTGATTTAAGATAATTTCAAGTTGCTTCAAAACACTTGGAGACTGCTGCTATGTTTCTCTCCTGGTTCACACATCGCATTTATATGTGGAATACTTATGTCCTTGTTACGTGGCAAAGAACTTGATACACTGCAGTGCAAACAGAACAGTCCTCCAGCAACAAGCCAGATTTTTCTCAAGCACTCATCATGTTGAAATTAAAGAAAACTTGTAACAGAAACAGGAGCACTGATCAGTTTATGACATGTAACTGCAGGCATACAAAGATTCTTGTTCAGGCCTTTACAACCACTAATAAAAAAAGCTTGAAATTACATTTTATGGTTCTGTCTCATTGTTCTTTTACAATAGTCAAAAAGCAATATACAATTACTAGCATCAAAACACTACAGTGTTGGTAAGGAATTTTATAATAATGTGGGTGTTCTGCATCCAAGCTGATTTGCATTGCCTCATCCAATACACGCGATTTACATATCTAACCATAAGAGGATTACTAGGGCGATCATTTTGGACAGAAATGCTTCATTAAGATGTCCCTCCTGCTAATATTTGTATTACCCTCAGTTCTTCTTAGGGCAAGGAAAACATTCGTTACCAGAAGGCATCAATGTGAGTAAAACTTGATTTTTAGGAGCCTCTCAAAAGACTGCGAGTTGGGGAGGCTGATGTTTTCAGCAATAAGGACTGAAAAGTGACTAAACAATCAGAAGGAAGAAGTATTTTTCCCCACTTCGAAAGTGGAAACACCAAAGGAACATGAAATGAAACAAAAACGACTAAGTTGGCAACACAACAGTAGAAACACAGAAACTGCCCCAGGCCTGCAGCTCTCACCTATCTGCTGTGATTCTCCTCCCATCAAAGGTGTAGCCTGAAGTCACACAGCTGAAACTAATACACCTTTGACAACTCTATTTTGTCCAGGCTTTTGGAATGGAAATACAGCCATCAAAATTGTTGCAGTTTAAAATGTGTATTTGCCTGAAACTTAATAAAATTATACAAAAACAGAACAACTTGGAAACTTTGATGACTGACAACAAAAGCAACTTTCATTATCTGTCAGTACTTCAAGCACTATTTTGTTACTATTCACATACCACCACCCACACAAAAAGCATCAGTACAGGTTCATACTAAAGGTTCACCTCAGATCAATACCTCTTTTCCAACAGTAGCCCATGAAGTGTTCTTATACTCTTTCCATAACTGAAGACCAAATACGGAGTGATACTTTCAATGATATGTGCCGTCTCAGCTCACAGCAGTCCAGTCTTTGAGACTTTCTCAGCTTCTGCATGGTTTTCCTCTAACACCAGTGTGCCCAAAAGTTCCCTGAACCCATCCATACTTTTAGCATCCTTGGTTTCTAGGGCAGTAACTTACACAATTCGGTTTATGCCTCCCAGAGACATGAAAGAATCCTACTATATTTTTGAGGCATTACTTCCCTGGATACCTGTGCTGACCAAGGGTATTGTATCACAGTGCCTACATGTTATCAGACTTACTGGTCCCCAGTCTCCCAACAACACTTCTCTTCAAAGAACTCAGATTTAAGTGCAAACTTGCATTTCTGCAGTATTATGCTAGCTGTTCTGTAAAAAGGTGCTTAAATCAGTATTTCAACAAATTCATATTTGGGGATTCTCAGGTAAGTTCCATTTCTCCTTCATAGTCTGCCATCACTCATTTACTCTTTCGTGCTCTAAAGATCTTGCGCATGACTTGTTCTACTTCTACGTGAAATCTCTTCCTTTCAAGGAAAGGTTACAGTGTGGGAACCTCCTTAACAATGAACACTGCGGTTCAGTTAGCTTTTTCACCATGAACTTAACTTCCTTATTCACATTTTTCATAGTAATTTTTACTTTCAAAATCTTTCTTTCATCCAGGGTTATGACGGTTTACAAAACAATTTAGAGGTTACTACGCTTTATATCCCGTGTCTTTCAACATGATTGCAACATTCTGAAGAGGTTTTTCTTAACATATACTTAAGAATTTGTATTAACTTTTTTAATAACAAACTTGTTTAAAGAAACATCTCCTCTCTAGTAGAAGTCAGTTCCTTCCTAAAAGAATTGTTTTACTTACTATTATTCGCCACCTCCTTTATACTGTTTATTGTGTTGCTAGTGGAAGCTAACTAGAGGTAAGCAAAATCAGTTCAGCCACTATATTTAGATACTGCTTTGGATAAAGAGTTGCTTTGTTTACGTTATGTTAACATTCCCTTAGTTTTAAAACTTTTACCTATATTTGTGTGCATTGTTGTTTTAAACAGCTTGAAAAATCAAAACGTTCTCTATGACAAAAAAGCAAGCCCTACTCAAGTCCATCTGATTCTCTTCTCAACAGAATAGCAATAGGACTCGTAATTCAGCTCTTCCTGATGAAAGATCAGACTCCGCAGTACAAAACTGGTAACTGTGGGAAAAGCTGAAGGGGCACAAAAAAATGATTCTCAGCTAGAAGTCTGAATGGGCAGAAGGAGGAGAAATCTGTCTTTAACTACAAGTATCAGATAACTGTTGAACCTATGAGTGCAATTCCTGAAAGGCCAAAGAGAAAACCATTTAAATATTATTTTCATAGCCACTGTGCAGTAGGCCAGCAACATTCACAAAATAACAGGAAATGATGAGACAACCTAGAAAAAAGAACTACAGTATTTTGATTTCTGTGCTTTTAAGATTGTTTTTTCGGTTGTCCTGAAAATAACAGTATTCTGAAAAGAAAGCAGGATAAAGGGTAGTTGTTGCGATCATATCACTTTGTTTTCTCAGTCTTTTCTATTTATAGCTGACATAACTTCTTACTGTTTTTAATTACATGTCAGTACATATTTCATGTTCATAAGGGACAGTTTACCAAAGACAACCCAAATTTATAGAAAATGTAAATACACAATCTCACTTGTCACATCTACTAAACCAGCAATGCGTGTGTGTAGAAATTGAAAAAAAAAAAAAAAACATACACCCACAAGTCTCCAGGCTTCACTTATCACTGCATACTGGAGCCGATTCAGAACAAAGCCCTCAATTTCTCTGTTTAGTTTGACAGGAGATTGTCCAATCTTCTTCATCAGGGCATATGTTCTCTCTGTAGTAGAAGGATCAGTTTCAGGATGAGGAACAATTTCAACCAACGGCACAAAGTAAGGTGGATTTACCTCAAGAAGAAACACAAAAGAAGAATGTAAACTATCAACAGATTAACAGAACGAGTCAATATAAAGCATCTTTATAGCTTGCTACTAGTGTGAATATTTTCCAGTAAATACAGTAAGCCTGATCTTCAGACTCTGAAAGTCTTCACCAATTAATTCATATTAAAAAATAATTAATCCTGTGTTAAACCTAACTCTGTTTAATCCCAGCAAAGTTCATGGAGCTACACTAAAGATGACAGCACTCAAACAGTACTAGAAGACTTTATACAGACTTGAGTGATGTTTTCTCACTACTGAAGGCTGTTTGTTGTTGCAAGACACGGCCACCACCTGTCTTTCCAAATGAAGCAAGGCATTTCCTTTCAGATATTCAAGAACTTTATAACAAAATTATTGCTAAACACCACCTGTAAGATGCAACACTTAATAGATAAGCTTCTACTGGCCCAAGCCTGTAAATATATGCTAAACACAGTAACAGATACCACATAAAACATACTTCGACAAAGTTGCAGAGCCGGTTACCTTCAAACACTATACCTACTTTAAAAAAAAGTTAGCTCTCTCCAACTCTTCCTGAATGTAATTTCTCATGAAGTCAAGACATTTGCGTAATATATTTCTGAAGTAATAAACAAAGAATTCTAAAGAACATCCTAGAAACAGCTAAAAGTTCTTCAGGTCATAGTGTTACAGGTAGTAACACTGCCTGCATGCTCCTTCCAAAAGCAGCAGTTCTTCAGCCATATTCTTAAGGCGTTAAACTCAGCTCTCGGTGTAGTTTCCACACAAGAGAAGGAGTTAACATATCATAAATTACTACCAGAAATAACATTGACATTTAAAGGATGATAATTAGGTACTGATTCCTTCCCCATCCTCCCTTATACTCAGCTGCTCTAACTATGCTCATGTAAATGCGAGTACAGGATTTAGTCACAGCAGCGCGTGAGCAGTCTTTCCTCTATGTTCTTTCTTTTCATTACTTACATGGTTCCTTTTACTGTAAGGTCCGACCAACACATAACCTGTTGTAATCTATGTCTGCTCTAATTACTGATGTTACACACTTACTTCATCCCCTTTAAAGTACCTTGTGTTCCAACATAACCTTTCTCACATCGTTCTCTTTGGCAGTGCGACTACCAACGCTGAGAATGGTGTGACTGATACCATCTCCTGTGGTGCCAGGCAATTTAGCAAGACCCAAACGACTGCAAGCACCAAGAAGTTCTCTGAAGGCTTTTCTAACCCTTAAGTATATCACAGGCTCCAATCAGGACGGGACAAGTTAATTATTGAGAGAGACTGAAGCTATCATAAATTTCTTCCAAAATTAGTGTTGACAGTCATCTTATTGAAATACTCTATTTCATGAACTTGGCACAGGGAATATATGGGTGTGTTCATGAGCACGCTGAGGAGACCTAGGAAGACAATTTTTTAGGATTGAGATAACAGATGTCGGTAAAAACTAGAAACGGTGAAATGTGGATGAAATTGGGGGTAGGTTTCTAAAAATAAGAAGGGGAACGCAAAGCCTTTCTTCAGGGAACGGAAGAGTTTACCTTAACCCAACAAAATGAAAGCTAAGAAAGGATATGACAAAGTAAACAAAGAGAAAGAACTAAACTACACAAAAGCTGCCAACACACATCAAATTAATTTTAATGGACTATTAATAAGATTGGAACAAAGATTAGAAGACACAAACAACTTCCAACAGAAGTAGTGGAGTTTTTTAAAAAAATAAATCTAACAGATATAGGTTGATACATTTGTAAGGTGATTTGATTACGTGCTTTCCTGTAAAGCAAGGAACTTGCTCAATGGCACACAGTCTCCTCTGCCTCATTATTTCTAGCTGTGTGACCTACCCTATGGATACAGTACATGAGAAATGAACCGCCCTGCAGAAGACCTCCACTGATACACTGCCTGAAACTGCTTGCAGAGAACAGCTGTTACCTACATGTACTGTGTGCATTTCTGCCATACAGCTGTGCTATGGGATTTCAGTTATTTTCTTCTAACTGCTGAATCTATTGCTATGTTAAGCAAAGGGATGAGCTCCTTCTGCCCTTTGGGCATTTCATTTAATTTCTCCTCAACAGGCTCACCTGTGCCAGAGGCTTTATAACTTTGGCTTTTAATTTTTCTGGTATATCAAAACTTTTTGTCTTCATATCTTCCAGAGCTGCTTGCTTCCTGCAGCCAGCATTCCCCTCATCCTACTGTTTGTTGTGTTCAAGATGTTAGTAAGGCTATGGTTAAAACAAAAAACACCAAAACCCAACAAAGCAAGCATGTTTCCTGATATAACAGATGCAGAAAGGCCCCTGGAAGACTACACTGGCTCAAAACTTCTCCAGGAAACTTCCTTTTGCGTGAAGCTGAGATTACTAAGAAAATAGTCTCAGTTGGATTGCAAAGCCATTTCAGAATAATTAAGCATTTTAAGGCACTCCAGTGTATTGGCTTTGGAAGATACATATATCCTTACAACAGCAACATAGAAAATGTGTACACAGGGACTAGCTACCTTTCCAGATCTGATAAAACCTGGTTTCAGAAGTCGCTCCTATAAAGACTGCAGCTCAGACTAAACAAGTCAACAGGTACACACCAACTTGGGAAAACTGTAAGAAAGAGTAATGTAAAGATGGACAAACTGTCAGAGAATAGGCAGAAGCCCAGGAATTGGTTAAAAAAAAAATCATAGCTATAGTTACTTAATACAGAAGTCTACAAAAGACATTATCTCTTCTCTTGCACTAAGAAAGTTTCAACTCTGGAAATAAGAGATAAGGAACTACTGAATTTTAGACCGGAGAAAGGTTAAACCTCGACACAGATACATACTCCAAAGTTTGACTTTTTTTCTCTCCTTTTTTTCTTTTAATTAAAAGGGGATGAAAAGTAATTATAAAGATAGAAACCAATCCTTTTGTTCTTTTGCATCCAAATCACCCCGAGGCACAACAGTGGTGCTGGCGGGAATGTCAGAAAAGGACTGATCAAATGCTTTGACACTGCAGCATTAGGCTACAGGCAGCTGTAGAGACATTACAGTAAAGTAGTGCGGTATTTTTGTGTTCACACTGCCGCTCTTGAGCATGCCCAGGGAACCCTGGGGGATGTTCTGGAAAGACAACACGTCTCCAAAACAGACACCAAACTGCAGGCAGCAGAGCAGTAAGTACCTTTCTCCAGATACTGCAAACCTTCATAACAACAGTCCTCTTAACCAATCTGCCCACCAGACTAATATTAGGCTAACAAATTAATTAGCTATTCAGTAGTGGAATAGAGGAATCCCAGTGATCAAGACCAAACGTTCCTCCACACTGAGGAGATATGTGATGAACTGCTGTCTGGCAGCCTCACACAGACCTCTAAAGAGGCTCACAGGTGCCCTTCGGCACTTTGAGGTTCTGCTGCCACCTCTAGTCATGCCATTTCGGCATCACTGCCCTGTCCCCGCTGGTCACAAAGCATGCAAATTCAGCTCCAAGTAAAATTTGTTCCATTTCATCCACCGACTTTTCGTCTTGGGGTATACTGCTTCTGCATCAGAACTGAAGAAACCAGAGTCAAAACCTTCCATCTTCCATCAACATTACCTGACAAGTACATGGCGCTCACTGTTTGGATCCTTACTGTTATTCAATAGCAGCTGAAAAAGGATACTAGAAAAGACTAATGATGCCACATGAAGAAAGTAGGGAATTTTATAGGTTTGTCTTCAAAACACGGAATACCTACATTTTGAGAGCCAGTAGTTTGAGTAACACACAACAATATCAGCACAACAGTTTATACAGCTTATCTTTAGTCAACAGTATGAAACACGCACATATCCTCTCAATTTAGCAGGTGCTGCTGCTCACAGATTGACCAAACTAAAGCTTCTCTGAAACGTCACAGCCTTGCACATTAACAACGGCACACAAACACTTCAAATATCCTTCTATAGCTCTCAGTCTGCAGGGAAAAGTTTGGGATGCAGTTTAGTTAAACATCTGTACTACTACTACTACAGAAACAAAACATGCCGTCATACTTACAGGATGTGACACAATACACTGCTTAACATGCTTAAGGCCAGTGAACAATTTGCTGGGTAAGAGACAAGAGGTCGAGCTGCTCAAGATAACATTGTCACCAACAATAAGATCTAACTGACCAAAAATCTTCTTTTTCAGTTCCAGGTTCTCCGGAGTACATTCCTAGAATAAAAACAAAAATCAGTATTAGAAGCCTTCTAGTTCAATAGCATTTATCCATATATTTCAGACTTCACTGATCCTACCCTGACAGCCAGGAACTCGGCGCAAACCATCTATTTTAATCAGCCTAGATATACCAGTGACCCATAACACAAAAATACCTTCCCACATATAAAGAAATGGAAAGCCAAAAAGTTTCTCTACAGCAGAAGATGGACCACCAAACACCACAGGAGATTTAACACAAAACAAATGATTCTGCTTTGTCTAAAAAACAAACTTACTAATGCACAGAGGTAACACACTATGGAGGAGTAAGACCTGCTCTCCATTTTTTTTTTTAAGAGAATCTCACAGGATAGAAGTCAGTATTCTCTCTCAGACAAGATGGAAACGAATAGGTGTATCTCAAAACAAGACAAACTTACAATCTCTGGAACTATGGCAGGAGATTCCAAGGTACAGTTCCGGAACCTGCACTGAAACATCTCTCAGTGACCCTCACGCTTAAATACCTCCATTCATGTCAACTCTTGAGAAAGATTACTGAAGTAGAATGCAGTCTACCAAGAACTTCTCCCAAAGCCATTGAGCTCTGCAGCACTGTGTGAAATTTCACATGTATGAGCCAAGAGCCACATTCTACAGTCACTAGAATTTCAAAATTATCCCCAAGAGTTGCCTGAAGGGAAGCATGAAGCAGTCCACTAGGCTAGGAGCAACAAGGACATGGGATAATACATACAGTGGATCCCATAATCAAAAGGAAAGACATCAGTCTATGAGGAGAAAACAGAGGGACCAAGACAGTTTGTTTTCTGGATTTTTTGGAAGGGTTTAAAAAAATTCCAAACAGGACCCCAAACTTGCAAAACCTCAGCTTTTCCCTTAAAACACACAGAAAATACCTGCTCTTTTCCAACTCCAACCTTCTCCCACCTGTCAGTACCTTATTCTGTCCTTCCTGTTATGCTGACACTACACATGAGGACAGGGACAAAGGCTACACATTTAATATAATTCAAAATTTACATATAATACCTGCAGCTTCAGACAGACTCTGTGGCAGGAATGATCAGGGTCAGAGTTTTTAACCCAGTAAATGGGTTAAAAGTAATTTGAAGTCTTAAAAAATAAGCAAGTTGCATGGAACAGTACTAGAAGTTCCACGATGCAGAAGAGATAAATGGGGTCATTTAAGAACTCCCGATAGAGTTCAAAGTAATAGGCAGTCTTATCAAAACAAAATGATACTCTGCTTATAATTCCAGGATCCCTGCTTGTTGGTTAAGTTTAAATAGTTTCTTTTAGTAAAGCCAAAGATGAAGAGAACTCTGCAGATACTGTTCAAGCTAATAAAAGAGTTGCTCTGAATAGGTTTATTGTGAACTTGAAACTCTAAGCCTCCTCTCACATCAGATGATAATCAGAAAGGCAAACTCAAATCTGCTGGAAACTCAAACCTGCCATGGTTACGTAAGGTTTCTGAATGGGCCATTTGCTTGAAGCTTCTCATATAGTGTCACAATTGTATTCAGGTTGTTGGACCACTGCAATAAAGTTTCTGTCCTCATCAAGCATGCAACTATTTTCTCAGAGACACCAATTCCCTGAAGAACAGGGGGAAAATTAAGCTCTAAACAATGCATTAAACAGGAACCTCACTTGCTGTCAGTTATAGCGCCTGGAGAGGTCTGAAGCTATTCTGTTTACCCTGAGAAAGAGAAGATCAAACAGTGAGCAGATAAGATACGGTTTTAAAGCCACCACAGTCTCTCCCAAAGAATCAGTGTAAAAAGGTTAGTGTACACCTCTACGCATTTTAAGTGACACTGTATATTTCTGTGCCCTTTTTGTAAGGAACAGTGAACAGTACACCTTTATTCCAAGGCCTGAGCACCTGAACAAGGTTGCTACTAATCTGACTTCCAATTTGAACTTTATTAGACTTTTTTAACAGCCTGATCAGAACATGACTGCTGTTAATTTTTAAAAACGCACCTTCTGGAAGAGTTGTATTGAATTAAAGGCTTAAGGGTAATAGGCATGACACTATTCAAATACAGGTTCAGAGAACACATAACACTAACTTGACCAAGCTCTGAACTCTTAAAGAACTACACAAAGATAAACATGTACTACACTCTCTCCACAGCAGACAACACTGATACCCAAACAAGGTGATTGAGGTCTACTTGCCCCTAATTAAAAAGCTGCACTCATATGACGTGACCCCTTGAATGCCAGTACATAGAAAAGTAGGGAGTTTTATCTGTTTAAACCCAGTGGGTCTGTGTTTTTGTACACGCTTTTCCACCATGCTATCTGCCACATGTGCTCCCACACGTGTCCATGCTCATCTAAGCACACAACTTCATTTACCTATATTTAAATGCTGGCACCTACCCAGATTCTTCCTATCCATTCTCAGATATGCCAAGGTAGCAACTCACCTGTACCACCTTCTAGGAAACACTCCCCCAAACACTATCTTGCAAAATACCTTCTCCTTACACTAACAACAGTAATTGCTGCCAAGGCCAAGGCACTGGGAGGTAAAAGAAACAAAGCAGGGCCCGCAACACAGTGGTATGGTCCTAAAATAAGTGGTATCGTCTTATACGAGCATGGCAGTGTAAGACGAAAGCCAAAGATTTAAACTGGCATGAAGGAGGTCAAAGATTAGCAACAAGCAAGCCACCTTCTGTGAAAGCGCCTGGAGATGCTGTCACAGGTAGCAGCATCAAGCCTTCTCAATAGCAAGTATGGTGCTTGATGGGAGTCACCAAGCATGAGGAAGTGCTGAACAAAGAAGTTTGAAAGCCACAGTCTCTCCAGAAGTCCACGGCTGTGATCCCACTTTTTGTTTTGCTTCTCTCAGGATCCTCAGCTCCGCCATCTCATGGTCACTGTAGCGAAGGCTTCCCCCCAACCTTCGCACCTCAAACCAGCTCTTCCCTGCTTGTAAGTGTGAGGTCTAGCACTGCATATTCTGCCACGAACTTGGTGGACAAAGGCAGAGCAATGGACATCATCTACCTGGACTTAGGCAAAGCATTTGACACTGTCCCGCATGACATCCTAGTCTCCAAATTGGAGAGTCACGGGTTCAATGAATGGACGACTCAGTGGATAAGGAACTGGCTGGATGGCCACACTCAAAGGGTTGTGGTTAATGGGTCAATGTCCACATGGCAGCCAGTGACGAGTGGTGTCCCGCAAGGGTCAGTACTGGGACCAGTGCTATTTAACATCTTTGTTGGAGACATGGACAGTGGGATCGAGTGCACCCTCAGCAAGTTTGCCGATGACACCAAGCTCGGTGGCGCGGTTGACACACTGGACGGAATGGATGTCATCCAGAGGGACCTGGACAGGCTTGAGAGGTGGGCTAATACAAATGGCATGAAGTTCAACCAAGCCAAGTGCAGAGTCCTACACCTGGGACGTGGCAATCCCAGGCATAAATACAGGCTGGGCAGAGAATGGCTGGAGAGCAGCCCTGAGGAGAAGGACTTGGGAGTGCTCATGGATGAGAAGCTCAACATGAGCCGGCAGTGCGCGCTGGCAGCCCAGAAAGCCAACCGTATCCTGGGTTGCATCAAAAGAAGCGTGGCCAGCAGGGCACGGGAGGTGATTCTCCCCCTCTACTCTGCGCTTGTGAGACCCCACCTGGAGTACTGTGTCCAGCTCTGGAGTCCTCAACATAGAAAGGACATGGAACTGTTGGAACAGGTCCAGCGAAGGGCCACTAAGATCATTAGAGGGATGGAGCACCTCTCCTATGAAGACAGGCTGAGAGAGTTGGGGTTGTTCAGCCTAGAGAAGAGAAGGCTCCGGGGAGACCTGATAGCAACCTTTCAGTATCTGAAGGGAGCCTACAGGAGAGCTGGAGAGGGACTCTTTGTCACGAAGTCTAGTGATAGGACAACGGGTAATGGTTTTAAATTGGAAGAGGGGAGATTTAGATTAGATATTAGGAAGAAGTTCTTTACTGTGAGGGTGGTGAGGCACTGGAACAGGTTGCCCAGGGAAGTTGTGGATGCCCCATCCCTGGAAGTGTTTAAGGCCAGGCTGGATGGGGCTTTGAGCAACCTGCTCTAGTGAGAGGTGTCCCTGCCCCTGGCAGGGGGGTTGGAACTTGATGATCTTTAAGGTCCCTTCCAACTCTAACCATTCGATGATTCTATGATATCCCCTCTTCTGCTCCTGAACCACTTGTGTCAGGAAGTTATCATGAACGCATTCCAGAATCTCCCCAAATTGTTTGTGCTCTCCTACGTTGTCCTTCCAGCAGATATTGATGTGTCTGAAGCCCCACCATGAAGACAAGGGCCTGCAAATGGGAGCCTTCTTCCAGTTGTCTGAAGGAGGCCCTTGCTTCCCGATCAGGTCACCTGTAGCAGACCTACCACAGTGTCTCCCACAGTATTGGTCCTGCTAATCCTGACCCATAAGCTCTGAACTGGCTCTTCATTCAAACCAAGGCAAAGCTCTGTGCCTGCCGGCTCGCAGCGTGTAATAAATACCCTAGGCAGCTATTCCTATCCTACCTTTGTCTTGCATCACTTAACTCCCAAAAGCTGTACTTCACTGCCACGCTGCAGCTGCTGCAGCAAGAGCATCCTGCAGCCTTGCCCTAACCATAACTGATGTAGAAAATTGTTTTCTGGAGTCCCATAACTTCCCTCTTCCCAGTAAATTCAATAAGGCTTCAAGTAGCAGGTAAACTGTTCAGAAGCCATAATGACTTTGATTGCTAGGACTCTCTTCATCTTCTGCAGTTAAGTGATGATCTCCAAACATACCACAAAACCTGGCTCTGTTCCTCTATTTACACACATATAATTTACAGCATTTTAAGTGGGCTCAGCTTTTCAGTGCTGCAATTTAGCTGACAATTTTGAGGCACTTCTGTGGAACAGTTCCCAGAGTCAAGTGACAGCAATCCTCTCCTCTCACAGCACGAAGATGTGGCAACAGCTTTCAGAGCACTGAACTATCTCATAAGCTGGACCCAGACTGCCAGCATTCCTGTGACAGGAACCACATTATGTCCACCTTTTGTGGGAATATAAAGATCTTCATAGGATTAAGAGACAAAGAGTTCTGAATCTCAGAAAAGCAGCTTTTCTGAAACTTTTGGTGCCTAATCCATTTATACAAATGCTTTCATTATCTTCTATAGTTATAATCCACTAGAAGAGAACTTTCCAGAAAATACTTCAGGCATAATTGTTTTATTTTCAATCTACCAAAACACTTCAGAATATTGCATTTCTGAAACAAAGCTTGATTAACACAAACCTACACAAAAAGCAGGGACATGTGGATTTTAAACAGCATTCAGGTTATCTGTGTAAAGACAGACATTAAAAATACCTGAAAAGGAGACTTGGAAATTTAATTAAATGAACATAGATTTCAAAGCACTATTACTATAGCTAGCAACTGTACAGTCAAATACAACTACTCCATATAGTTTCACCACATCTAAACAATAATAATGAAAAAGATTCTTATAAAAGCCTAGTTGACTTCAGAGAAAAACCCCACAGACTACAATAATGTCTCTGCAAATTAAACCCTACCATTTTCCAATCAATTCTGTTCTCCCCAATACTACTGACAGAGTTGAAGTTATTGAAGTTATCAAAGCAAGATTGCATCTATTTGCTCCACTCGTGAATGCATACAAACTGCTGTTTCTGTCATTAGCACCATTTTATAGAATCTACAAAGTCAAATTATAGTTTAAAGAAAACAGCATTTAAAATGCTCACTAATATTTCAATGCTAATTCTTATTTCTATTTAGGCTTTTGTATTGACATGATAGTTTGGTCTTCTGCAGGGCTTAGGTCTGTATTTCTGTTCTGGAAGACTGAAGATGCACTTTCTATTAAGGAAACTGGAGCTTACTTCTTTCGTATTTCATGTCAGACACTGATATGCATTCTACTCTGTAAACAAGAGTCACACACAAACCTGGGGAACTACACC
Organism: Chionis minor; assembly: GCA_013398295.1. Lineage (NCBI taxonomy): Eukaryota > Metazoa > Chordata > Aves > Charadriiformes > Chionidae > Chionis > Chionis minor. The sequence continues at coordinate 158,694 of VZSF01010159.1, read as the reverse complement.
ACCTGCAACTAAAAAATGTGACATTTTGACTGCAGAGTTCGGTAGTTCAGCTAGTGAAACAAGCAGAGAAATAAAATGGTATTTTTACTATCAGATTACTATCAATTATTCCATCAGAATACCAATTTTGCTTCTGATATCATTAACCATTACAATTTAGCTCAACAATCTAAAATTCTTCATGTGTTAAATAGATTTGGTAGTTTCACAAAATTCAAAATAATTACATACTTCAAATGCAAATACTTGACTGCAAGTATTTTGGACTTTTCCATCATGTTCCTCCCCAAAATGGCAAGGTAGTTTTTAGATGCTTATTCTGAGACACTTTAAAAGATGGGCAGGGTCATCACCAATATACCAGGATATTAATTAAGACAAGGATCCAAATAAAAATGCATCATTTTAAACTGAAAAGATGGCGGGGGGGGGGGGAGATACTTAAGTCTCCCTTTAGAAAGCCTTATTACCCTTATCTGAGGGTAAGGGCAGGGACAGCAGCGGGGCAGAAGACAGACTCTCTTGCACACCACCGTACAGGTTTGGGACACAGCACAGAAACACAAGTACGTACACACAACTGTTACTGAAGGAGTCCCCAGGCTACTGCACACCTTTCAGTGTGGCATCTGCACTTTCATCCCTTAAAATGATGATGATTAAAAGGAAAAAAAAACCACGAACAAAAAACAACACAAAACCACCACACAACGCACAAAAACAACCGCAGAGACTACGATGATTGACATGATTATGTTAGAGCATGGCAAGCGCTCAAACCCCCAAGAGCTTCACAGGTATGGGGAAACAGGGGGAGCAGCTGGCTGGGCCCCACAGCAGGGAAGTGAGGTTAAGTGGGACTTGGCCCTGAAACACTTGGAGGTGACACAGGAACCCAAACCATACGGGACACACACAAGGGAACAGAGGCTGGTCAGGCTGTTTGCCGCCTTTCCCCCTGCAGATACTCATTCCACGTACCTCGGTGCACAAGATGGTTTCAAGCACAAGTCCAAATACCAGGCTCTTAACAAAAGTATGCTTGGCAACAAAAGGCTCCTTAGACTTAAAGCAACGCTAGTTAGCCCAAAACAAGCCACCACAACCTTGGCAACCAAGACTTTATTTTCACTCAACCTGAACAAGAATTGGTACCCTGCAAGCTCAAGGGTAAGAAAGCCGGATAAGGACAGTAGCTTCTTTAACTGAAAAGCAGACTGGCAATTTGTTAATGACAGGACCACATTACCACCATTTGACACAATAATAATAAAAATTAAAAAAATAGAAGAAAGGTGCAGTCACATACGCTCACATCCTTGAGCTTCACTTACAGGCTTTCTACAGGGTAGGTATGAACTGAAGTAAAATGCTTAGAAAGAGGGGAGGAGAAGGAATCACATCACATGAGGACTTTAAGAACAAGTTAACCCCAAAATGGTTTTTTTGACAGATGGTTGTCAGGTATGACCCCTTGGGGACAAAGTAACCTCTGAAGTCTCTTCCACCCTGACTTTGAATAACTCTGTAGTTAGTAGGGCAGCAAAGGTAAAGGTGAATCTTCTGATAAAGGTCGGGTCCTCTCATGCACTGCTCTGCTGAGGAGCAGAGGACTGGAGTGGGGGCAGGGGAAAGCACCCCCCACCTCGAGTTTAACTCTGATTCATAGGGTCTGAAGCTGTCTAAATTTCCATTCAAAATATAGTTACAAAAGTGTCTTACAGCAAATCTACAAGTGCCTGGCTTCTAGAACAGTGTTAAGTTCATATTCAGAAAAACAGAATTCAAAAACATCAACTCAAGGACATTACATAAGTAAGCTTATTACAGAGCACTTGTAAAATCATCAGTTAAAATACCAGTACTGTCAGGCTAATATTTTTTTTTTTAAATTAATTTAGGGCTATAACTCACTTCAAATCTAAAGAAGTGATAACTTCTTAGTTGTCTTGAATTCATGAGCTCATACCAGTCTGAAATCTGATGCTTCTTAAATCACTACCATCTTGAGTGACATGAAAGACTCTCTACCACATGATACTGTACAAGTAAATAACACTTCAGTGAGGTGAAATCCAGCATTTCAATGGAAACATTTTGTACTTTCCTACAGTTCAGAAACATACCCTGTTAATAAACTGGAGCAATAAAAATATCAAGTTTCTGCCATTGCATACTGTTCAGAATAAATGACCGAATTACAAGTGCCTGTTCAACCGTTAGTACAAAATATAAAACAGAATTTGAGGAACTACTAGTTTGCAGAACTACATTTTCTAACATCAAAATTTGCAGATTTGGGAGGGTTTGGGGGGATCGCGTAGGGTTTTTTTGTTTAGTCAAACACACATACAACAAATGAAGGCAAGTTTTGCTTCATCTAGCGTCAGTATCATGCCATCTTTTTCCACGATGTTCATGTGCCCTATAAAATTTTCAAAAGATAGACACAGAAAAGCTGATCAGGCTGCTACAGAAGAGACGAATATCCTTTTTGTTCCCTTAGGGACGGACAATAATATCTCATACAGGTTGATTGACTTCCTCTGCCCTGCATCCTTGCTCAAAGGACCAGATCTTCTCTGTTTTCCTCTGCTGTGATGCCATCCACCGTGAAAAATAGGGAAAATAATCTAGGAAAGACAATGGGAATACAATACAGCCCTAGAAAGGAGACCAGGGAGCACTGAAAGAGACCTGAAGAGCAAGCTTAACTGCTGGGCAGGATGACAGTTATGGCAACGACGACCTTCTGTAACAGGGACCAAAACCACATTGAAGTCTGTAATGGCAGACAACACTCATTATATGCACAGGATAGTGAGCGTTACAAAGTTTGGAAGGATCAAAGTCCATTCAGCAGCAGCGCCACAGTAGTGACACTGGCAAGCCGTTTACCCAAACATCTTTCAGTTCAACTCAAACACTGACTTGATAAAGTATTTTACAAGTCTTTGAGACCAGACTGTTTCAAACCCCAGAATCAGGGAAGGAGTTTTCTCAAAACTTCTACAAAGTCGGCGAGTCAGATCACATGCTTAAAACCAGCTCCCTCGGAAGCCAAAACATAACTGGTGGTGCCTCAGGTCAGTGATTAAGATAAGTAGGGCAAAACCAGGCCTAAGGTTACATTTACTCAGCTGACAGCAAACAGACCCATGTTTGCCTACCCACTGCTCAGAGCTGACCAGTCCAGGAGCAGCCGTGTTACTGCAATGCTTGCACGCTCTGCCTTCCAGCAGCTTTGTATTTACAGAGGTACATCATTAACACAGCTTCCAAACCGGGATGCTCTTTTGTCCTCTGAGCTCAGGACAGCTGAAGGTATCTTCACCCATCGCTGTCCGCAGATACTCCATTATTCCCTGTCCTTATCCTGCTTTCTTACCCTTGGCTTGCAGGGTACCAATTCTTGTTCAGGTTGAGTGAAAATAAAGTCTTGGTTGCCAAGGTTGTGGTGGCTTGTTTTGGGCTAACTAGCGTTGCTTTAAGTCTAAGGAGCCTTTTGTTGCCAAGCATACTTTTGTTAAGAGCCTGGTATTTGGACTTGTGCTTGAAACCATCTTGTGCACCGAGGTACGTGGAATGAGTATCTGCAGGGGGAAAGGGGCAAATAGCCTGACCAGCCTCTGTTACCTTTAAGTAAGAGGGTTCTTGAAAGCCATCAGGAAAGTAAAACAAAAAGCTAGTGGTAGAAACTGGTACCAGACAATCAAAGACAAATTAGTGTATTAGTGGGATCTTATTTTCTTGGACTCTTATTTTCTTCCTTAATGATATAACCTACTGATTAACTTGTTAGAAGACTTCCATGAGAACTGCATTTCTTTACCCTAGATTTCAGTTGGTTAAATCTTAACTTCTTTTCAAATTTGTCCTTTGTAGAGTAAGTCCACTTAAAGCTTTAAAAATTTCCTTGACTTTTGCACTCCTTAAATGAATTCTGCAGACAGTTGCTTCTATGTAATTTTCACTGGACATACCTTAAAACAAATGGGATGAAGTAGTAAAAAGTAGAACTTCTTAAATGACATTGGTGAAGATATAAAAGTGAAAAAGATGCAATAAATAATTAGGACTGAGTAAGAATAAAATTCATAACAGTAATGTAATAAACCTTTAAAAACAAGGTATACCTTGATGCATATTATATATTCCCTCTCCTGAGCATTTTTATGAAGTAACTTGTCTTGATTGTTGTGCCAACTTCAGAAGGAAATCAGTCTGTTTTTCTCTAAAACTGAGTATTCACACAGTTTCACGTCTAGGAGCTTTTCTATGCTACTTAGAGTAAGTGCAAAACCCGTAGCATTTAGGTCAACGTGCAGTGCAGGCTTCTTGCATCGCTAAGAGCTTTAATTCTGAAATAACGTCTCTATGGCATTTTCACCTAATGGAAACAAATTAATGGGTACATTTGTGCTGTAACGTCCCTGGCTTGGGACTTTCATGGGTGAGGTAAATGTGAGATAAAAGGTCCTTTCATGCACAGTGACTGGTAAAGAGATAGTAAGCAGACTGTAGGAAGAACAGTCAGTTCTTACTCAGTGGAAGATGCTGACCAGTGCTGTTTCACAGCTATCTGTGCCCTTTGTTACATGGATTCATAAATGACCTGAAAGTTAGCTCATAAAATTAAGTCAGTCATCATCACTACAACCGCAAACATTTGTGGAAGGACTTTATAGGATTGACTAGACAGTAAATTTGCAGATTAAATTCAGAGGTAAGTGATACGTATGTGAAAACAATACTATGAACTGTCAAACTCTGAGCTCACTACTGATGAAGGGGTAAGATATTGGGATAACAGCACATAGCTTCATGATCTGGAGAAAAGGAAGCAAACACAAAATAGTATACCACCGTAAAAAACTACAGTGCATTCACAACTTGACTCCTATGTGAAGCTTGCTCTGCCTCCCATTTCTCTCCCCTTCCACCTCACCAACTTGGGAGGAAGAAGAGGTCTGGAAATCTGTCGCCTTCAACCTATTATTAGGAATGTGTTGCAGCTAAGCAGGCTGTAGGATTTACAGCCTGGAACAATATAAATTGTAAACTCTTGAGTGCAGTACACATACATGTAGGGACAGTTAACAGTACAACACTGGAATAATACTGGGGGACCATGTAACGTAGAAGATACCAAATCTAATACAAACTCACTCATACTTTCTCCTAGAAATGGTCCCCAGTTCACCTATTCCCTAAACTATGCCCATGCTAGTAAGCACACTAACAGTTAAGCAGCCACAGACTATCAGGTTCAATAACACAGCTTGTTCCCCATCCCAGTTTTACTTAGCAGCACAGATTCCAGCTCTGTATATCAACCCTGTTCTTAATACTCTAACAGTCTGTCAGAGAGCTTCTTTTGGCTACAGTGCTCCCCTAGTCAGAACAGAAGCCAGGCCTGGGCACAGCCCTACTCCCTGCCTTCATGAGGTACCTGGAGACGAATAAACGCATTTTAGTCCCCGCACTAGAACATGTGGTGTTCCCTATGAGATAATCTCTCCCCCAGGAATCTCCTGCCCCCCATCCCCACACACTCCTCTTTCTAACAGGTACAGTCTTTGTTACACATGGAGGTCAGCAATTCTCTCTTGGCTTAGCCAGCCACCAGCCTCTTCCAACATAACGCAAAGAAATTTGCAAGGATTCTTGAGTAGGGAAATCCTGCAAAGAGGCGTTCTCTCCCATGTCAAGATACTGGGCTAGAAAGAACTTTAACAAGCACCAACATCCTTAATGTGGTCAGGACGTTGAACTCTTCATTGCCATCGACTGCAGAGCACAGCCCTTTATCACCTTTCCAGACTGTTTGCTAGGAGTTGTCAAATCTTTGCTTACCTGAATGAAAGTAGCACCCTCTACTGCTGCCTTCAGGTCTGTACAGACGCTAATGAGAGCCAACTGCTGCTCCACACTCGAAGTTCCTTTCAGGAATCCTGACTCCTCCAGCTCTTTCATTTGTTTGCTGACAGAAACAACATATGCAATTAAGTACTTTATCATTGTAAAGCCACCACTAATTTTTTAAAAAAGATTCTTAACAAACTAGTAATATGCAATTTGCCATGCCACTGCGTATATTTATACTAAAAAAAAAAACAAAGAGGACATTTCTCTTTTCTCTCTCCATCTTGCAACATTTTTCTTCTCTTCAAGTACAGACAGCTCCAAGATCTACTCCTAGACACAAGCTTGTCACCACCTCAAACCTGTTTCCGCTGGTGCAGAATCAGGAAGGGTTTTTCAACTCATATTTAATAGAAAGAAAGGTCTCTAATATACTTCATCTAGTTTTACAAACAACAGCTCTTTTGGTATGAAGCCACACTGCATGAAGACTGTTTAACTGTATAGAAATAAAGAAATACATTCCATACAGCTAGGANAAAAAACCAAACAACAAAACAACACCCAACAAAACAACCAAAACCCGTATACCTACAGAGGTAACGACTACAAAGCAAGCAAATAGTTACTAAACTGAGTGTCCAGAGCTTGAACTGAACATTCAAGTACACATTATTGCTGCAGCTGGACATGTTACCTTCTCAGAAAAAGCCTCTACCATTTTAAACTCTCCTAAGTCCTGAGCAGGCAACTCATTTTCCGAACTGCGACAAGTCACTTAGAGGAGCAGTTTCCACAGAAATTCAGTGGGATTAAACTATCTGATCACAATCAGCATAAAGCTATTTGATGTAGCCATTATCAGTTAAATCTGTCAATTACCTTAAGCCAGAACTCCTCTGAGTCTTTGGTTACTATTCAGCAAAATTTGCTTATCCTGAAGAGAGGAGGAAATTGAGCTAATGATTAGCAGCAAGGAAAAAAAAAATTCCTTTCTCCTCCCCACCAACCTAGTTCTGAAAGCTTTAGCTTCTTTTTGGATGCCTTTCCACAGGATAAATAAACTGCACTTGCCACCCAGTTGGACGGTGGAAAAACTGTGCGCAGCCTGGGAAAAGTTAGTGTATTTCTGTACTGCACAAATCACATAGCTGCGTAGAGAAATAACCCACGATCCATCATGTGCTTCCTAAGTGACTGTGGCACACATAACCGTCTTCATTAGGGATGTCATGGGACAGTACATGTTAAATGGGCAGAATTTATTTATACAGGCACAGATGATCTCCTCTGCCAGCCACATCTCAGTCCTTAATACACCTGCCCAGGCCCCTCCACGTACCCAGAGAGTAACACTGCATTTATTTTTATATCTAGGAGATAGGAACCCATATGCTTGTCACAACCAACAGCAGCCAGACACAAACACCTTCCTTAGTCCTTACAAAGCAGGACAGGCAACCAGCCACAGGGTCGAGGTAACATCAGCCCCAGACCACCTCTCCAGTCCAGCTCCAGCACTTACACCCTGAGGAGGCATTTCCTCACCTCCTGATGACACTGCTGCAGCCACCAGCAATCCTGAACACACTAGACAGCAAACAACTGGTCCTCAGCTCTCTCAAAATGAGTGGGATTCATCTCACCCACTCTGTCAACATGCATGTCTGAGAAGGTCATCTTCAGCTCTCTTAGAGACTGGAGACCTAAGTGTTACAGGTGAGTTTGTCCGACATTTTTTATGCATCGAAGTATGCAATCCATCTTGTCTTATAATGGAAGTACTTATTTTTCCCTCCTCAAAAGAAAATAGCTCAGAATGAGACATTTAGACCACAGTATTCTGAAGTCAAAGATGAAAATTTGCAGGGATTTATTTAAAGAAAATCCAGTTCCTACTTAACTATACAGATGCAAGGCAAATTTCAGCAGAGATTTAATGGGCCCTCAGATCTTTACCTTGAGCTCACGCACTAAATCTACCATTAATTTCCAAAGAATCAGAATTTTACTTCAGCATCTATGTAGTTGCACTGTGTCCAACAAAATACACCAAATATAGCCTCCACCACTTCTATCATGGCTTTATTAAGAGGTCATAAACATCTGCTGCTCTGCAAGTTACTTTGACATCCTTTCTTCCACTCAGAGTACTGGAAAAGAGAACATTTGTTTCCCAGTAAACAAAACAGCTTCCTAATATATCTTTCTGACACCAACTCAGAGCAGCAATACCTTATCCTGGGAGCAACCCCACTAAAAGTCAAGGTAAGGAGTACTTGGCAGCTGCTTAGCAAGAGCCAAAAAATGCCTAGAGCAGTTCTGCTCCTGGTTTAGCACAACAGTCAGAAGAAACAAATGCCTTCAGATCACTGTGGACTTTGTACAATGAATTAAAGTATTTCCAGCAAGTTGGAAGTAGGTAAGATTCCAACAGAGGCTCCCTTTGAAGCTGGTAAAGGTGACAGTGCACCTTCTAAACCAGAATATGCACCCATATTTCAAACTGGGAAGAACAAAACAGCAACAAGAATCCACATGCTCATGCAGGCACAGCACTAACTCCTACAAGCATTAACTTTCTCCTCTTCAATGAGCTGCTTCAACAACTAACTCCAAATAATCATTTCTGTACTGCAAGTTCTAACACTTCCTCTCTATTTTTGTCAGAGCTGATCATGGACAGTGATTTTTGACTCTTGGGCAGAGCACGCCTGGGTAAACAGCTAGGCACGGCATTCTGTTTACATTGGACAAGAGCTTTGAAAAGGTTCAATTCCTTCTCATCTGGAAAATGAAGCCAAGAGTCATACTCTTTTTAGACGCTGCTCAGGTTTGTCCTGTTTGCTTCCCCGGAATCCCTTAGACTTGGTGCCAAAATCAGTATTCCTACCAGTTTATGAAGTCCAAAACTGATGAAAAGAGTTCCAGTAATAGCTTTCTGCCTCTTTCTCAAATACTAATTTAGATTCAATACCACAGATCTATCCTACCCAAAGCTAAACTAGTCAGAAATTCTTTTCTCATAAGTGTTGTTTAAAAGCACTTCAAGAAAGAAGGAAAGAAAGGGATGCAACACTCCCCTCCAGGCAGCACCACAGAAATAAGCAGGAAATCCATCAAGTTTCTGGATGAGTTCCCCATTTGGTTTCTTAACAACACAGCCAATGGATGGTTGGAAAGCACAGACTTCTGCCTTTGAGCAATCTGTGTGGTGAGGAATAGGAAAGGGGAAGCTTCGGCTCCATTTTCCAAGCTGCCAGGGTACACCACAGCTTGCTAGGCAAGAGCTCCATCCAAGACTTAAGGCTTCCAGCATATTAAAGGTGCCAGTGCTTCATCTGTAAAGAAACAGGTACACCTAAACTACAGTATTCAAACTTTTGACTCTTTCACACCTTGTGAGGCAAGATGGTAAGGAACTAACCACAGAATCAGGTTGGAGAAGACCTTTAAGGTCACTGAGTCCAACTATAAACCTAACACTGCCAACTCCACCACTAAACCATGTCCCTAAGCACCACGTCTTCACACCCTTTAAATACCTCCAGGGACAGTGACCACTTCCCTGAGCAGCCCATTCCAATGTTGGATAACCCTTTTGGTGAAGAAATTTTTCCTAACATCCAATCTAAACCTCCCCTGGTGCAACTTCAGGCCATTTCCCTAACTCAAAAGGCCTTAACTATCCATTCATCAGAAGTTCATTTCCCAGGTGCACCTGCCTAAATCCAGCATCCTCCTCTTCCTCATAGGCTGTATATTGCTTTTAAAAAACAAACCCAAAAATTAAGTTTCAAGAGACCACAAGAGAATTATTTCTTTCTTTGAAGAAGAGGGTGGAGTTCTTGTTCACTTTCTGTGCAATTATGACACTATAGTCTCATCCTCTCTGGTCCTCTGAAACTCCACTCCATGACTGGTAACTGAGAGATTCAAAAAGGCTAGAATGACAGACTAAAAAAAAAAAAAAAAATCAGGCTTTTATTTTTCTTTCACAAATTTTTACAGAAGTTTGCAGCACCTGTCTCCGCTTCCATACCTTCCCTTCTGTGCCAGTAATGACTGTCCTATCATTCCTGCTTCTCTGTCATAAGCCATTACACACTACACTATGCACCAAGAACACCATTTCTTAATTATGCTGCAAAACACCTATCTTCGTATTTTGTAACTTAAAAGCTGGACTGATTTTTCCTCCTAAACAAAAATCTTCCTGTTAACATCACCAATCTTCATGTTAGCCATTTATTTAAGTTTGTTTAGATATTTAAAGCATGAAATAGGAAATACAATTTATGCACTACTTGAATTTTGGCCTTCCTCTTTTTTTTCTTTTTCTCCCCTTCACCAATATATTGATTGACATTTTGGCTGGTTTGTTCCACAAATGAATTTTGAGTCTTCCAAATGCTAAACTCTCTTTATATTCCCCTGAGGTAACAGACTGCTCACACTCTGGCAAAGGAAGGGAGCTTCTCCTGGTGTTTATCATATATTAAGGCACAAAACAGACCAGTTTGTTCATATAGTAGTGCACCACTGACCTCTGCTGGATGACTTTTTATTCAATGCAGCCTAGACTTCAAGGTGATCATCCCCGAGGATGACAATGGACTGAGGTCATTGCAGCCACATCCATACAAGACACCACAGGACTGCAATTGTATTATGTGCACACTTTAAAGAGTTTGACTTACACCTGTAAGGTCTTTGAAGAATGAAGAACTCACATCCATAAGAAAATACTACTTCCTTTTAGAGCCCACACTTTATCTACCTCCAGAGTTTTCTTGTTGCACCTGACAGCCCCTGCCAACACTGCTCTGGGAACCGAGCCAGTATTTGCTTCAAGATAAGGCACAACACCCCTGATCACATAAAATGCCTGCAATACTCATGGTTACAAATCCTACTCTAAAAGTGTTTACAGAAGGACTTTTGCAAGTGATGCTAATACTTAATCCATCTTGTTCACATCCCATTGCCTCCTCACCTTTATCCACAGCTACTACTGGGCAGCCGTAGCATTCAGCACACATTGCTGCAAGATTGAAGACCACTGAATCACAAACTTACTGCCCTTTAAGCAGCGAGGAGAAAGAAAGGAAGAAGACAACACCAATATTATTCTTCACAAGTTCAGCCAATCATCACTATCAAAGATGAGGGCTGTTGACCAGTCACGGCACCAGACTAGAGCTGTCTGATAAATGAAAGAGCAGCTGGCATGGCAAAAAACCCACAAACCCATTACTAGTCTCCTGTACCTCGTCTGAGACACAACAGACCAAGTAGGCAACTGAAAGCTCCTGACACTGGCACCAGCTCACTCTCCACACATAAACCGGCCAAATAGTAAGCTGCTAATATTGAGCTGCAACTGGTTATTGGAAAGTGTTAGCAACAACTTTCCATCTTCCTTGCTTCCCACAGACTAAAGGTAAACATGCAACACAGCACCAGAGAAAAGCTATTACACATTACACCTTCCTGAAACAGCAGTACAAGCTGGACCACAACAGCATATATGTTTCTGTCAAGACAAGATAGATCCAGCACTGTCAAATGCAGTTCATCCGTACCAATGGCAGTATATTAAAGAGGGCCAGTTACACATCTGCCTTTGACACAGTTTTGAAGAGGCACAAAGAAAAGGACTACAGAGGAGCTGGGACACAGCATAGGAGCACAGCGATGCACAAAAGCCAAGCAAAGTTCTGAGATCTCCTGAAGTTATGACACACACAAACTGTTTTGTAGCCATGGCACTCTCAGGATGTTTATACTGGCATTACACACACTGGATGCTACAACAAGAGCAAAGATTTTGTAACAGGAAAATGCAGTTATAGCCTTTCCTTTTTTCCATGGTAAATACAGAGTTGCCAATACTGCTGAAGCTGAGCAAGGTCTGCAACTCATTACAACTCACATCTTACCCCTAGAAGATCAATTCCAATGATGTCTCCACATCTAGTGACCTAAGTAAGTTCACTCATTAGGTATGCCAAGATAAAACTGAAGTGTTTTCAATTTTAGGTTTTTCAATTTGATTTTCAATTGAAAATTGAAATCAAGCCTATGATTTACTACAAGCTTGATGTGCCAGTGTCATGCGCTCAAGATCAAAATATACTTTGATAAGAACTGTCTACTTAGAAGTTGTCCCCTCGAAAGAAATACATAAATATCAAGGAAGACCTAAGCCAAGCTGCTTTTTGCCATTGATAGAAATAGAGTGTCAATACAATACAGCAATACAGACCAGAGATTGGAAGAGGAAGCCAACTTGGGAAAAGTTTCTAACCACGTAGCCATGGAACACACCACGAGCTAGGAAAATAGAGCAAAGCCTGTATCAGTGTACTCGTCACTCTACAGTAACCTGTTCCACTTTTTATACAAACAAAGCATAAGAGGGCATCAGACAGCAAGAAGTAATGTACCTTCAAATGTCTTTTCTAGAGACTAGTTCTCCTCCTGGAATGAGAAAGATGATGAGTTTGAGTTACAGGGGGGAAGACTCTTTCAAAACTCTGGCTATGAAGAAGTAGTAGACATGGTTTACTACCTTGGCCTTGCAACCTGCCATACATCAGGCACTTCACTACAAGCTCTGGATCTGCATTCACAACAGCACAGAATTCTTAAAATACTTCTCTCCACTTGGCCAGAGTGAGAGGTAAAATGCCACTTTTTTCTAGCTCTTGTACCTTGTTTGTTTTTCATAGCAGTTGCACTCCTACGGCACAGAAAAAGTTATGACAATACTGCACTTTACTATATATTAAATCCAATAAAATTTATGGTTAAATTAATACTTAATGAAGAGAGGAAGTGTGATATTCCAATCTCAAGAGTGCTTGGCGCCAACTCTAAAAGTTGAAAGACAGCGGTCTTTGAACCATGCAGAAGAGGTACCTGTAGTCAGATAAAGCTGACATACAAGTAACTCACTGAACTGCCTTGCTTTTGAGTTTAGATTAAGTACTATGGTACTTATGGTATGCAACCTGAGCACCATACATCAGTTTTCAGAAGGCAAAGTTCTGTAGAAGTTCTGTAAGAACAGAAGTCACTAATAATTTCTTTTCATTTTAATTAAATTAAAATTAATTTAAATTTAAGGGAGAGGGTCCCTATTATTTAATAAAGAGAAGGTCAAAGTCACTTCCCTTTCAACCAAACATTGCTATGTTTTGATACCAGTATTGCATTTCACTTGTACCTATGTAATAAAAATAGCAATATTAATTTTATGTGCCCGTATACCTATATACAACTACCATTTCATAAAATCAATTTCAACCTAGCACAGAAAATTTTTCTACATGGGTTAAAAGAAGAAAGGAAGGATTGGAAGACAGAACAGAGCTTCTAGTATAAATTCACTGTTTAGTGCAGTTGAATAATAACGTAGTTTAAAATAACAATCTTGCCTTTATATTTTAGCACAGACTACTTCCTGAGATCTATAGTCTTTTTTTCTGAAATTAGCTATAGCCTTTACGCATACAACTGGGGGCTTTTTTATATATTAAAAACAGTTACCTGCTCCTGTGTCCTAGAGGAGATACAGTTTTGTAGCTAAGCAAATACCATATTTAACCAGCATCTACTTCTAGAAAGAAATCACAGAATGCATGTGCAAATATCCAAGTTTTAGTGTGCTCTTAAGAGTCAACTAAACTTTTTCCCCTTGCAATCATCTTTCGTTGTATGTGCAAAAACTGCTCTCTATAAAACATGAACCAGTTACATAGCAGGAAAAATACAGCGTTCCCACTGTAATTAGTAAATCTTTACTGACAGCATAATTATTTCTAGAAGAATAGCACAGTAACTATTTGGAAAAAAGTTTACACATTACAAGAATCATAAAAGTTTTGTGGCGGGGCATGCACTAAAGCATTTCCGCATCATATGCTTCAGATTACTTTCACAAATAGGTTACTACTTGTTTTTCTAATTCTCATTATTTTAGAGTTTATCAATCTTGCATTCAAATCAGAATCACGCTGACTCAGAAAAAGCATACTGGATATGAAAAGTTACATTTTCCAAGGTAGGTTACTACAGCATGCGTTAGGTAGGGCAAGTGTGACACGAAGCAGTCCATTAGTTTGTTTCTTCAGCAGAGCAAGAGGTTGTTCCATTAGAGCAGACACTGGTTAATAATGCTACTGGTACACCTAGTTCAATCCAATGTGTGGTCATCTTGCGTGCCAGGGCACTGCCTGCCACACAGGTCTGTCAACAGGTAGAAAGGCAGCAATTCCATCACACTATGCTAGGCCTTAGGAAACACACTTTCCTTTTCTCTCTGTCCCTGGTCTACTGATACTGTGGTAACACAATGCATATTTCCACTTGTTTCAGTAGATCCAAATTCCACATTTTAATCTTATGTTTTTTTAGCCGTTATCAAGTGTTTGAATAAATTTACAGAGTACATTTCAGATTTCCCACACAGATACATGCAGGCTCTCATCATCAATGTAGGTCCAGCCCTCTTGCAGGACTACAGTGCATAAGAGTTGAATTAATTAGGTTAATGAACCCTGAGATGCCCTTTATATCAATTCAGAACAAGTAACAAGTCAGTGTACTAGAAGTCCATCACATAAAATAGTTAATGAATACTTAAGTATCATTTCTGTCATCAAAGGAGTATCATCTCCTTTTAGAAGTAAATGTTGCGTACTATTCAAATCGCACTTTTGTTTAGAAAAGGGAAACAACAGTCCTCCATATGCTCCAGTTTCTCCTTAGTATGCAGAGCACCTCCATACACTAGAAGTTCACAGGCTGCAGACTAGAGCGGAACAAATACTTTTCAATACTAAAAGAACCATAACCACACAAAAACCCTAAGCCTAAAAACTTCTATAAAAGCGCTAGCTATTTGCGAAGAAAACGGAAAGGAAATCCCAGCAAGTCCAGAGAAGTGGCCACCAGTTGGCTTTGCAAGTTGCTGTCTCCTGCAAGCCCTCATTACCTACTCAAGCTCCAGCCCTTACACAAGTATCACATCAGTAACTCCAAGGGATTTACTGCAGGTTGCGTGCTATGAAACCAGTGCAAAGACGTTCAAGTTTGACCATATTTTGATAGATACAATCATTAAAATACTGGTTGGAGAAACTGCATAGCTTGGATTCTTAACACAAAAAGTATGTTGTCCTGAATATAGGCTTTTTAACTAGGATATTACAACAGCTAAGATACACAAGTTAATTATAAGTTGAGTTAAGAACATCTTATGTAAAAGGCAAAACCTTCCTTGAACTCCTATGGGGCAGGACATGCAGGCACAGGACAGTACAGACAACACACCCAAACAGCACTCTGACACACGACATTTTATCCTTCACTTTTCCAAGGCAAAAACCTTAGAAGTTTGAAGTCCTCATTTCACTATTAGAAAAAGAAAAAATTAGGGGCGAGTGCTCTCTTCAGTAGACTGCAAACTTCCCCCTCCACAATAATCCAGGATCTCATCATGGCTACTGCTATGGCAGCAATTCTGCAAAAAACAAGTATCTGTCATCTAGGTATAGCAACAGAGATGTTTGGTCTAACACCTGCCTGGAAAGGGAGGTTTGGGAAAATTTAAAAAAAATAAAATAAAAATTGTAGGGGATAGATTTTCCCATCTTTTGTTCACAAGCCCTTTTTAGCAAACCTCACTAGGTAGCACATACCATTTAACTTCTAAACTCCAACACTGAACTGACCTACAAGGGGCTCCTGAAGTCACTCCTCCTCCTTGCTGTAAGCCTCGTTACAAAGAGTAATCAGGATGCAACACACCACCACCCTTTTTTAGGTGCAGCCTACTCCCCATAGCAGTTAACACACAGCAGTGGACATATTTCCTTTCACAGCATCACGAAGGGAGGGCTGACACACTTACGTTGGTGCTGATCATGAAGCAACCTGTACTTTAGAATTAAATGCTGATACAGCAACATAAGATTGTTTACAGAACCACTCTATAAAAAAAAATCTCTCTCAAAGGCATATAAAAAGCTGTATTTCGGGTCCAGCGAGAAGAGGGTGAATAGAACCAACCAGCCCTTCTAACCTAAGAATTAGGGGCCAAACAAAGCAACTAAGGAGCCAGGTTGAAAACAAACAAAAGGGAATAGCTCTTCACACAGCGAGCCGCAAACCCGCAGAACACAAAGTCCTTTGGCAAGAAGGCTGCAAAAGGATTTACACAGGTTCAAGGTAAGGTTAGAGAAATACTTGGAAGAAATCTAGTTAGAGTTGCTGAATACACAAGCAACTTCTAGACACTGAAGGTTGGGGGAGGGGAGAAGACAGGCAGGACTTGAACTTGTAGCTCTGTCATATATCAAAAGCACATGGCTTTAGCCATAGCAGTTGTTGCATCATTAATGGAACTAGCAACCCATTCTTCTCTGACTCAAAACATGTTAGTTTAAGAATTTTTTAAAAATCTAGTTATTAAATCCTAATAGTTGTAGCAGTGCTACTCGGCAATCCATATTAGCCTACTTCCATTCTGAATTTGTTGTCTTTCTATGCCAAAATTCTTATGTTTGTGTAGCTTAGCCTATAGACAGCCGAATCATGATAAACATAGTTTCAAGGATCTGGATCTAAACATAAGCTCTTAAATCATTACTTAAGAATTAAAATGCTCTTCAGAAGTGTCATTGGGAACACGGTTCTTCTGATCTTAACAGGACCTGTACTTCTAAGTTAAAGCCTTCTTCCAAGCTTAAAACATATGTCCCTTTAAATAGTAAGATGTGGCTGTTCATTCATGATTACAGAAATCACACGGTTTCGTTACAGTGCTGGTCATTTCAAGTCGGGTGACCTACCAAATGTTTTCCAGTGCACTTGTTAGCTGTTGTTGTGCAATATCATAAAGTTTCACTCTTAAGCCTCCAGCAGCAAAAACCATGGCCCAGCTGCGACCAATAAGTCCGCTGAAAAGAAAATAAATATCAGCCAATTAATAAAGAAGTATTTATTTTGTGGAAGGGGGTCTGACAAGCATTACAAGAAGGAAAACTGAGCTTGGACTCTTTTAATATTTCATTAAAAGATACAAATCTCGAACAGAGAAATACCCTTGGCTAGCTGTGTAGCAGCTTCTCTGAGAGCTGGAATAAAGACAATGAGGAAGAAAAAGACAAAGCAGAAAAAGAACAGTAGAATTCAAAACAGTAGGAACCACTACTTTGGGACACTGGACTCAAGTATCAACAGTTCTGGCAGCTGCAATCGTAACCTGGAGCTGGTGCACAGAATTACATTGAAGAGAGTTTTTAAAATTATTTTTAAAGCTCAGCTTTTCAGTTCAAACACCAGCCCATTGGTCAAAAAGTTCAGGATCTTGCTTCAGAGATGATCAGAAAACCTAAGGGCCAGCTACCAAAGTCCCCTACAATTCAGGAAATGCCATGAGATGTGAAAAGGGGGAAAAAAAACCCCAACAACCCTAACTATGGGTTTGATACTGTTTTTCCACCTACCAACCTCTAGCACTAGCCTTATTTTCGGATGAAGCACTCTACCATGCTGAAGGCATTCAGGACAGTCTGCCTGCATCTTTTGGTGAAGTCGCATTACTGAGAAATGCACAGAGGAAACTTGCAGTAACTGACAATTTTTATCATGTCTCTTAAAGCAATGCAGGTTTTAACTTAATTAGATTTATAGCAGGCATTGGTCTCTTCAAATGGAAACACTGAGAAACAGTGTAATAAGCTTAAATAACCTGAGATCACAAAAAAAATCATCTCCTTAACAAAGACAAGAGCAAAACTCCATACCCATGACTGTAACACAGTGGAGGTTTTGATAGTTCCATGCATTTCCTTCCATTTCTGAGGCCACTGTATTTGTAGTATTAAACTTAAGCAACCTCTGGCAACTGGAAAACCCAAGGCTACTTAACGCTTCAATAAAGGCTCAAAAGGGAAGTAAAAGTCAGAGATAAAGCAATAGAACAGATGAGAAAAGAAGGAAGAGAAAACAGCAACATGCTCTTCCTTTAGTTTAAATATAAAAGGAAGGAACAAACCAGGAAGTTTCAGGAAACAGCAGGAATCAGTGGAAATAACTGGGTCACAAAAAAAAAAAAAGTGTGAAACTTTGCATTCAGTTTTGTTAAGCAGACAGTAAGCTCTCACTCAAAACTTACCAGTAAAGCAAAAAACACACATACAACTTCACTGTAGTAAGCCCAGATCTCAGAAGTTCTCAGGCAAACTACAGAACAATCACATTTATGGAAAAGGTAAGGTATGGGTCAAGGTTTGTTAGCTACTGTTGCCTCTCAAGTAACACATATTTCTAAAATAAAAGCATTTGGATCAAACCAGCATATCTGAGCTACTGGTATCTTTACAAATTAGCGTCATCACTTTCAAAACTGCACCTTTAAATTGTTTCCTTAAATCAATGTTTGACCAAAGAGTGTTTTTTTTCTTTTTAATTTTGTACAGGCTTTTAGGACGGGGGGTTTGTTTTCCTTTTGAGCTAGAAAGTGTACAAAAGAAGTCCAGCTCTCTCGGCCCTTCGCACACCTACGGTGAATAAAAGCTCCCCGAGCGCCACCAGTAAGAGCCAGCTTTGTCACCATCACATGACAGTGCCCAGACACGTGTGCCGAGACCTCAAGCGCTCTCGCGAACAAAGTTTGTTGCAGCCCACGCTTTTAGCACAGAGTTACAGTGGTGTCATTACTGTCGGGCAGGTTTTTCTCTCCCGGCTGGATCACGGCTCAAGTAGAAAACTTCAGTTTTAGCTCAAGAACAGGATGAAACAACATGTTCGCACACGAGTTGGAAATACTGCTGTAACTTGTGGCAGGAAGGTATTACTGCAGCAGTGCCCGAGATAAACTTAGGAGTTTCTTGACATAGTTGACAAAGAGGACCTCGGAGCTGTGCCTGGATTTCTCCACTCCTCTTCCACTTAACACACACACGCAAAACGTTGGGATGACAGAGGGCAGGAGCCTTTCAGACCTGAAGGATGACTTACTGCTATTAGAGATGCTGTGGCTGTTTGTCTGTCGTTTGTTTTGGGCCGTATGTTCTAAATTAGCACAGCGCTCCCAGCAGTGGCACTCCTTCCTTCTAGCGGGCCGAACCAGCGCGTTGCCCACCGGGCTCCCCAATGCCGGCGGCAGCCGGCCCTGCCCGGCCCCGGCCCCGCTCTCCCACACGCCGGAACCCACCCACCGCCCCGAGTTGGCACCTCTCGGCGCCGCCCGACGCCCGCAACGGCAGGGAGGGCTGAGGCGGCCAACCCGCCTTCCCGCGGGCCGGGCCTCGCCGGGCCGGCGCCCCGGACCCTTCCCACCTCCCCGGGCTCCCGGAGCCCCCGGGCCCGAGCCGGGCTGGCCGCACCTACCCGCCGCAGAGGGAACCTTACCTGCCGATGATGGCAACCTGCGGGGACTCCATGCCTGCGGGGACCGGGACCGTGCGACGCGGGATGAGGAGCTGGCACCGCCGCCAGCGCCACCCCTGCCTCACTGCGCGCCCGCCCCCACCGCCGCCGCTCCCGCCATGTCACGGCCGCCCCCATTGGCTACTGCTACGAGCGCTCCGATTGGCTCGGCTCCGCCGGGCTCCCTCCCCTCGGGGAAGCGAGGGCCGGCGGGCGGCGCGCTTTGAGGAGCCGCGGGCCCCGTCGCCTCCCCCACACACGCACGGACGGGGGCCCCCCGTTGCCCCTCGCCTGCCGGCGGCTCTCACCTGGGCCGCGTCCCAGCTCGCTTCCTTCCCCTCCCCATCCGCCACAGGCCGCGGGGGGCACAGCCACGACATCTCTCACGGGATCGGCGCAGTCTCCCCACGAAGTCGAGGCGCGGGCGGCGCTGCTGTGGCCCCCCGGGAAGGCAGGGCCTGCGCGTTCACCCCCAGGCCGCACCGGGAGGCGGGCAGGCAGGCGAGGGCGGCCACCCGCAGGACAAGGGACGGGAGGTCAGCCGTTGGGACAGAGGCCTGTCATACCCACCTTGGGCTGGCACAAGGTCTAGGTAAAGGCCCAGGTTCCACCCTACCATTAAAAAGGGGAGAGCCCTACGGCCACCTATTCAAGGTGTTCAGGTACCCCCAGGTGAGCTCTCGATGAAACTGGAACACCTGTGAGAGGCTGGGCCTCGGGATTCACAGCCGCCTTTGAGGATCCAAAGGCCCCATCACACTTTGGCCAGAGACAGTACTAGGATACAGCAAACCCCATTGTATTTTTTTTTTTTTTTGACAAGGGCACAAATGAATTCCAAAGTATAGTTCAAATTTGAAACTAATTTCATACTTTTTTTCCACATTAAGTAAGGCCTCATTATTCTTAAAAACTCTTACTGACTTCTGAATTAAGAATACATTTTTGCAGTCCGTGGCTTTCATAGAAAAACTTCAAGTAATTGTACAAAAATGTGACATTACAATGTCAGCATAATTCTTTAAGCTGCTCTACAATATCTCCTGTTCCTTGGCATGACCCGTTACTCGTTTTTTCTAATTCTGTGTACTTCCTACTCATGGGCACATTGCTCTCTAATGACGCTAGACATTCCTGAAAAGAAACAAAAGCTAACATTTAAAATGTTTACTGGCTATCGAAGATTATATTACTGTACTCAGTATAGCTGAGAAATACTTGCAAGTTTTCTTGTGTTTCTGGCTTTCTGAAAAAAATTAAGTTGAAAATTAATACATTTGTTCCCAGAATAAATGTTTCACAGTTACTGAAGTTCAGTGAACCTATGTTTAGCTATTATTTGAACCTTTCTTTGGCTATCGTTTCCTCTAGTTTCCAAGAAAAAACTAAAATAAAAGACCTGCATAATCACTTTGGATATCCGTCTCCCTCACTAGCACTTTGCTAATTCCAACCACATTCAACAAGGAGACAGAGACCTCAAAAGTATAAATTCCTAAAGGCTTCACGAAGACCATTCAATAGATAGCAGGTGCAAAACCAAACTATTATCTCTGTATCTCCTTGACTTCCCGACCTGAACACCACCCGTGTGACATGACACCTGCCAGTAGCTGGGAAATGCAGGTGGAGCGAAGGGGCTGTAACTGGGCCACAGGAAGATGGAAGGAAGCAGGACAGAAGGGTGCAAGATGCCACGCCAGTTCTGCTGCTTATAGCTTGTACAGGCTGGTGTAGAAAACATTGTTTTATGATTTTAGCAAGCACCAATTTTGCTCCATTGAAGGCCAATTCAAAATGGCATGACTTGGCAGGTGTTAACTAACACAAAGACCTTTGTCTAGCCAAAGTGTAACTGGAGCAATCAACGTACACTGATTTTGTGTACTCAAGTTTTTACTTCAAAGAAAAACAATTAAGTTCCTAGAACATAAAACTAGTGTCTTCTGGGCTTTAGAAACGTGATTTTCACAATAAGTTCACCATCACTCCCATTTGGAAATACTTATCAGTTAATTTAATATTCTTTGACGTCTTGAGATGTGTATTTATAACTTAAGTTGTCTCAAGTAGTAGACTGACAGGGAGAAAAGCCATTACAGATAGACAAATGGATTCAGCAGAATTAAAAGCTCCGTTGAACTGTTACTACAGGAGGGTTGAGAAGTAACCACAGGTGTGATAATAGCAATTACAGGACCTTTAAGTTCTGTTGGTGAACAAAACAAGAGGTATGTAGCAACGAAATCTGAACTATACTATTATTATCCATATATTAGTGACAAACCCGCATAATTCTGCATTGCTAATTTGATTAGGGTAGGACAGCAGCCATATTCCCCATTGTTTGTGGTGACCAGACACACTAATGAGTCCAAACTGAATGCATCAAAACTGGAGAAAGAAGTTTGGAAGAAGAAAGGAAAATATAAAGAATTAAATTCTCATAAGCATAAGTCAAGGGAAGAAACTATGATTTTAGAAAAAAGAGTAAAGTTTCATTTTTGTGCAACAGCATGGGAATTTTTAGGCCCAGTACTTGAAGTCTCCATGGATAAAGGACAGTGATTCTCCTCCATCTTCTGCAACTCACATGGGAAGGACAGAAGGTACCCTAAGCTCAGGAACATCAAAAACCTACAACCAGTAATATGGTGAAAGGTCCTGGGCTCCATTAGGGAATTAAAGGTAGGGCTTATCCTAGCAGCAGCAGAGACCCAAGTGGGGCAAATGTGCACTCACCAGCATATGTGTTCATTCTTCTAAATCCAACAGCAGTAGGAGCAGACTTGATTTGTGTTGGGAACTGCAAAGTTGAATCCTCCATGTTTTCAGTCTCTTTCTATTGAGCATGCTCCTCTGCTGCCCCATGTGAGCAGCTGAAAAGTGCTACTGGCTGCGGAGAGGAGGTGGGTTTATTGGAGGGGAGGAGCAGGATGGTATAAAACAGTCATGGAATAAACAAGGAGAAATAACTTGCATTAACTGTGAGCCAGAGGGAGGTAGGATATGGAGATGTGAATTCCCCCTTGCAGAAAATAAAGGAATTGCATGCTTCTAAAATAGAGTGTCCTAGCCTAAGCTTTTGGCATGGGATGAAACCAGAAGCATAGTTCACATTTGTTAACTATTAGATTGGTTTAATATGTTACTTGGTCACCAGAGCACCCAGAAAGTCCATTTCTTTTGTAATGGACTATGGTACATTGCTACTGTGATCCTAATGGTTCAGAAAACATAATGCCTTAAAATGATAGCTTTAATAACTTTATTCCTATTCTGTACATCTTGAACTAGTGGTTTGCATACTGTAATTATAACTAGTGATTATATTAAAATTATGCTACAATTAAAACTGTAATTTTAACTATTGCTAGCAGTTTGTGCAGTTAAGTGGTCTTTCACTGATGCAAATGCTACCAATATTGCACAAATGCTGATTCTTAACCTATCTGCAGGAATCGGAAAGTAAACAGTTGTAAAATACATATTACAAAAACATGATTCAGCAAAACTAGATGGAATTCTATCCTTTAATAGTAAAAATACTGGTTAACAAGGTAATTTTCCTGTTGCAAATGTCTTTTTAAACATAAACTACAACATACACATTATTCATAACATGTCTTATAATAAGCTTCTTCCATTCATTTTGTTTTCAAATTGTACATAAATTGATTTATTTATTTGCTTTACTAAATGCAGACTGTATAGTAAATTGATGTTTAGAGCAGAACTATACTGAATATTTTCTGCCTTTAGAACTGTTCTGAAATAGGTCTTTAAAAAACTTTCAATATAATTCTATAAAATATTTTTACCTAACTAATTACTCATTAAGAACCTAACCCCAAAACCACTCTAATCCTTGTACTTATCATTGCATCAACAGTAGCTCTAGAACTTTATTTTCTAGCTGGAATCCTCTGAACGTAATTTATGTATGTTTACGCACACCAACTCAAAGATCACAAATATAAAATTGATTTTTAAATCTCCTACAATAGACAAAAGGCTTCTTTAACTTATTGTTTCTGTGTTAGGAAACATTAACTGGAATAACTTTATGTTAAGTGCTACAGAGGTGTGTTTTTAACAGCACAGAAATAATGAGCTATGAAATATATAAAGATTCTAACACCCATATTGTTCATACATTTAATAACAGAGGAAAGTAACACGCAATATGTATCAGTTGATGAGATAAATGAGCCCAGAGTATCAAGACTGTAATATAAACCAGTTAGCAAAATACTAAACAGTTGAAGTTTTGGTTTTCAAGTATACGAAGAGCATGATCTGAGGCTTTAATTTTTTAAATTTTAATTGTCTTTAAAATAAATTTAGTTACCATTAAGTTCAATTACCATCCAGCTCTTAAATTTTCAGCTAAAAAAAATATTTTGAAAGGTTAAGTATTAGAAAGGCTTTAATTTTAAACACATTCTGTATTTTCTTTCTCTTCAGTAATTTTTAGAGGCATGCTGACAAGATCCATTAGTTCCCAGAGGAGCAGTTAAATGCAGCTTCATTGTGGCAGTTGAGCTAGCTGAAAGGTCTCCACATGACAGCAGAAAATTCTGAACACCTGGTGAGTCCAGAATTCAATGCCAGAAAATTACTTTTTAAGGATTATAATAGGAGAATTTCTTTATCAATTCAGACCATTTTCTAAAAACACCAATTAATGGCTGTTCAGATGAACAATTAAACTGCCAGAGAAAGGGTAAGGTGTGTGCTAACAGTCATTATGACAGGCAGACGGTGGCCAGTAACCCCTGAACCTGGAACAGTTTGTCTGAGTTCTTATTTGCAATGTTACCGCTGCAAAAAGGGAGATACACTATTTGTTGAAAGGCAAAGAAATTCATACTGTTTAGGAGTATAGCTTCATGGTCTCCTTAATCTGCCGTAAGTTTTCACTGAATTTACTGGATCAGCTACTTGATGTCTTGAAAGGTAACTGAACAAAAACCTCATCAGATCTGCAGTTTGCTTCAGCTGCCCAAGCATCTAACTCGATGCCAATCAGAGGACTGATCCAGGGCAGGAATAAAAATCAGAGGGTGGGAAAAGAATGAGATAACTTCATTTAGTGACAGTGCTGGCTTAATCCAACTTAAAATGATCAGGAATTCACAGCATACAGTGTTGCTTGTGCTGTATACTAAATTTAATACATTTGTTTTGGTAGCTTCACGTTCCATGTTGCCCTCTGGATTCAGCCAAAACCAGTAAAGACAATTGTATCATATGGGTTTCTCCCTGTAATGTGACCTTGTCAGATGTCTTCTAATCACAACCCATGAGTAAGATCCTGTGTTGCCACAAAGAATCCTGAGATTTTGGGGGGTTGTGTTAAATCTTGATGCATTAAGCTCTATTTATACTTCACAGCACCAGAAAAAAAAAAAAACAAACTAGCTTGACACAGCTTTTAGAAACATAAGTAAAGTCTGTTGAGACTCGTGGTGTTGTGAGGATGTCAGAAGTAGTCTGAGAGGCCTAGGAGCTGGACCAGGGAGTATTCCCAAGCTCCTGGCCCTTGGTGCACGCTCCAGAAGTGTGGACAACATGCAGCATTGCGAGGGGCTCAACCAGGCGCTGGAGTCGCCTCTCTGAGGTTAAAATAGCCCATTATAGCGTTAGCTAGTTATCATTCTCTCAAACAATTCCCAGCATGGTCAGGGACCATACAGGCCAGGGACCACTTCCAACAGCTGATTTGAATATATACACCCAATTTTGGAGGGTAAGAAAGTTTGATAATAAGAACGTGGTCAGATTCCAGTGGTGCCTCGGCACCGTCTCATTTACAAGGTAGATGCACTGCCTCCTTATCATGGCGCCCTCTGTCCCCTGCCCTGGGCACCAGTATGCCCAGGTCCCTGATATGGACAAGCTGGGTAGCAGAGCTTTTGCCACAGAAGGTACTTGCTGCTCGGGTACACATGAATGTGTCTAGGGACAATCAGAAAAATCTAAAAACCGTAGGCTAAATTATATATGAGGAGTCACAGGCAGAAAAGGAGGGGCTAGAAATGTGTATTTATTTCTGGTGCTGAAGTTCATTCGTGGCAAGTAACTCACCTGAACGTTTTTCCCACCTTAAGTCTGTTATTCTGCAAAATACTTGTATTCCAGAAACTTCAGATACAAGCATTCTCATGTCCAAAGGTCTCAAGTCTGAAGTTGCTGTGTGAAAGTGGTTCATGCATGGAATGTGAACAGGTTAATGCAAGAGGTGATAATGTCTTAATACTTCTTTATGTTATCTTTGTTTCTCTTGTTGGGAGCCAGAGTAGAAAGACCTTTCACTCCTACCCTCTGTGCCTTATCTCTTCAGAAAGGACTTTGAGGCTGAAAGTAGGTGAGCAGCCTGACATTGCCTAATGCTCGCAAACCCTGCCTATAAAAAGGGTGTTCTGACTGACTCCACACTGTATATTGCCTTTACAGCTTTCTTATGCCATTAGCATAAGGCAGAAGGGGTAGGTTACAATTGGTCTCATAAAATATTTTCTCTGCCAAAAATACTGTAGGCACATTTAGAGATCTCTGCTCTGTTTCCCATTTAGGCACAGGAAACTTTCCCCAGAGTGTAATGATTTGCTGTGGGCAAATCAGCTGACACTTGTCAGGGTTTCCAAAATGGCAACTAAGAGAAAGCAGTAAAAATGGTAGTAGGAATCATCTTTTTCTAAGGCATTAGGGCCTTAAATTTTTTATTTAGTTTCAGAGACTATGGCAGATGGGAAGCTTTACCGACTTTTTTTTATTGAGCCTCTCAGTTGTGAGAGCAGATTTCTCAGCTCACTGGTAGAAATGGTGTGGCGGAGCACCCCGAGAGTGAGCGGTGACTGTCAAAAGGTCTGTGCCCGGAGGTGCCGGCTGCTGCCTGAGAGCCGTGCCTGCCAGTGGAGCCTACCACGCTCCAGAGAACATGGCCCCGCAATAGTCTGGAGCTCGAGAAACACGCTAAAGGCATGTGCTGTGATGAGGTGCTGTCAGGTATGGGACACGTGCTCGAGCGCAAGGTTTGACAGCTAGGCAAGAAACCATTTTCTTTACCATAGTAGATTTGCTTGTCTCTCATGATGGCAAATCCATAGCATAAAATACCGATTTTCACCATAAAATGACATTGGGTTGGCTTTATTCCTGGGAAGAGACACAAAGAAATTTAAACTAGGTGTAAAGATGGGAGAGATGTCCTCAGGTCCCTTCCAGCCTGCATTATTCTATGACCCTATAATCTTAAATTCACTGTTACGGACAATCCAGAATTTTTCCCCCATTCTGAATTTTAATTGCTCTCTATTTAATGTTCCAGAAACAGTATCTCATTTATCCTAATAATTTTCCTTTAAAGTTGATAAATATTATTCACGTATCACAGACTTTTATTTGCACACAGCAAAGCAACGTCTAGCAGACATCAGACTGTTTCCATTTATGTTTTCCGTATCCCATGGACTAAGGGCAGGCAGTCTGACGCATCCCCCATCCTTCACAGTAGTTTTGTGTTCCTCTTCCAGAGGATAAGGAAAGGGGAAAAAACATGTTTGTACGTCGATCATATGACACAGCTTTTATTCTTCACGCACAGGCTCCCATCCTGGAAATAGGCATAACGTAACTCAGGAAATTAAGTGTGGTTTAAACCTTTGCAGGATCAATTCAGGGTAAGTCCCGGAACAAGCAGACTCAAGCGTAGTTCACATTTGGCTCTGGCTCAGTGATGAACGTTAATCCACCTCACAAATCTGCCCAGAGGAGTTCAGAGCAGTCGTTTCCCACCTAAAAGGTGGTCATGGAAATTTCTGGATTTGTGTGGGTTCCTCCCTGCAGTTACGCATTTTGGAGGGCTGAATTTTCTAGCTCTTTAGTTCGCCGACAGGAGATAGGGGCCAGCTTCCCTTTTCTAACCCCAAGACCAAGCACGTCCAAGCCGATCCTGGCAGGAAGCAGAGGGGCGGCGGGCGAGCCGGCGGCTCCGACAGCCGAGGGGACGGCCGACGCGAGCAGCCCCAGCGCCGCCATTCGCGGTGGGACCGTCCCCTCACGGCAGGCGACACCCACAGCGGGGCAAAGGCGTCGCCAGCTGCTCTGCGCATGCGCCGGTCTGCGCGCGTCCGGCCGCGGTGCGTGAGGGGATCGCGTCCGCCCGCCCCGCCTTAGCAACGCGCGCCGGGCCGGGACCGGCGGCCTCCGCCGCGCTCGGGGCAGGGGGAGCGCGTCGCGGGCGGCCGCCGAGCAGGCCCTGTGCGCCGTGTCGGGCCTCGGCACCGTCGCGTCGGTTCCCTGAGCCTCTCGCCGCCTGCCGCGCTCTGGGGCCATCCCCGCCTCAGGCGCTGACTGAGGGAACCCGCAAAAAGGAGCGGTTCGGCTTCGCGCCGCGGCGGCGCCGCCTGCGGCTGAGAGGAGGCCCCGGCCGCGGGGGAAGCAGCGGGGCGATCGCATCCTCCGGCGGGAGCGGGCCCGGCCCTCGGCGGGGTGCGCAGCGCTTCGTCCTGGCTAAGGCTTACTTGCTGAAGTGCATGTATTTGGTGTTAGGGCTGAAATCGGATGTTCTCCTAAGATTTTTAAGGAAATGGGTAGCCAGGCAAAGAGAGACTTCCGTAGTGGCCTCAGTGAGGGAAAAGGCCGCACGGTGAATGCAGCCGTATTAGACGCTGAAGTATTTGTGAAGAAAGACATTGGAACCCAGGTTTCTTTAATTCTAGGTTTTAAAACCCGCTTGAATTGAAATGGCAAAATTGTATGAAGAATGCTGCATGTAGAGAATAGCTGTGGCTGTGTTGATAGGAGAGCACAGGTGAAGAAAGATTTGAAGCTAGAAGAGGTGTCTTTCATTAGACTGACTGCTATATGGTTTGGCCTAATGAAAAACAAAAGGCAGACTTTATAGTATGAGAGAACTATATTAAATCTGAATTATCTGGGAATGTAAAGATACCATTCTAAAAATAATACACTTTCTTGTGATCATTTAGTTTTAATGATAAATAATCTTTAAAACAATATTCTGACAGTGGTATAAATACCTAACAAAATCTAATTCTAGGAAATGGTGCCATATAACATTGTTTATAGTTGTATCCTAGTTTTTATGATTAATCACATTTTTAATTTCAAAGGCAGCAATTAAAAACTAAATTTGAACTCTTTTGAACTTGTAAATCTTATTTATATTTTACATTTTTAAAGATATGTGTAAAACCACTGAGGTGATACTTGGCATGTTAAATGTTTCACAGAAAAATGATGCAAAACGTGCATCTGGCTCCTGAGGCTGATGAAGATGATCTTTATTCTGGCTACAATGATTATAATCCCACGTTTGACACAGAGGTAAAAATATTTGCTGTTTCCCAGCTTTCCCATAAATAGGATTTTAACTTCTAAGTGCAAGATAAGAACATGTGGGTACAGTAATGCACAAGTGTACTACTGCTTTGAAGAGACATTTTCTTTATTTAGCAAGAAATACATAAAGTTTCACCTGGATCTTTCTGAAAAGTTATTTTTTTATAGTTTTCTATTCCAACAAAATACCTGTGTGCGTCTCATAGCGGATCCAATATGCTTTAATGGTTAGAATTTATGAAGTGTAAAATCCTAGTAGTTTGAAGGCCATATTCACGTTCAGGTACATCCAATGTGGTGGTTCCCAGACAGTGTGCAGCAGTAAGTTTTCTGACAAAAGAGGCTACTTCTTGGTCAATAAGTGATCAATCTCTTGGTGTGCTGCAGCTGAAGGAGGTAACAGTAGAGTGGAGTCCTGCAGTTCTCTGTGCAGTCAGTGGGGCATTTGGGATGACTTACAGTAACCCTGCAAACCACTTCTTGGTAACTGCTGATGTAGTGGAATTGGAATAACAGGGGGGTCATTTGGACTAGCAGGGCCAGTGTTGCAAGACTTGGCAGGTAGTGTGAAATCCCAATGCCAAGTTCATGGGAGTTACAGCGTGACCTCAGGGACGGGAGGTACCTTAATGCACTGGCATGACAGGCATTAATATTAAAGTTTAGAAATAGCGCTAGCAGTAAGCTTTTGGACAGAAATAAAATTTCAGATTACGTTTTGTCACTAACACTCTGTTTCCTCGTTGTGTTTTTATTTTTCAGAGAACAATGATTTTTTTTATATTTCCTAATCGAAAATACCAAAAAAGATACACTAAATAATATAGTTGTTACTTATTGTTAGTAAACCTGTCACTCCATTATCTTCAAGTGAGGTATTTTTGGAAGAGTAATTGGGTTTTTACCTGTCTGCTTGCAGTAGTCCTACGGTTTTGGAATTGTGTCTTTGGGTGTGTGGTTTTAAAAGAGTTGATATTTTTATTTTATCTTTTCTAGGATTTAGAAAATGATGTAGCTTTTCAACAGGCAGCAAGAACAAGTCATGGTAGAAGACCCCCGGTAAGTACCTTTCAAAATACACTGCAATAGTCTAGACCTTCTCTAGAGCTCTAGCTCTAATTTTGGCACTGATGCAAACTTATCTTGGGGATGTCTTGCCTTTTTTTGTCTACTGCTAACATGAAGGTACAGACTTTAGTTATTTATATGAAAAATAAGTAAAAAATTCACTATTGAAACTGTATAGAAAGACTAATAATTAACACATATAGTTATTAATTGGTGTGGGGGGATTGTTTTGGGTTTTTTTTCCACCTAGGTGACAGCCAAAATTCCTGGCACGTCAGCTTCAAGACCTTTAGCTACTGGATTTGGGGTATGTTTTTGTTTTGTTGTATTCTTAATGAAAATGGGATATTTACCAAAAGCTAAAATTACCATTTAATCCCTTGCACAAAGCGAGCTCTTTTTATCTAAGTATTTCCTTCCAGTGAACTTCTTGTATTCATTAATTTTAATTCACAACCCTACACTTGGTCCAAGGCATGGTTACTGATATTTTATTTTAATTTTTTTCTCCCAAACCATACTGCAAATTAACTTTCGTACTGCATAAGGCAGTAGATTCCAAGGTATTAACCTGATTTTCTTGCAGGAGGGGCTGGATGGATTGTTACTCGGGCTTCGGAAAGTTTTCTGAAAGTTAAAGTGCAATTAGGCCTTAAAAAATACGTGCTTTCAAACCACTTCTAGTTTAATTAGAAAAAGTTGTTTATATTCTTTGGTATTTTTAACCTATTCTAACTCTTAAATAACTAACACTTTAACCTGGTTTGCTATGGAAACAGAAGTTATGCATTAGTGATATATCCAGTGTTCTGTTATCCCAATAGATTTTCAACCTGTTAGCCTGTCTCAGCCAAATTTGAAAAGATGACTCTCTTAGATATAAAATTTCTGTAAGTTTTGTGACAAAGAGTGGACATAACATTGCTTTACATCTTTTATGCAAGTTAGCTGGGTAACAGTTTCAAGAACGCCTAAATTCTATCATATCACTGAAATACAACCTTTACTCTGAACCTTCTCTTACCTGCTCTGGATATATTCCTTTTGAGATTGCTTTTTCGTAGCAGTTGTATTTCAGATGCTTAGTGTAGTACCATGCTGTGATGGGAAAAGCTATCTTGTTAGAGGAGTGCGCAAAAAGGTACTTCCTAAGGATAATAAAACACCTAAGGAGGTGTTTATCTGCAATAGTAGAGCTAGAAACCTCCAAAGCATTGTCCAGTCCACAGTACTGCCTGTTTTACTCTGTAGAACATAGGCCTCTGAGTGGGGAATACTTTTCATGGCCTGAAGCCCTTTATTTTTGTCTGTTTGTATGTATAATTGTAGCAACCTTTAGCACTTACTACTAAATATTTCCCATTTATTTCTTCATGTTTTTAACGTTACTGCAGAAGGACAGCATGCGGCATGTCAACTAATGGAAAAGATACCCATTGGCAGTTGCAAAGTATATCTGTATTTATTGTAAAATAAATCTTCATCAAAGTATGACTTAAAATCTGCCCATATGAATCTGAGTACAGCTGTACTCAGAATCTTACCAAAATATTTTGTGTAAATTACTTCTTCAGTTTAAAGGTAATAATTCAATAATGGAAAGTACTGCTGCCTCAGATAAATTTCTATGTAATTTTTTTCTAAAAAGTCTGACAGAGGTATCCAAATACATAAAAATAATATTGTGAATTTGTGCTAACTGAAGTGTTCGACATCTTAAGTCTGCCAAGAACTGGCAGTATATTGCATATCAATAAAATAAATGGGAATTTTGCTATAAACTTACATGAGAATTATATCCACTCTTAAAACTCAGTGTTGAGGAGACTGTACATAACCTTTACAGGCTTCTAATGCTTTGTGAATGCTGGTTTCTAACAATCTACTTATTTTTGTAGTCAAAGGCAACTTTAACTTCATCTATGGGAAGACCAATGACAGGAGCTATACAGGTAAAAGTTTCATTATTAACATATCTAATATTGATTGGGAACAATGAGGTTTTGTGAAAGTGTTTAGGTTTGATACAAGTATTTAAAAGTCCATTAAAATAATACAATTTTTTACACTGTTTTAACTTGTCTGGTTTTGAAAATACTACTGTCAGAAAGCGTGAGGGTTGTGATGAGTATTTTATTTGAGCACAGGGTTGGAAGCAATGCCAGTGTAATGCTTTTTAACTGTTTCTGACATGCAATGAATAATTTTTCTTTGAAATGGAATAGAGGTAGATTGTGATTGTCATATTTTTCTTATGTACTTATACTCTAATATGAATCTGCTGCAATTTACCAATGACTTTTCCACCACCACCCTGAAGTGTATTGACTTAATGTTAAATGTATCTATAGCCACTATATTCTTTTAAGTCATCCCAGGTGGGAAATGGGAATTATCAGGGAGCATCATGACTAGTGGTGCTTACTAAGGGAAGGTAAGCTAGGAGCCTGGGAGGAAATTGCATGGCCAGCAGTGCAGGGGCCTCACCAGCCAGAATGCAGTCCCCCAGTACCTGACCAACGCAAGTAGGATCCGTCTAGAACTGGTGGCTGTGTCCCACCGAAAGTCCAGAAAGTCCAGTATTATGGCGATGAGGTAGGTCCAAGGTCCAACCAAAAAGTTTATGCGCTGGGTTGCATTGGAACCAATCATCACTGGCCAGGTCTGTGTGACGAAGAAGGCTAAGATCAATCCAGGAGGTCAGTCTGCAGGTTGAAATCTGGATCAAGGGACTCTGTGGCCAGGCATAGCTGTGGCTGATGTGGAAACAGTAGTCCTCCAGCAAAGCTCAGGCTGGGGCTGAGGGGCCAGGGTTGAGCTTAAATAAAGCTCCTGGACCCATGGGTAGGGTGTGTGGCTGGAGGTCACAGTGAGTCTGGTCAGGGCCATTAAGGTTTATTGGTGCAGTGTCCTGCTGGGAAAGTTTAATAAGCTAGCATGGGATGGTGTCAGGCAGTTTTGTGTTGGGAGGCACTGTCTGGTAATAAGTTAGAAATATAAAAGAATTGTCATTTGTTTGTGCCTCTCTTGGTTTAGACAAAGTAAAACGTTCTGATCCATAGTCTCATAGGTTTCTCTTTATTGTCAATAAAAATGAAAAAAACAACTGAGTGTGACAGTAAGTTAGAGTACAGTACGGATCTCAAGACCAACAATTCTTAAGAATCTTCTAAAAATAAAAGATGTTTTGAAGTTAAGTGTTCTGAATATATATAAAATTTACACAAAGTAGTAAGTGTTCCTTTGTGTCACAGTTTCCCAGTAGTGTTTGTTTCCCTACTTTGTAGACAGTTATCATAGAATCATAGAATACCAGGTTGGAAAGGAACTCAAGGATAATCTGGTCCAATCTTTCTTGGAAAAATGCACAGTCTAGACAAGATGGCCCAACACCCTGTCCAGCTGAATCTTAACAGTGTCCAATATTGGGCAATCGACCACTTCCCTGGGGAGATAATTCTAATGGCTGATTGTTCTCACTGTGAAAAATTTTCTTTCTGTGTCCAACTGGAATCTCTCCAGGAATAACATTAGCCCTTGTCTTTTCCATGTGACTCCTTGTAAAAAGAGAGTCTCCATCTTCTTTGTAGCCACCCTTTAAATACCGGAACATGTTGATAAGTCTCCCCTAAGCCTTCTTTTCCCACAGCTGGACAAACCTGTTTTATATAATGTGTAGTATTTGAGAAATAAAAACATTTTTTCAAATATTCAGTTTGCTGAGGTGGTAACAACTGGTTTTTGTATTTAAAGGCTTTTTAGTATGTTACTGATGTCCATACTGTCCACAATCTGTTTTTTAGGAAGACTGTCTTAATATGTTTTCCTTTTTATTTAAGGATGGGGTTGCTCGACCAATGACAGCAGTGCATGCTGCAGGTTACACTAAGGCAGCTATGAGAGGTACGGTTTGTAAAAAATCGCCAGCTGCCAGAGGGAAATATTATTTTACACTTCTCAATACTCTTGCTATTTTTGCAGGTTCTTCATTTGATCCTCTTGGCCAAGGAAGAGGTCCCGCTCCACCTCTGGAAATGAAAAATTCAGACAGGTTTGGTTTTTGTGTTAAATTATTTCAAAGCGTTAACAGCAACAAAAAATCAACCATGGGTAGAGTTTAAAAACATCCAGACAGTTACAAAACCCTGAGGGACCAAACTCTTTGTGGAATAGTGCCACAAAGATTTATGTGTGCGGTTAGCTGACTTGCCAGAGCAGTTGCATTGACTTTCAGGAATGTCTGATACCAGTGATGTGTGGTTCTCACTGCAGCTTAGCAGCCTGGACATAGTTGTTGCCACACAAATGCTGTGATACTTATATAGAATTGTGGAGGATTATGGAAGAGTGTGTGACAGGCAAGGAACACCACGATTCATGCAGCTCTCTCGGAAGAACTCGGGGGAATTTTGCCTGCTGTTTCTCCCTGTGCGCTCTGACCTTAGCACTTGAGGTAAAACTCAAGTTGTGAAAGATTTGCAGACTGGTGTGAATGTTGGAGAGTTCACTGAGAACAAGTCATTGAGCTTTTCAATACAAAAGTTACATTCCTCAAATATAGCTATATAGGAATAGGGAATCCTCCTAAAATTTGTGGTTATGTAACTGAGGAAAAAATCGAGGTGAATAATCACTTTGTTAAAATGTGCATTTGCAAGCTATACTGTGAAGATATCTATGCAAATAAAGGTTCAATTAATTGCTCTTAATACAATATATAATTTCACTAGGTGTTTGATTTGAAAGTTTTACCAGCCCATCTCTTTGTTCCATCATTACTTCTCCTGAACAAATTTTGTCTGTGAAATTTGCATGTCTGTCCTCATAAGAGGATTTATGTTTTCTTAGGTCTCTGTTCTCACATTAAAAATGTTGAATGTGATATCTTTGGAGGATCTTCTCTGGGCATAGTTTCACATTATATTTTCTTTGGTGGGAAAACCAGTTAGCTGTGCCATGTGATACAACACTTGTTTTATTGAGAATATCCTGTGTAAAAGCTTAGTGTTTGTATTTACGTTACTAGTGTTAATCCTTTTGTTGTTACTTTTATTTTAGTTCAGAAGAGAAGATTAGGCAGTTGGAAAAAAAAGTGAATGAACTGGTTGAAGAAAGCTGCATTGCCAACAGCTGCGGAGACTTGAAACTGGTAACTTTCCTGGATTTCACTTTACTTTTGCTATTATGTGAAGAACACTTTGTACAGACAGATATTTCAAACTGACTTGGGTTAAAACATTTCAAATTATTAAAATCATCTCAATTGTAACTTTGCTATGACTCTTTTAATCCAGGGATACTTTGTATTGCCAAAAAAACCCCCCAAAAACATAGGAGCTGTATTTCTTGTGTATATATTTAAGATTTCAGTGTTATAAAAAATCCCTTCCCCATATCTCCATTGGCCTCTTTAAACAGATGTGATCAGTTAGTCGTACTGGTACAGCTCTGTGCAGTCTAACCTATGGAGTCTATGGGAGTGGGTGACCATTCTTCAATACCAGACTTGTAATTGACATCTTTGCAGCATTTGATCCTCAGATACGTAAGGATCTTGTCTGAGTGACATTCTATTTCCTTGATGTTGCTTGGGCTTTTTTGATAATGTAATTTTCATCTAGGACTAATTTTCATCAGCACCCGGGTCATCTCACTTAAGCCACCTCCACAGTACCCTTCCCTGTCAGGGGCTGTTTGGTGCTCTAACATATGGTAGACGCTATATTGCTTTAGTTGCACCATAAGGGGTCAGCATCAAGATGAACTATTTAATCTTCTTTCAGTCCTTCAGACACAGGGACCTTCCAAGCTAAGCAAACCCTAAAGTGCAAACGCCAGTATCCTTTGTAGGACAGTGGCAATAAAACACATTAACCTTGGGTTCCACTGTGTCTGCTGCTGATAGCTTCTAATCAGAGATTATGAAAGAAATCTATCTATTTACTATATTCGGTTAGGATAAGTATCCTTACAGACCTGTCCTAACTTATTTCTGATGTAATGTCTGAATTTCACCTTCACTAGGAGATGAACCAACCTGGTTTGTTAATTTTTCTTGAGCCTCTTGCATGTATGGCCAAGAATGTTCTTTATTTCTTGATGTCAAAGGGTTGTTTCGTATGTAGATTATGCCAGACCATTCTGAGGGTCCTCTAGGACGTTTGTGTTAGTTTCTGACAAGTCTGGCAGAATATGCATTTTCCTGTAGGAGTCATCAAAGTTGCCAACTCATTATCTACAAAACAGTAAAGTTGGATTTGTCTTCTATCGTAAGGACTAAGAATCAAGCTATGTCTTGAGAAGTACTTCCTTCACCGCTAGCTGCTAAATAGCTACCTTGAGTGCTAGCCATAACTTTTTAACCATTGTGCCCTTGCAGAGGCATACAGGACTGCTACTGGCACTTGCAGACCTGTAGCATTACTTGCATGAAGGGGCTGATGACAATCTGCGGAAGATTATCATTGGCTAAAATAGTAATTTTGGAGTTGGATGTACATATGAAATACCACTTGTGGACAGGCAAAAAAGGGAAGCAATTTAACAGTGTACAGAATTAGTCAAGGTGTACATACAGCAGATTCAAGGCATTGCTAAACTGTAGTATTTTGTTTAAGGCTCTGGAGAAAGCAAAAGAGGCTGGAAGAAAGGAAAGAGTATTGGTGAGACAACGTGAACAAATTGCTACTCCAGAAAACATCAACTTAGACCTCACTTACTCAGTAAGTGCTTAGAAATGTTCAATAAGGGAAAGGTGTTGGTAGCAAACCTCCTAAAGAGACATTTCAGTGTTTGCTGAGTGTGTGTGTGTGTTGTAGTGCTCCTAGCATTGTACCAGATCAGATATGATCTACATTTGAGGGTGGGGGAAGTTTACAAAAATAACGTGAATGAATTCTTGAAGTTAAAAACACTGGATTGCAAAGATCCATTCATATCATTGAGTCTATTCCCTTGCAATCTCAGTACCAGAGAAACCACATAGTCAACATTAAGTGAATATGGATGACCATGGGCATCTATTCCAGCTACCTACTGATATACAAAACATGCATATCAAAATACAAGAGATGTAAATCCTGCACTTCAAAAATGTAATAGTCTAGAAAATGTAACATGCCAAGAGAAGAAAACAGGAGACAGACACTGCCTTTAACTTGAACCATAAAGTGACAGAGAATATATTACATTAAATAGGATATGTTAATATTCCTAAATCCTGAATCTTAAAGCAGGTATCTAGATTTACATTCTAGTTTTCAAATTAATAGACGTTTTTTTAAAAAAAGGATACAACATAAATAAAAATACTTGGGGGGAATTTGAAATTGTATTCCAGGTAGCGCTGTAGAGAAAATTATTAATGATACATTAATAATGAGTAAAGCTGGGGAAAAAATGTGGAGATACTTTACCTGATACCAACAAAAGTTCTGTTTTGAAACAGAAGTTTCGAAAAATTTTCATAAACTGAGTGACTATAGGTAGTAGGACTGTTTTCCACGTGTTGGGAGTCATAAATTACACACAGTTTCTAAGAATTGTCTTGCATGAATGTTTTTTATGTCCTTGCATTAATAACACTGTGTTTATTTAGGTCTAAGGTCCACTTAGTATGACTTTTAATAGTAGTTATTTGAGTACAAAAATAAAAGGATTACCTGGAATAAATAGATTTGAAACTTGTTTTCTCTATGTCAATGTACAAGAACAAAGAACATTAAAGATGGGCAGCTTAAAAATGGTAAAAGCAATACTTCCAATGTAAATTAATTGGAAATTATCTATTGTGAATTTGTTTTATTACTGTTGAGAGAACAATGTTATTTTCTTGTGCCTATAATGCCATTTTTCTATAGGTTCTTTTCAATCTGGCCAGTCAGTACGCTGCTAATGAAATGTATGCTGAAGCACTGAATACTTATCAAGTTATAGTGAAGAATAAGATGTTCAGCAATGGAGGTAGGGTACATTCCAAAGTGGATTAAAACTGGTAGTCAAGCATTCCAAATAAGGACTTCGTCTGCATGGTTTTAACTCACAGAGATCTTGGCCCTCATGTCTGCCAGTCAGAGTGGATGACAGATACTAATAATCTCTGACTTGGTATAACAATGTGGTTTGGCTCTCCAGCTCATGAAGCCTTTTCTGGCTAAGCTAGACATGAAGCCAAATACCTAATTTTCTCTTGTGGCACACACTGTATTGTCTGCTCTAATACTATTTTTTTCTCTTTTGATTCAGCTTTCCCCTTCTGAAAGCTTCTTTTAATATTTTGCACATCTTTGAGACTCCTACAGTGCACTTTTCTCAGAGATGCTTATTTGCAGCTCTCTTCCTTCAGAGGACTATAAATAACCTCTACCTCATCCCTCAATTCACAATCACAATCAGAATACATCTTACATGGGTAGTTCTTTTCTAGGTTTCATTACTACTTCATCTCCTTCTGAGTGAAAATTCACAGAAAGCTGTTCTGTGCAGTGCTTCTTTAAAGGGCCACTGGTACCCTGTAATGAAGACAAATTTATTAGGAAGTTGTTCTACTCTGTCACTTTGAAACAATTTAAACATGCTTTAACTATGCTTTAAAAGGCTGTAACTCACTGACTTCTTTTGATAGGTAGACTGAAGGTGAATATGGGAAATATATATTTAAAACAGCGGAATTATTCCAAAGCTATCAAATTCTACCGTATGGCTCTAGACCAGATTCCTAGCGTCCACAAAGAGATGAGGTGAGTTTCTACTTGTAGGCATGGTTCTAATACATGTTTTAGATACAGTATGATTTGATATTTAAAAATATAACCTAATCCTGATTTCTTTCCTTAGGATCAAAATAATGCAAAATATTGGAGTTGCATTTATTAAAACTGGCCAATATTTTGATGCCATTTCTTCATTTGAACATATAATGAGCATGTCCCCAAACCTGAAGGCAGGCTTCAACTTGATTGTATGTTATTTTGCTATTGGAAACATTGAGCAAATGAAAAAAGCCTTCCAAAAACTGATTGCAGTTCCCTTGGAAGTGGATTATGAGGACAAATACATTTCACCAAATGTAAGTTTGAACAAAATAAGCTATGAACAAAATAAACTGTGTCTTTATATGGTAAATCGGGAGAAAGGTAAAGACACATTGAACGCTTGGACTATACTGAATACGTAAATCGATGTGTCTTTATGTATCTAAAATAACTTCCTTTTAACCATCATGAACTTAGTGTGGTCGTACTGCTCAGAAGAGTAAAATAACATTGAGAACATTCAAATCTTTTTTTCCTCAAAAGATACGATGTAGCTCACAGCGGTAAGGAGCTTTGCCTCTTTTATATAAAATTTTCATAAAATATTTATAAGCTAAAATAAAGGGAGCAAAGCAATGAGTGAGTTAATGCAAGTTATCTCAAACAAGTATTAATAAAACCTGTAATACCATAGTGTTACTTGCAAAAGAAAATTTTAGTAAAATTGACACGTACTCAGTTTATTAGACTTTACTGGAAACGGGACTTCATTTTTACCATGAAGCCAGCAGTTCATGATGTTAGAGACAAGAAAAAGTAATTAATAGCTTTAGGGTCCCTCTTAGAAAGGTCCTGTGTAGAAAGATCAAGGCAAACCCTTCATATTCTCTTAGCAATCTTTTTTTCAGTGATGCAAAACTTCCATTTTCAGTCCTAAAAATCAAAGATATAATTAGTATTCAAACTATTTGCAGCTTAAGAGTAGCTGTTGCTTCCTATTGTCCTGGCATAAGCAAATAAAATCTAATGTATGAAGCATATATATTTATTTGTATTTATTGATGAATATGTATATGATTTCTTACATATTTTTTTTATATATAACTGATTGCCGTGGTTTGGGCCAGATTGGCCACCGAGGCAGACAATGAGACTCTCAAATACAGAACTTGGAATGTCTGTTAAGACTAGCTTGCCTATCCTTGGAAAGAACTTCTACAGTCTAAAGCTTTTCTTCCAATGAATGATCACAAAGTTTCCCTCTGGCCTTTATTTTGTTTAAATCTGTGATTTGTCCCCAATAAATGAGGAAGGGGCCGGCTACCCAGCATACCTGCATTAGTTCTTTTAGAACTAACAAAGATGTGCGGTAGAAACGCCAAGATGATTGTGTGAGTTGCTGTAATGAGAGGACAGCACAAGTTCTCATCTGCTGAATACCACTGCAGCTCAGCAAATGCCTGAGCATGCTCTTATTTTTAAGCATGTGAGTATTGTCACTGATTTGCAGCCTTCCCAGTCTCAAACACATGATATTAACTACACCTATTAACAACCCTAATGTGAGCTGTCACCACATACCTGAGCTGAAAACCAGGATTAAATAGTTGTAATGCCCAATTTCAGATTTTATTGTTAGAAAACTACTTTAAACTGAAGCTAGGAATTTGAAATGTGACAAGTAAATAACTAACATTATAAACGATGTAACTTGCATCAATTTACGTTTGCAGTCGTATTTTCTATAAAATAATTAAAATGCATGTATGCTGGCATAATTTGCAGTTGTTTTGTCCTCCTCTAGGATGATCCACATACAAATCTACTGATTGAAGCCATTAAAAATGACAGCTTAAGACAAATAGAACGTGAGAGGTAATGGTGGAGTCTATTCTTTCTTGACTGTGGTGCGATGCGTTTTAGCTCCTGAAAATATTACCAGTCTTATCACGTGTCCACAGCTCTTGTTATAAAAGTGCCCTCATAATTCCCAGGAAAGAGCACAGTTGGAAGAACGGGCTGGATTACTCAGTTTAGTGTACTGCACTGAAGTAGAATATCTACCCCGAATGCTATCGGTTGCACCGCTTAAAACTTGCAGCATTGTGGTTTTTTAAAAAATAAAACTACAGTGCTCAGTGAAAGGAAGACAGAAAAAAGCCTGAGAGCTTTATCAAGACACAGGGCAGTAGCAGTGGACTGGTTAGATTGACTTCTAAGATTGTCCAGTTTGCAGGAAGAAGCAAGAACAAGATTTGGATATTTTTTTGTATACATGTTTTTGAAATGGTGACGTGTTTGTGTGTTGGTTTTTTGTATCGTTTGGTTTTTTTTCCTCTTAGGAAATCCACAGCAGAGGAATACATCATGACAGCTGCTAAACTCATTGCACCGGTAATTGAGACGTCTTTTGCAGTGGGCTATGACTGGTAAGAGTCAAGCAGGGCTTCTTTTTAGAGTCATAGAAGGGGCTAGAGTTGGAAGGGAGCTTGAAGATCATCTTGTTCCAACACCCTAGGTGTTGGAACACCATAGGTTCCAACACCATAAGGCCTTGTAGTACCTAAAGGGGGCCGACAGGAAAGTAGGGGAGGGACTCTTTATCAGGGAGTGTCGTGATATGCCAGTACCTGTCAATCTCTTGTGATGGTTATGAAAACAGATTCACAAACATAAACAGCCTGGGAAGCATAGTTTGATGCACGTCTCAAACACAGTGTCCAGACTATTTTCAGTTTGTCACCATAATGCTCTGGAGAAGAACAAAAAATGCATTACTAAAGTCTGTTCTGTGTTAAAAATTAATTTAATTGTATCATTGAAACTCAGTTGTTAATTATATGTTTTGAATTGTTCTGTATAAGCACAAAAAGAGCTTCTTAAAGTTCAGTTGAATTTGAGAATTCAGTTTGGAAATTGAAGAACTTTTAAAAGTCTCAGTAGAAAAATATACAGAAGGCAATGGTCACTACTCTTTACGGTAAGTCTGAAGATCGCATAATGAAGACGTGAGGTGCTTAAGAAGTTTTCATTACCTCATAGAGTCATTATATAAAACATTGGAATCTAAATATTTTTATGAAGGTTTATTCACATTTCATTTATGAACTTAAATGTCTATAAATGTAAACTTAATCTACTGTTTCTTAAACACTTATACAAGTTATACAATTACAGGCTGCTGATACAGTTTACCATTTTGACTTTTGTATCAACTTTATCTTTCAATTTACAGCTTGGCTTTTGCTTTCTGTGGTATTTTCTACAGCAGAATACTCTTCTCTAAAACAAAATAAAATAGACACACTTCCTATAAGGACAGTAAAAAGATTATTAGTACAGCTTTTCAAGATGTATTTTTAACTAGTTTTTACTTTTCTATTATAAGGACTTACTTTGATATTTTTAGTATTTTTAATAACGTTATTGGAAAATAACATGTATGCAAATGAACGTTGTGTATCTGCAGCCACAATGTTACTAACAGATATGTTCAGTGTTTGGGAAGTGAAGGAATCTTGATGAGAAAAGAGAACTTTCCTTTACCTGTTTGGTTTTTGGGGTTTTTTTGGCCAGTTAGGATTATTTTCAAATTTTGCAGGTCCTATAATTATAATTTACTAATAAAAAAAAAGCTGTTTATACTAACATCAAATAAGGTCTCCCACAGACATGTTTAGTCTGCTAGAGTCCACAAGGTGGTGTTTGATGGTTTAATAATCATTGTAATCTTATAATTTCCCTACTTTTGCCCTTCTGACTTAGCAGAACTTAAACAGTATGTCTTGTGAAAATTAGCTTGCTGCTTTATAACTTGTTAGCATGAGTAAGTCAGATTTGTTTGCTCCATGTCTTGTTTTTTGTTCAAGAAAACCGGAAGAGTTTGACAGATACTCCGTTTCCTTAGTGCTTGCCACGAAATACTTGTCATGAAGTAAAACAGTCTTTTGTACGTGTTCTGGCTAATTAAACAACTTCTGGTGAGGTGTGTGGGATTGTTCGGTGTATATCAGGACAGATTTACACTCTGTTCTTCTAGACTGAGATATTCAAGCCCAGTGAAGAAGTTCAACCGGCAGTTTGAGCTTGCTTTTCCAAATACTATGCTTTGTTATGAGTCCTCCGAGTATAAAATGTGCTCTTAATCAGATTAATTTTATTTACAGAAATAAAGTAGGGACAAATTATTTTTGGATTTTGTAACTTCTTACTTAAAATGTGATATGATCTTGGGACTATTCTGTCATATTCCATAAGAAACAGTTGGTTAGTTAGATCTCATTGCATTTTATGGTTAAAAGATGTTAACACTGACAGTTGAAAACTGCTTTTTTTACTTTTATTACAGGTGTCTTTGCAGAAATTGCTATTTTTTCAATATAATTTTTCCTCCAACATTGTAAGGCGTTTGTATACTTTATATAGAGACCGTCCATGTGCCAACCCCGTTATAGCAGCAAGCAGTTTGTTAAATTAAACTTTTGTTGGCAAATTAGCCAGCTATTAGAAGAAAATGAAAATGCTTTCCACCACTTAAAACAAAAAAAAGTGGGAGGGGTTAAAGAAGCATCTCACGAAGTTGTTCATTTAGTGTGCTTACTTCCAAACATTTTGAGAGAACAGTATATGCATACAATAAAGTTCCTCCTTCCAACAATTAGGCAAATTTAAAGTACACCACATCAAACCCTAAAAAAAAGCAGGTGTCTGTGAATGAACACCTGAACTATCTGCTGTGTTCTGTTCTGCTCTCATTTTGCAGAAGGTTTGGTAGTGTATGCAATGGGAAATCAGGTTTGAAAAATCAACTGTTAGAATGTATCCAAAGTAAATGTTTTGAAAAATGAACTTAGTTGATATCTGATATCAAGTATCACTTAGTGATGGAAAATAACATGGTATTTAGGTGGCTGACTAAAAACATGAGAGCAGAGATTGTATTATCAAGGTAGGTTATGGAAATAAAAGTTTTTTCAAATATTTTTAATCACAGTGTTCTTTGCCTCTATAAAGAAGGAATAGCTAAAACCAACTCATTTTGGAAAGTGAATTAACTGCAAAAATATATAGCTTAAAGTGGCATTTGCATAGATGTGTTTTGCTTATCTTTATGGCTGGGTTTGTGTTGCAGGTGTGTTGAAGTAGTAAAAGCTTCCCAATATGTAGAGTTAGCTAATGACCTGGAGATAAATAAAGCAACTACTTACTTGAGGCAGCAAGATTTTAACCAGGTATAGTAACTTTTTACGTTACTACTTTTGAATATTGTATTGGCAAAGATATCTTTCTTAGCCACAGGATATTTTTCAGCAAGGGAAAGAATGATTTATGCAAACGTAGTAATTATATTGACGCTGCTTAGTAAAATAACTTTATAAAAACACTAACAACCTGAATACCTCTGTCATCTTCTAAGGTCCTTTACCTTCCTGTAGCTTGGGGGGGGTGCACATAGGGCCACGTGCTCAACTTTAGCCCACTTTTCCTACTCATATTTAAGAATTTCTGGTTTCCTGAGCAGCTCTTGCTCCTTCTGTCTGGCTGTCCTCTTCTCCTTCCCTGCAGAATACAGCAAGTGAGTTATCCTTTTTTATACTGCATGTCTGACTGATAGCTTCTCTGAGATCAGGAAGCAGTTTGAGAGTTTAGAAAATTTTGGGCAAATCTGGTGGTTTTATTGATGATAGCTTTTGAAGGGTTAGTGTGTTACAGGTAGGCAGTCATATGGTCTTAAGGATCTACTATTAATTTTTTTGCAATTTCCAGTTATTATCCAGTATAGGTTAAGAAAAACTAAATCAGTTCTCAGAGGTAAAATGAGATAC
The DNA here is from genome assembly GCA_013398295.1 of Chionis minor. Classification (NCBI taxonomy): domain Eukaryota; kingdom Metazoa; phylum Chordata; class Aves; order Charadriiformes; family Chionidae; genus Chionis; species Chionis minor. The sequence continues at coordinate 114,371 of VZSF01010159.1, read as the reverse complement.
AGAGATTGTTAGTGATGCTTCTGTGGAGTACTCCAGTGGAAGGAGAGGGAGCGGTGTTGGAAGCTAGGAGTAAGTGGAGAAGATGCTCTTTTTATTTTGATTATATGATAGAAGACCTTTTACCCCCACTGGAACTACTTAATAGCAGAATGGGACTGCAGGATGCTGATTGCAGAGAGTCTTTTTTTTGTTCTAATAAAACTGCAGCTGCCACTTATATTCATCCTGTCTGTTGTTCATACACTTACTAACTCACCACCTGCTCAACACACCTTTGGCTGAAGAACAAGAATGGAAACTTTTTGAAATATTTGGTTTGAAGGCTGAAAGTTTTATTGTGTTTAAAAAAAAACAACAACTAAAATAGATTTCTGCTGTAACTATAATGGGCTTAACTACGTGCTCATCATAATGAATACGTTATTTTAAAGCAGTCCTAGCAAAAAAAGTAAAAATTCAGGGTGGAAATTACTGTAATATGTCTAGACTGTATTTTATTAGTAAGGGGGGTTGTGTATTAGATATTTTGAATGGGTTTTTTTAATTTCAAAGAACAACTTTGCATTTAAAACCAAAATTCTGCAGGTTAGGCATGCAACTCCTTAACATCTCTGGCAGACCCTGCTTGGGTCAGGCAAGCTGCTCTGAAGTCAGCAAATAATTTAGATACATTGGAAACATGTTACAAAGAATAATTTAGACAATCTGAGTTTTGATTGTTGAAACTAAGTAATCATTATCATTGGGATTAAAAAATTAGAAGTTATTTAGAAATACAGAAATTCAGGTGATGCTACAGTGAGAGGATTTCTACTTTTACAAGGACAAAAGAAGTATTTCTATGGATTTACATCCTAGGGCTCACAATTGCTGAAATGGTTCAGGAGACCCGCAGCAAAATTTATCAGTAAGTGAACAGAGTTCAGGGTCATGTGAACTTTTCATTATACATGAAAAAAAGATTACTTCCACTCTGACCTTTATTGTCAAAGGTGCCATTTAGCAGTAAAAGCAAAGGTAAGGAAATCAGCTGCAATGAAAAATGGGGTTTCAGAAAGTGACTTTGAATTATATAGTTCTAAGTTCACTAAAAATCAATTCCATTTTAACAAATGCACAGCTTTTACTTGAAGAAGCAAGTCTTTGCTTAAGAATAGAGTGCCTCAGATATAGTAGTGTTACGTCTGGGACCATTCCCTTTTTGGAGAAAGTCACAAATATACCTAAAGTTTAAAATTATCATAGTTGAAATCTCACATTTCAGAGACCACAAAATCTAAATCCTAACTTCTGAAATGCTTTTCGTGATTGAAATTGGTGTATTTCTTTAGAGAATTTTCTGTTATTAGGAGACTATTATGATCTTTAGTAGTTTGTAGTTCTTGGGTGGGATGTAGTTGACTAAATCGATGAACTACATCTAGCTGTATATACTTTGTCGTTTTCATGTCATTAGTACAGTCATGAAAGTAACTGTAAAAACAGTATGTATAACAGTCAATTAAAACTGTTCCCTTTATGTTTGTTTTGGCATTCTACATACACTGTCATGCATTCACTTTGATGTGTAAACAGCAGCTGATGGGTTTCATGTAAAGGAAGAAGTAATTGCTGATGTTGATGTCTAAATTGAAGTTGCCACATCTGTGTTGTAATAGATGACAGAACTGGGCTTACTGTGATATTCTAACAGTTTGTGTAGTTAATATAAATATTTAGTGTAAACAAGCCAGATTTAGTCTGCAGTTACAAATGTTATCACATAGTCAATTAAAAAAAAAAGCTGCCTTTTATTTCAAAGTTTCTTTGATATTTTATTAGGTATAAATTTGTTTACTTTTTGTCCATAAACTTATTTATTTTGAAGTTTATTAAATACAGGTTTTATATAAAAGATTAAAAAAAAAATAAAATCTTCTGGCCTCAGTCTTCATATTTGAGTGCTTCCTAAACTTTGACAGGTGTTGTCTTCTTATTACACAAAACAACTGCAAGCTGAAATCCAATCCTACACTGTCTTGTGTATTTTTTAATATAGCGTGTACTTTCTTAGCTTTTTAATAAGAGTTTTAATGTCCGTCCTTTTATGTTCACTTAACTGGAAAATCGATATAAGAATTTTAATTAGTTGACTAGATTAAAAGCAAATAATATAGACTTGTATTTTGTATGTATAGAATTGTCAGATATCTCTGTACTTCAAGGTATCCATATCTAATATAAATTTTGAAGAAGTAATAAATAGCCAATACTATTGACATTTTGTGACCAAGATTAATATTATTTATAATACAGATCTACTTCTGTGTGTACATGCTTACAAGTGTGGATTACAGGCTCTAGTAATTATCATGTATGGCAGTATGAGTTGTTAACTTTAGCTGTTTGTTACTGTGAAGTTTATCAATGCTTTCTGAAAGAAATTTAGTATAAATTTGCTTCAGTGGGAAATAAGTTGTTTCCAAATTACTTCTAGGCACTGGAGACTTTAAAAATGTTTGAAAAAAAGGATAGCAGAGTGAAGAGTGCAGCTGCAACAAACCTTTCATTCCTTTATTATTTGGTAAGTGTTTGCTTCAACTGAACTAGTTATGAACTGTGGTTTATGTAGCAACTCCTGTATCTTTGTAGCAATTTTTGTGTCTGTCTAAATACTCTGTAAACAACAAGAAACTGCATGTAGAGGAGTTACTCTGGAATGCCCGTTCTTGGCTGTACTTGAAGTTTTGAGCATGTCCTTTGTATCCTGTTGCTGGGAGGAAGAGTGAGCTGGAGCCCCGGGCCACAGAAGTATGCCTGCAGTGTGATTTGTGCAGAAGCTCAGCAGCTGCATTTAAAACTCAGGTCCTGAAGACCCTGGCTGAACTTCAGGAACGTGTGTAGTATGTATCTTAGGCAGGTGTGCTTATGTATGAAGTTTGCAGGGTATAGGGATTTATTTTTGGTTTTTTTAAAGAAATACTACATTGTTGCAACTAAGAAAACTTCCAGACTGGATGGGACCACTTCTCAAGTGTTAAGTTCTCTGAAACTTGAAAGAAATTATCTGCCTTATGCAAATACATAAGGAATATTTTAGGACTGAAGAATGTATTATTTATTTCATTCTCAATCTTTTGAAATTCCACTATGTTAACTATAGGAAGCCAGCCACAGCTGCAAGAAAATTGACTGACAAATGACTAATACAATGTTTGTTTTGTTCCTGTAGGAGAATGAATTGGCACAAGCAGCTAACTATGCAGATTTAGCTGTAAATTCTGATAGGTACAATCCAGCAGCTCTAACTAACAAAGGAAATACTGTTTTTGCGAACGGAGACTATGAAAAAGCAGCTGAGTTTTATAAGGAAGCTCTCAGGAATGATTCCTCATGCACTGAAGGACTTTATAATCTTGGTAAGCCAAAGGTGCTTTTGTGATTTAGCTTTTGTCTAAAGGTAACACTACTGTTTCTGAGAATCTGACTTTCAAAGTTTACTTGTGTAGAAATACATACTAATTAGTATTACTTTAATCAGTAACATGTTATAGCAAAGTAGTAATTTGCACTTCCTATCTGTTCTGCCAAAAAATAAGTGTTAACATCAATGAGTAACTGCAGATGACTAAGTCACTTTGAAAATTAAAATTTCTACTACTCACTAAAAATATACCAGTTCTAGCATTGTTAAACCATCAGAGCCGTTCCCCTCTGAAAGACCTCCCTTTCCCTGATTCGTCCTGTTCAGAGTGGGATTACATATGCTCTTGTTCATGGATTAGGTTCGTGTTCCCTGTGTTTATCAGTTTGGTGAGTGATTAACTGGTAAGATTTATAAGCATGGCTCTTAAGAATAGAGTCCATCAATGTCAAGGCACTTGTACTGCCTCTGGGTACCGTGTTCCTATTTCATTTTTCTTGGTTATTCTGTCAGTATGCTGAAGTCATCTTTTTCTCATTGCATTAATACTGTAACCTTTATTTTTTAGGTTTAACATACAAGAAGTTAAACAGAATAGATGAAGCTTTGGATTGTTTTCTGAAACTCCATGCAATCCTTCAAAATAGTGCCCAAGTCCTTCACCAGATAGCAAGCATGTATCTTTTTCTGAATTATATGAAGGGATAGTGGTTTTAGTAAACTCATTTAATCTGAAATATGTGTTTCAGTCATCTCACGAGGACTTAGAAATTTACTATAGTGTCCATTATAATTAGGACGACCATGCATAGATGCATTCTCTGTTGTTTGTGAGAATGAGAACTGAACTTACAACCTGCTTGGGCATTTCCAGTGAAGCAAGTGAAGAAATACATTAAGATTGTTCACATTGCAGAGCATACATTTACACTTAGTATTACAGTGTGTCCTGGAAGATTTAAAATGCTGCTGATTTTGCCATGAAAATAATGTGGCAGATGTAAGCACAATTGAGTAAAACCTTTAAGAAAAAATAATATAGTTAATGAAAGTGAAGTCCTGTTCACTTGAGCAAAAGCTCAATGGTAAAAGCTGAGGAGGGGAGGGGTTGGCTTTGCACATCACCAGTGATATTCTACACTATGAATTTCTTTAACAATGCTTCTGAGGATGTGCAAACTGTAATAAAATCCTCCCCAAGACAGAATGTATTCCAGTTGTTGTACTACACTTACATCAAAAGGTAATACACTTACAATAAGGTAATAAAAATGTAGTTTAGCCAGTAAGATAAGTAACCTTCAAAAATACAAAAGGGCTGTGATGTCTGTTGCTTGCATAGCCCCTTTACAACAGCATAAATGGCCCTACAACTCCCAGTTCCCATCTGTGGGAGAATTTCTCTTCTCCACTGCTATGTGGAACTGCTTTCCACTGACACTCACAAGCTTTTTCCATGAAGGGTAGGGTACAGACAAAGCTGAAAAAACATGTTGGGCAGTAGCTCCAGCTCACATTGCTGCAGAGAGCTGAGCTGTTGTGCCACTTAGGGGTGACTGAGGAGGGGAGACCACACTGCAGGCCTAATTACCACACTGCAGGCCTAATTACAGCTAAAGCTGCCTCTGTTCTCTGGACCAGAATCATATACTATCTGTGCTGTGCTTAGACATACGGCAGAAAATCTCACTGCTGGCAAAAGCGCGTTCTTGAGGACAGCACTTTTACCTAACCACCTAATTTAGAAAAAAAAATTATGTATTACGAAAACCTCTCCAAGTTGTAAAGACTACAAATAAATCACCTGGATCTCACACTTCATTCGTATAAATGATGATGTCAAAGTAAAATTAGTGACACGGAGAGAGGAGAACCAAACCCAAAGTTTTGTTGGGGCACAAAGTGTTTCTAAGGTGAATGAGCAGCCAAAGCTCTCTTTCTTCAGCATAACAAAAATGCTTTCTGATACAAATGAAATTATGAAAATAATGTGTAAAAAAAAAAAACCCACCACCCAAAAACCAGTGTAACTCCTTGCTACAGTGACTGGTGTATCTGCCCAGCATATAGGTTATGTTATGTAAAGTAGTAGGAATTCTGAGTAAATCAAAATATCATTGGCATCAGTCCTTGACTGACGAAAACTCAGATATGAGGTCATGGAAGATCCCAATCAAGCCATAGAGTGGCTCCTGCAGTTGATCAGTGTAGTACCAACTGATCCACACGTACTTTCAAAGCTAGGGAAATTATATGATAACGAAGGTGATAAATCCCAAGCTTTTCATTATTACTATGAGGTACTTGCTCTTTTTTGCTTTTCCAATGCATTTTCTCATAATTAAACAACATTTTGTCATAGGTTCCTATGTCAAATTAGCAATTGAGTCATTTAATTTTTTAATGTAATCCAAAAAAAAAAAAAGAGAATTTGTGGGGAGAGAGAGTTGACAGAATCTAATTTTTGTAGTCAGATCCTAAGGAAATACATAGCTTGTGTTTCCACGTGGTATTTGACCTCAGACTTTAATTTTTCATATGGTCATTGTTTACATTGACCCCTACTAGTTTTAATTTAAAATACAGTCTGAGACAAAATAAAAAAAAATATATAATACAGATGTATCTATAATTTTAAAGGTGTGTAAGATTACTGTGTTGGTTGGAAGCTATATCTGTGTAATGAATATGGAGATATGTATATATAATGTGTTTGTGTTTATGTACGTAAGTTTATATATATATATTTTAGTACTACAGCTACACATTGTGTATACACAGTTGCCTAACTATAGGCATCCTCTCTCATTTCAAACCACCTGTACTACTGTCTGTAGCTTGTAGAGATCCTTCTGTTTGACAAACAGGAATAAGACAGGAAGTTGTTTTGCTGCCATCTTAGAGGTTTTTTTTAATATGTGTAAAACAAGGATGGCCAAAGTCTGTGTTGCAATCTGAATACTAGTGGAGCTGTGCTTGATGATGATTTTGCTTCCTATTTCAGTGGGAATTTCTAAAAAGCCAGAAATGTTATTTACGTACATACATATTGATAGAAAAGAATGCTTTTAGGTGAGTTTTCCAGCAGACTGATTTGAGTGTGGAATTGCACACATATTAGTTAACATTGTTTAACATTTTAGGTAACTTACATGTAGACATGATCTAAGTAACCGTTTTTGCTGTTGCAAACTATTTAAAATAATATTTCAAATAAGGCTAGATGGAAAATGTGACAGACTCATCTCAGGTAACTTCTAAAACGCATTCTGTAATTAGAAAACTTGGCACGCTGGGGGTTTTTTGTATTTTTTTTCCCAGGATTACTTAGTATAGCACACTACTTCCATTCATATATTACATGATTTTTGGCATCTGGAGGATTAAACACTTGAGTAAGATATTCCAGAAGTAACATAAAAATGCTGTTTATCACTAAAATTGTGTTTCTTTCACCTTTCCTATTTTGTCAGTCATACCGGTATTTCCCTTCAAACATTGAGGTCATTGAATGGCTTGGAGCCTACTACATTGACACTCAGTTTTGTGAAAAAGCCATTGAATACTTTGAAAGAGCAGCACTTATCCTGTAAGTAATTATTATTTTAAGCCTACTCAAGTATTTTGTGATTAGACCTTCATAAGTATACCTACAGATAAATTAGTTGGGTAATTTTAATGCTGTAAGCAAATGCCACAGTTAAGAATATTTGGGATATTATTTTTCTCAACTTTCTGTTCATTTACAGTTTGGTTTTGCTCTTACTGTGCAATTTCAGTGTTAAATAACATCATCCATTGGGCCCAAGATAGTATTAGGTGTTGGAGTCTTTCTTCTCTATCCTCTGCCATTACACACAGCTGCGAAGTGGGCAACAGCTCTCCTAAGGCACCAAGACCTCCTTCTGTATGGCTTCATGTGAAATATGCCCTTTTTATTATTTTATTATGTGCTGAGGATTTCATGGGTTAGGTAGATGCATCTTTTAGCAGTTCTTGCTACATTTCCACTTTTCACATAATTTCTGCTCCTGTTAAAAGGCTATTACAAATAAGCTATAGAAGTAAGCAAGAATGTGAAGTGCGGAATTACCAATGGTTAGTGAAAATAAGTTGATAGATCAAATTGATGCTGATATATTTGAAATATATTGAGTTTAGTTCAGTAACTTAATTGGTGAAATTGTCCTCTAGCAGAATATGGTGCACTTAAGAAAGTATGTAAGCCATATATTTTAGTTTAGATCAGAAAGGGAGTTTACCAGACAAATGGTTAATAAACAAAAATGTGGTCAAGCTTAAATCCATAATCCAGAGTTCAAATAGGATTCTAAAACAATATGCATATGGTCCTTTTATGTGGAAACAAATACTTATCTATATGTTCATGAAGAATTTTATGTTAATAGGCCAGGTAAAATTCATGCAAGTAAAATTCAACAAGTGTGGATTTCTCTGTTTTGTGTTTTGGGAAACCTATCAAAAATCAGGCTAAGCAAAACTCAGTTATTGCTTGTCTTGTGGTGATCTAAAATTTGGCATTCTTTTTGTTCTGTGAACCTGAATGCATGCATGAACAAGATAGCATGTGAAGTAAAATTTGTACAGTATTCAAGGAAAGATTATATTCTGAATAGGTTGTTAGAAGTCCAGTAAAAAATACTAATTCTGGTTTTGAGAGAGATTGAGTTAGAGTAGCCATTGATTATAGAAGAGAACATCCAAGGTTAAGGGTTAAAAATTGAAACAAAAATAAATAGAAAACCAGACTTCACCCAAATTGTAAAGAGAGAGAGATGTAGATTAGATGAAAATACACAGGACACAGTTCACAGAAATCACGGTTCACAGGTTTGCCAGTGTTCTTTTTAGTATAAATACTGGCTGCCTTAAAAAACAGTATTTCAGTCAAGCTATGAGGTTGCATATGCTGGCATTCACAGCCTTGTTAGAAACTTTGGAACGAAACAGCTGAAACTAAAAAGAATTATTTCATAATCTCATTTTGGCACAAATAAAAATATTTTATGCTTCACGTTGCATTCAGTCCGTGCATGAAACATGAAGTATGTGGATTGTAAAGTACTTTTGAATAATTGGCATATGAAATCCTTCATTATTATTTGTAGTTGTAATCTATCTGTAATACAGAGAAATGAGTTCTGTGGGGAAGGAGATTGTTAATAGTAGATAACAGAACATAGATGTTTTGGTGTTTATTTGGTATTAAAAATAAAGTCTAGATATGCTAATTGATAAATATGAATGTTTGGTTACAAATTGCTGCTAATTGTAAATAAGGTTACATTTTAAAACTGTAACTTTATTTTAACCATGACCAGCATTTTTTAGTTTAACATTGTTTAGTGTACTCAGTGATTTAATCACAATAATTACATTTTAAATTGCATTCTAAGATAACATGTTAGATGATGAATTGAGAAACAGTTTTTCATTATATTACATTTTACTAGCCTGCACAAATCTATCATTAATACAAGGAGTTGTGTAGCTAATGCTGGCTGCTGACAATTTATTCTCTCTAGAATTTTCATACTGAAATACGTAATAAACTTTATTATGGTGTCTGCTTGGCTGCCTTTATTGTTTGCGGGAGACATATTCAGCTGAAACTAAAAAAGGTGAAGCAGCTGTCTTTCGTAAGCTTGTTCGGCAACTACCAGGCAAACAGATTTATTTAGAGTTAAAAATGGCCTGTGCTGTGACTGGAGGGGAAAAATTGAAGAGAATAAGTACAAAACTATTCTGAAAATGTTAGCATACGGTGCCTTTGGGATATGCTACTGTTGAATTGTAAGCCACGTGAAAAGTGCTTTGGCTTATAGAGCATCCTTGCACTGCTGACAAGATAATGTCCTAATTTTCACATTACCTTGATAAGAATGAGGAACGAGTGCAACAGTTTTGTTGTACATGCTCAGACATCTCAAATATTTTCTCTGACCATGTCTATCACCATTATGTGCTAAAAAGAGGAGGACAGGTAACAGCTAGGACACTGAGGTGATGAAGCAGAGGAGAAGCCAGACTTGGAAACTCTAAGTGGAGAGTGTGCTTCCTGGCAGAGGTCCCTTGGGCGTGCTTGGGACCCTGCTGGTGGGACCTCCTCAGAATAGAGTTTAGCATTTTGTTCTCCCCCATTGCATGGTTCTGTACCTCAAAGATTAGTGGTTCACATGTCAGGTCTACTAATTGTATCTGGTGCACAGAATCATGAGCAGGAGAAAGACTATAATATAGGACTACAAATGAGTGACATCAAGGCCTGAACACAGCAGCATGATGTCGGGGTAGACTGTCTATGAACTGAACAGGCTAAATCCTTCCTAGGAAGGCAATACGCTAGGTGAAAAATTTTAAGAGTATTTTAGTAGTAGGTTTGTTTGTTCATTGTTAGGCAGTGTGCATAATTTTATTTTATTTATATGCAGGCCGACACAAGTGAAGTGGCAGCTGATGGTTGCCAGTTGCTATAGGAGAAGTGGTAAGTTCTGTAACTTTTTGTTATTGGTTGGAGGTTTGTAACATTTTTTGTAATTAATTGGGGTTGTTCGGCCTGGAGAATATAGAAAGGTGGCTTATAAGAAAGAGAGAGAGAGACTTTTTACCAAGGACTGTAGTGACAGGGCAAGGGGCAATGGTTTTATACTGAAAGAGGGTGGACTTAGATTGGACATAAGGAAGAAATATTTACAGTGAGGGTGGTGAGCCATTGGAACAAGTTGCCCAGAGAAGTTGTGGATGCCCCGTTATGGGAAGTGTTCATGGTCAGGTTGGACAGGGCTTTGAGCAACCTGAACTAGTGAAAGATATCACTGCCCATGGTAGGAGCGTTGGACTAGATGAGCTTCAAAAGTCCCTTCCATCCCAAACCATTCTATGATTCTATGATGATTTGTGTTTTGATGTTTTGATTTTTTTTTTCTTTTGACCTTTTCTACCTGATGTGAATACCGGTCCTAAAGTTTGTCTGAAAATTCAGTTACATACTACTTTTTTATGAATTTTCTGTGTATATGTAATAAAACATGACTTTTCTTTTAAGTCGAAGAAGTGTGCCTGCACTGGCTATGCATGAAATGCTCCTTGTGCTGTTAAATAAGTAAAATTAAGAAGATACTAGAGCAGAAGTTTTTTTTAATGTAGTTATACTACCATCTGATGTAACATAAGTCATTAGATTTTTAAGTTGCTTAATTCCCATTCCTTTTCAACAGCAGGTATAATTTTTCAGTATTAAAATAGTGTTTGCATTACACAGACAAAAGACAGTCTTAATGTGCTGTATTTTCTTACTGGGAATATAATATGCCAGTAAGCAAAAAGGAGAGAGACTAATCTTTCTGGGTTTTTTTAATCACCTAAAATGCATCCAATGCACTTGATGATGTAAATAATACTCTTCTTTCCTGCTGTCCCATTTTGTCATTCTCCTTTACGCTTCTTTAGAACTTTGCAGAACAGACTTCCATAATATTAAATACGTGCATTTTCTCACTCTGCTCAGTAATACAATACAATAGTGAGAAAAGGAACAGGATCTGGGGAAGTCAGTGAATTAAGAACAGTCAGCACCACCCAAAACTAAACAGATGAACTGTGTTCCCGGCAAAGAAATACAACGGTTTTGGCTGCTTTTTAGATCGTTTATGATTCGTTGGCAAAATTCCCAGCTTATTGTGTTAACACACAGCAGATCTCTACCTTGCACTAGGAAAATAAAAATAGTGATATCTCAACAAACTTTTTCGACAGATATTTTACGATTGTGGAGGTTTTAGATTTACTGAGTCTGTCAGTTCTTTCCATAATAATCAAGATGGGCCATAATTGAAGGCAAAAGTCTTAAAGGATGATTATTTTGCTACCAGATCTGGGCAAAGGAGACACACACAATTAGTATTCTAAGGGAAGGAAGGACAGGCAAAGCTCAGCAGTTGCACACTTCTATTTGACCATTCTATGCATTTGCAGCCTCAGAGAAGCCCTGCTTGCTACAGCTCGTCCAGTAGGTGTGTCATAGAACAATGGGGTCCCAGAGGCAGGTCAAAAAAGGGCAAAAACCGGGAAGCTCCTGGTAATTGTTATTTACAGAGCAGTTTGGACTGTTTTCAGATGCTCTTAATTTTTACTGTCAGTAATTAAAGAATGTGAAGTTTGGTTTTATCAAATTTGGTCTTACAATATTAAATCATGTACTCAAACTAAAAAGATGAAGTGATGTTAAGCTGTATCAATTTCTCATCAGATATTCTTTTGTTTGAAGGTAACTACCAGAAAGCGCTAGAGAAATACAAAGTCATTCACAGAAAATTCCCAGAGAATGTCGAATGTAAGTTGTTTCATTGTGTGGTAGAACTATCAAAGGAAACTTTGTTACGTTGAATATGTGTGTTAGTAATTGTATGATGTAAGTATTTTTCATGTGCATGTTTTCTGTGACAATACTAAAGCATGATTTAAGAAATATTAGGGTAATGCTGAAGAAGAGAGATCAAAATAAACTTGGAACTGTAGCAGATTGATTCTCTCTCATACGTATTTTCTAAATTCTATAATTATGTTACTTATTTAATCTTTCTTATGATAAAATATATGTATTTTTACTTCTAGTCCCTGCTAGTTGAAACTCCTGCTGTAAGTTTCTAGGTATGAGAAAATCTTATTGTTAAGTTTTACCAAAGCCAGGCCTTCCAAAAGAATGTAGAAGTTGAGATTTTGTTGTTGGGTTTTTAAGTATAGCAGGTCAGACAGTGTCTAGAAAATCTGCTGAGAATTTAAAACTAAACTACAGGAAACATAATTTTGAAGAGCAAGGTATTTTGCTGAATCAGTCACACTGTACTCTGAATGAAAAAGCCCTATAGAAAATAGAGGTTGTCACTGGTTGTGAGAACATCCTCTTAACATCCCACACTGCCTCACTAATTCCAAAATACGAGGTTCTTGCCAACAAGCCTATCCTTTTAAATACTATGTAGGAAGAACATTCACCAGATTTTAAAATAAAATTGTATCATTCTGCTTTAACAAACATACTGCTTTTTTAAAGAGGAATCGTACAGCTCTGTTGTACGAGAGGAATTCAGTACTATGAGTCCTCAAAGTTATAAGCAAAATGTCATGGTCATATTGGTCACACATATGGGGTGGAGCATTTAGTAAACCTTCTAGAATGCTAATGTTTTTCTGAATGTAATTTCTACAAATTACAAAACAGAAGCAGGAGTTAGACAAGACAATTTAACCAAAAGTTTTCTGCTGCTGAAAGATTGTTTTTTCACTCATCCCTCCCTGGCCATGTGCTCCCAACCATCTTCTTTATGCTCATTCTGATGCTTATCTGATCCCTCAGTGAACAAGTTCAGCTCCCTAAAACAGACAAAAACTAACTTAGCACAAAAGAAAATAATGTATTTGTGAAAGCATTCAGGAGGACAATGGATCATGTCATGCTTTTTTCTGCTTCAGAGGCAGTTCTTTCAAAGGGATGTTGACAAACACAGAGGAATAGCAAATGTTTTCAGAGTTTGGTATAGTGACTCAGGGGATTCTTTTTTTAGGGGTTCTTTTGGTTCCATTGTATGGTTACAGTTGATATTCATGTCTGGTTTGTTGGGTTTTTTTAAATTATTTAAATACTAGTTTTTACAAAAATCAACTACAGCAACAGAAGAAACAAACCATTCTGATTCATTTGGCATTTGTAAAATTGTTTTCATCAAAATGCTATTGCTAGTGGCTCCTCGGTAATAACCATTATTATGCTCTCCAGTTTCCAAAGTATTTTGCAAATGTCAAGAGTTCTGAGCCAGATGAGTTAGTGTGTCTTGTGCCTTCCACATATATAAACAGTATTTGTACTGTTTGTGGATGTAGACACTGCATCACAGAAAATGTTAAATTATTCGCAAAATACCACAACGTGCATAGTGATACTGGACTGGAGTCATGTTGTATTCCCAGCTATTTGCACTGTTTGCCATTCTGTATGTCCAGTTCTGTTAGGGTGCACTTGTAGTTTGACCTGATTGTAAACCTTTTTTAAACAATGTTTTGCTTTTCAATTAGGCCTGCGATTTTTAGTTCGTCTCTGCACAGATATGGGGCTGAAAGAAGTCCAGGAATATGCGACAAAGCTCAAGAAAGTGGAAAAATTAAAAGAAATAAGAGAGCAAGTAAGCTTGTTTCTTTCTGTGACTATATAGTATCACCACATACATAGATGAAGCTAAAATAGTGTTTATGATACTTCAGGATAAAAGGTGTAATAGATAAAAGATAAATTCCTGCTTTGGAGAGGCTGGTATCTTGCAGTTTTTGGGGTTTTCGGTTTTAATTTACTGATCAGCTTTCTGTCTGTCTGAATGGGCTTTGAACACTGGATTTTCTGTGATTTTAAATACAAGTGAAAGATGGGTTATATGGATGTGACAGGAATGCTGGAGCCACCCACATAATTCAACATCTCTGGAATGTCTTCTTTCCTATTTATTTGCCAAACTGTATTAAGTGTATTTATGAGCCAAGTAATAATGCAACTGTAGGGAGAGAAGGGGAGCCTAAGAGCTTGTCCATGTAGTAGAACTCCTTTTTGCTATATACAAAGTTGCAACATTGACAGATTGCATAGGTAGAAGTAAATTATTTATGTTAGTGCCGATTTTTAAACTGAAAAAAAATTCCATGGAAAAACTACAGGCTGTGAAAGGTATGAGATTTTAACTTGTGTTCTGTTCAGAGGAATGAGTGTGTGTGTGTGTGTGCATGCACATGCATCATTTTCTTCCTATTCCTTTGATAAAGTAAGATTTTAAAATTAAAATCAGCTTCTTGTTTGGAAAGCATTATCCATGCTGTTGAGCTGCACAGTGTTCAAGCTTGCTCTTCCTATCTCATGAATTGCCTCAAAGCTACATGATCACATTAGGATACATTAAGTCTTAGCCAATTTACTCTGCTCCTAGTAACACTTACTGTTTCCCTTTTGATGTCAGATAATGTGTAAATGCATCCTTAGTTACTTCACTTTTACTTCAATGCCAGAGATTCTGAGTATGCACATGTACACTAGGACATTTTTAAAATGAAAGGGAAACACCAAAGGCTTCCAAATTTATGCCACAAGCTTACTTTGGGGGGCTAGTTGAAGTATATTGGTTTGGATTTTCAGTAAATGTAAAATTGAAAGAACTTGGAAAAATGGACAAAAGAAAGCAGTCCACAAATGTAGCATGGCTAGTATTCCTCCATGTCTCTCCCATAACGGTATCAGTAAACAAAAGAGATGACCAGATAAAACGTTCCTATTCTGCAAAACTCATAATTAAGAGATGAAGTGTGTTCAACAGGCTTTGCAGTTGCATCATGTCAGTGATGTACATAGTTCTTTGCAATAACTTCCGATACCTCAGTGCTTTTCTTGGGAAAGCTCAGCCATTAAACCAGTTAAAACTGCATTATTTTATAGTTGGTGATAGAGAGAGAAGTCCCTGGAGATGGAGCATTTTTTACACTGAAGGTGTTAATTATATACCATAGGTCTGCAAATGTTGAGCATTCTAAGGAAAACACTTTGTTCCCTTTAAGAAAGTTAATGTTTGAGTATGTATGAAAAAAAAAAAGTTCGTCACCTCTCCTCTTCCTGTTTATTTCATGTCCGAAGCAGGAGCTTTCCTGAACATGTTTCTGTACTTCCTCGTGGGGGCAAAAGCTACCAGTAAAATATTTAAAAGATCATAGCATCATGGAATAGTTTGGGTTGGAAGGGACCTTCAAAGGTCATCCAGTCCAACCCCCCTGCAGCGAACAGGGACATCTTCAACTAGATCAGGTTGCTCAGAGCCCCATCCAGCCTCACCTGGAATGTTTCCAGGGATGGCACACTACCCACCTCTCTGGGCAACCTGTGCCAGTGTTCCACCACCCTCATTGTAAAAAATTTCTTCCTTCTATCTAGTTTGAATCTACCTTCTTTTAGTTTAAAACCATTTTCCCTTGTCCTATCACAACAGACCCTGCTAAAAAGTTTGTCCCCATCTTTCCTGTGGGCCCCATTTAAGTACTGGAAGGCTGCAACAAGGTCTACCCAGAGCCTTCTCTTCTCCAGGCTGAACAATCCCAGCTCTCTCAGCCTGTCCTCACAGGGGAGGTGTTCCCTCCTTCTGATAACTTTTGTGGCCCTCCTCTGGACCCACTCCAAGAGTTTCATGTCTGTCCTGTTTTGAGGACCACAGACCTGGACACAGTACTCCAGGTGAGGCCTCATGAGAGCAGAGTAGAGGGAAGAATAAGGCATCTATGATGGCACTCCTAGTTAGTCAAAACTTTAAGGTAGGTCTGCCTAGACGTTTCCTCATAGTGTGTTGCCTGGAGAAGAAGACAGAATTTTAAATTTGAATAAGCCTGATTCTACTATAATTGAAACTAACCCAGTTTTCCTTTATAAACAGAGAAAAGTGAAATGGCACTAGGTTTAAAAAAAACCCAAACAAACCCAAAACAAAACAACACCACACCACCCCCTCAAAACTGCCACCACCAGTAGAAATAAAATGGTCAGCTCTATCGACTTCATGCCTGCAGGCAGGTCCATGCTTCCAGCTTGTTTGAGTAAACTCGGTGAGTTTCTGAACGGCAGCAAAATTTTGCCCCAGCAGTTCCTAGTACATTCTCTTTAGAACCTCTGAAGCCTCATCAGTTGCTTCTGCTCCTTCTTCCAGCTCCTTGTTGTGGGGGCACATGTTCCTATCTCCCTCTTCTGGGTCTCTTGTCTGACACGCTCTGAAATCTCCCAAGTTCAGTGTCTCCTCAAGATAAGGAACAAGTTTTTCTGCCCCCCAAGGAGCTCACTGACCTAGTTTTCTTAAACATCAACACCATTAGAGATGTAAAGGAACAGAGAGACTAAGGAAGTAAAAAAAAAAAGATGTTACCGAACTGCAATTTAGTATGCTGCCATCCCGTATTAGAGGTTGAGTATATTTCTGTGAGAGAATATCAACAACTGTGTGGTCTTGCAAACAATAGCCTTGCAGTTCCTTTTTGCTATTGGTATTACGTCTGGGTTCCCATCCCATAGTTTTGAGTTTGGGGAATTTTTTTGTTTGGTTGGTTGGTTTGTGTGTGTGTGTGGTTTTTTAGTCTTATGTCTACCATCTGGCTTTGGAAATTACTAGGTATTTTTGTCCTAGGAAATTCCTTCTGTCATCCATGAGCATACAGTCATAAACTATACTTTCAAGTTCTAAAATTATCAAATTTTAATATTTCACTGCCTAAGTTTCCAATAGCAACACTGCTTTCAGTTAGCAATACCAGATATAGTTCAGTTTGTACTCCCAATATCAGACTAACCCGTGGTTTCTCGATTGCACACAGTAAAGAGAAAATAGATAAACTCTAGCGTAATATACCTACATTTCAAAGTCTGCACACAGACTTTTGTCTTCCTGTAGAAATTTATGAAAACTTGCTATTCTGGCATTGTTTTTCCAGAGTAAGTGTATCCACATGGAGTTTATACCAAAATAAATATTCTGGAGTACTTATTTCGCTTGGTTCTCAAATATGGACAAGTTGTTAAATGCTTCCAGCCAAGAATCTGAGAACATCTGTGGGGTTCATTCCCTGTAGAAATTTTTCTCCCTGCCTCTCATAGCATTGGATTTTTACTGTAAACTTCACATGTTGTTTTTTTCTTTTTCTTTTCCTTTTTTTTTAAACTGCATTAATATTTCTTTTTTGTGTTTCTGTTTTAAAAAGACAGGTAATAGTGTAAAAGTTCACACTACCTTCTTGGCACTGATGTATACTCACATTACTATTTATTTCCGTTAAGTGAGCTTAATGACTGAAAATGAGGGACTGATTGGGTGTGGTGTGAAGCAGTGATGATAGGTGCAAACACTGAGGGGGACTTACTGCCTTTACCTTCAGGCATCTCCATCTGGACTAATCAGCCTAGATTTCTTTTGCAGTCATGGGAGAGAAATAGGCATTTTTAGGGTGGAAATCATTGGACCTATTTTAAATGTCTGCTTTTACTATGTGATTGACTTATAAACTACTCACTTGGAACTTTACAGGAATTAGTCATACGCTTAAGCTGTAGTACTTCTGGAATATTTTAGGAGTAAAATCCTGGGATGTAAATGCCATGGAGGGCACTATTGCATAGGGACCACTTCCCTCTGGCAGACAGAAGCTGAGCTTCCACAGGCAGGCTTGTCAGTTCAACATTTGGAGAGTCTGAACATGCATCCTGAAGGACTGATATATGCTACTTAACTGGGCTATGAACAGGATATTTAATCCAGAATTCAGAGAACATATTTTATACTTGAGGATTTCCCAAAATAAATAATAAGTATGAGAAATTCTGGTCCTGGGCTGGATCACTCCAAGACCATTCCTGGTTTCACACTAGGCTCAGTGCTTTCCTGTCTGACTGCTGTAAGTTTTGATTTAAGGGTTCTTCCGTTTTCTGTTGGCCTCAATTTTGAAAGTTCTTTCACTTCCTCTGTGTCATTCCAAATTTGTCAGACTCCATGATATTTTTCTGGTGAAAAATGAGTGGAGAAGCTACAGTAATTGACCTGAATACATAGTTAGGTAGTGTGCACATGTGTTTTGATCAGATCCTGAATACATATTTTGAAATAAGATGCAGAGATTAATTTAGTAACATCTGAGTGCTTTAAACACCAACTATTTGTACCTACCCATCAAAAAATCCCTCGCTGAGGTGTATTTTCTTGTAATTGACAAGGTATTTGCACGACAAATTTGGTGTTTTGCCAGGAGAAGCCAAGTCTGCCATGTGATAACGAGGTATTGCTTTGATAAACTGTTAAAGTTTTCAAATAACACTAAAAAAAACACAGCTGGAAGATGTTTATGGTACCTTAGTCAGTGCAAGAGAGCTGACTTTCTAAACACTGCTTTTAAGGTATTTACCTTCACCTTTATCTTGCATTTAACACTCAACAGCAAATTAAATTTTGCTGTAAAGTACAGTTCTGTGCCAAGTATTCAAAACTTAAGATCTATAGGGTGAATAGTTCTTTTTATAGAT
This sequence comes from Chionis minor, assembly GCA_013398295.1. Lineage (NCBI taxonomy): Eukaryota > Metazoa > Chordata > Aves > Charadriiformes > Chionidae > Chionis > Chionis minor. The sequence continues at coordinate 95,871 of VZSF01010159.1, read as the reverse complement.
TTCCCTACTTCCCCCCCTTGAATCTTTACAATAATAAAACACTTGTGGGATTTACAAGACGTTAATGGGCAGAGGCTACTTTGAACTCATGCAAGGAGGGCTATGTTGCCTGTTTATTCAGCTGTACCTTACAAAAGTACATCTGAACTATTTTTATGCACACATTCCATGTATAAATTTTATCTGAAGAAAAATGATTTATTGAGATATTCTGTTTGAATTTCATAGAACTTGTTTTATGTAAACATTGGATTTAACAGTGATTTTAAGGACCGTTTTGGGTGTTGAAAAAGTTTATTAGTTACAGTTTAGTAAGCCTAGTTTAATGTTCTTCTACTGTTTTATTAATAAGCTGAGTTTTCATTAATTATCTCTAGTGTATATCACTAAATGTGGCATTTGTTCTGTACTTTTCAAACCTTTTCCACTCTTCTCCAGCGCATTAAATCTGGCAGAGATGGCAGTGCACGTAGCCGCAGAGAAGGAAATGCTGGTGGTGGTAAGTACCTAATGCCTCTGCTTTACCAGATTTGTCAGGATCCTAAAGAAAATAGTTTTTCTTGAAGTGTTTGTAAAACCTCCTTACATTCTGAAATGTACACAAATATGTAATATGAAAGTACTTCACAAATTTTGTTTCATCATTTTTTATGATCTCATCGCTGTATGAAACCTCGACTGGTATAGTAGTGTGGATTTGGTCTAAGATTTATGCTTTATATACACATATCAGTGTATTCCTAAAGCTAAATTTCTACTCCTTTTCAGTACTGTGGACTTGAACATTTTTATCCCATTAACTGTGGAATGTTTACTATAAGGAATCATTTATTATAACAAAACAGAACATGTAAGCTCTGAAAAACAGGAATTCATTGTGTCATTATTTAACATTGAGAAAAGGGAATTTTGTGCCTACCATCTATTTCATTAGGTGTTCGTTACAAGTTCAAGAGGCTGTTTTGTGCACCCATACTATCTTTGAGCTTCTTCTTCCCCTTTTCCCAGTATAGCAGAGTTGAGTCTTCCATAGAGGAAAGCTTGCTCTCTGACTTCGAATTCTCTCTGTTCCTGTAGATTTACAATGCTGACTTTCATAAAAGTAAAACTCTAGCAGTGTAAGTCTGGAAAGTGGCCTGCTTTGTCTTTTCTGCAGTAGGTAGTGTGCATATTGCAGAGCTAATGATTTTTCCCTCCCATTATTAAATCCATGAAATGTTAGTAATGTTAAACCTAACTGTTCCCCACTGCTGCTCTAAGGAAACTAGCAGGCTTCAGGCTAATTCATCCACCTAGAAAAAAATCCATTTTGACCCAAATAGGAAATGGTTTCTTTGTATTCTGCATTTGATTTATCTTAATATCAGTGGGTCTCCTAAAAAGATATCCCCTATAAATTCTTGCCTCTCTTTCTTTCCTTTTACAGAGAAATAATTTCTGGAATATTTTTTCTTATTTGGTAATTTTATTTCTCCACCTACATAGCAGATGCTTTACTATATTTATCCAATTCTGTAGGGTCATGAACAGTCATGGAAATTACTAATGGAATCTTAAAATGGCCTTAGAATGCTGTTACATTTATGAAGACTGCTCTCCTGGGTTCTCTAAGGGTTAAGAATGAGTGTTGGATGCTTGAGAGAGATCTCATTTGTTTTTCAGCTCAGTAGTTTCACTAGAGAAGCTTTTAAATCATTTCTTGATATGTAGAAAAAACAACATTCACCTAGGATTGAATTTTACCTGTTCTGGGCCTCAGGCCAAAGTAATTCTTGGGGTGAAATTCCTTATTTTGGTAACAGAGAGGGATGGAAACATTTCTGGACTCTGCTTTGTTACATCAGCCCTATGATCAGGCAGCCAGCTGGAAGTGCCAGCAAGACAGCAGTGGGAGACAGCATCGGTCCCTGTTTTCTGTTGTAAACTGGAGATCCACTTTGGCTTATAATAAATAGAAATGAAGAGCAGCATTGGTAGCAGGCAAGAGTATTGACAACTGTGCAAAACATCGCATCAGGCATACAGGCAAATGGCTTAAAGCGTCTCTTTTCCTACAGCTATATTTTTGTAATTATCCCTACCCTCGTTAATGAAAATAGGGCATGTTATCGGGAGAAAGTAGTCAGTAATTCAGCAAGAGAGGATGCTGCAAAGATGCTATGACAACATTAATTCCCCAAACTACCATTTTGTTAATTCTTCTTTTAAAGACAGAAATATCTACGGAAAGGTGTCTTTCTTTTTTTTTTAGTTTTGCAATTAAAAAAAAAAAAAAAAAAATCCCTTCCCATCCCCTCCAGAGTAGGACACATGAGAACTTTGACTGCAAGCTCTAGTAATTCCAAGGCATTACTCTTTCCCCTGCTATAATCAGAGTGATAGGAGAAGGCCAAATGCAGACATCCTAACATAAAGAAGATGAGAGGGTAAGCAGGGTCAAAATTTACCTAGAATTTGTCCTATCAATGATTCTTAGATTGTTGCTCAAGATGTTATGTCAAATTCATGAAACCAAATTCAAATTCACCAAACCAAAACCAGAGTTTGGGAACAAGTCAGTATAAGAGAGAGCATGTTTGAGAAGTCTTCGTTACACAAATTCAGTGCCAAAGATCCAACCGTTCTGGAAATGACTCAGCAAACAAGCAGAGGTACAAAGAAGGTCCTGTATTGAGCCTGGAGTTAACTTTCTGCTGGGATTCCTAATTAAACGTTGTGGTGAGATGTGTTACTTATATATATTTTTAGGAGTCAAAGGCATTACACATAACGTTGACTCTGGGAAACCTTATCAGTGAAGAAGCTGCACACTCACAGCAGCAGATGTTAAGGACTATATTGTAGTTTGTCTGCTTTTTACTGAGGATGACTGAGAGAAACCTGAAGACCCAAATATTATTTTGTCCAACGTTAGGCATTATTCACCTGGGTTATGAGTCTGTATTTTGAAGTGTAAGAAACTTTGGTACATAGCTTGTGTGAAGACACATACGGAATATAAACATGGGTTATTTTATTTCAGAATCTTAGTACACTTTTGATAAATCAATGGCTTCAAAATAATAATAAAAGAAACATTTGTACACATTTTAAGATTAGTCTTTTCCAGTGGTGTTGCCAAGACCAAAAGGGATCATTTTCCTACACTGTATGAGGGATTTCCCATCATTACTGAACCCAGTGAAGCATGGAATCCTCCTTAGTTTAGTACTTACTAGCTAAATTAAAGTACTTAGTAGCTAAATGAAGTGTGTGTGCATTTCAAATATTTTAGGTGGCATTCCTAACAGATATTTTTTTCCCCAAGTACTTTATCCATATATAGTTATTTGTATTACGAGTATTAATAATTCAGGCTTCATTGTTTTAGGAAACATGATCTAAAATTGCTTTTAAAGAGGAAGCTAAGAGGAAAGAGAACTAAGTCAGCAGGGTTTGTACTTAATAGGACACCTACTACTTTGCTAATATAAGTGAAAACAGAAGGTGCATGAGATGCACCAAAGCGTAATTTGAAGAATATGATTAGTGTATGCATGAGTGGTAGACAGAATGGAAAAAGAGACACCAAGAAAACTGACATCTAGATCAGTGTCAATTAGTCTGCTCTTGTCTTGTGAGAAGGATAAGCATTAAATCTAAAATGCCTACCCAAAATTGAACACATTTGTTCATGCTTATTTATAAAAAGTGAAATTTTCGTCTCTCCATGAATGTCAGATTTGTGATTTTCAGTCTTTTTGATTCATGTTGGAAGCAGATGACATTGGTACGCTCCTGTAAAATTCTTTTTCATTTAAAAAAAAAAAGGGGGGGGGAGGAGAACAAAAAAACCAAAAAAACCCTAAAAACCTGAAGGGAGCTCACAGTACATCTGAGTTCTCAAAGATTTCCTTTTCAATAAGTTTTTCTTGTTTTCATACTCCCTTTTTTGTGTTTCGCAGAGATGTGATACTGATATCCAGAATCTGGAAGTTAGGACATTGCGGGGTTTACTACCCTAAAAGATTTTTACTGTTCAATAGCATAAGGCCTTTCATAGATAAGGGAAAGTATGACCTTAAGGAATACATTACCATAGCAGTGTTTACTTGGTCTCTGCATTTGCTCTGCTCTCTGAATGGGGAATTTTATACTGGATGAGAGGGAACTTTTGTACTGACCGAGAGGAGCCACGCAGTCTCGGACAGGAGCCCAAAGAAGCAGTGTTGAATTCAGAAGATGAAAGGCCGAGCACTTTGCATTCTCCTCATTACCTGAGCCTGTCCAGATGAATTTGGGAAGGAAATATGGTGCAAGAGTAAATTAGGGATCTTTTTCCCTTTTTCATTTCAGCTGTGACGATGTCAGTGACAAAAGGGGTTTGTCCATCCCAAACAAACATCCCGTGTTCAAACACCTTTTACCCATACATAGGGATCTCCTCATATAATATGCAAACACATTACAGATGTTAGGGCAATAAGTCTCCCAAATAATCTTCACTGTGACTGAGGCAAGAGATTCTCCTGTTATCCTGGACTTCATGATCACTTATATGTTCTAGGTTTTGTGTGTCTGTTGATGCCTCATTAATTACAAAATGCTGTGGGATGGTTCCATTGGTTATATGTACAAAAAAAATCCCAAACCTTTTCTTTTTATAAACAAGGATACACTCAGCATGTAGCAGATATTATTTATGTCTTTATATGCATGGCTCCCAGTTAATGCAATTGTATGCAGACTGAGGGGAAGATAATGTCAGCATGATAATCCAAGTCCCAAGTATAATCATTTTACAGAGTAAATATATTTATAAATCAGATTTTGAAGATACATTGACCAGCTCTGCTTAATCAGTTCCTGTTGCTTTTTTGAACTGGAATCTGGAGCCACGTTCCTGCAGTCAGTTTATGTGTCCACATTATCAACCCAGAGTGGGTGCACTGGGACTGGCTTCCACACAAGCTACAGCAATAACATACCTTTTATTTAAAAGTACAATGATTAAATAAATAATGAGCATGTATTAATTGCAGTGAAGTTTTCTTGGATACAGAGAGCAATTTAGTTCAGCACTGGTCTTCCATTATCCAAAAGCTTTATTTAATTAGGAGCATGTGTTTGTACAGTTACTAGAGTAATGTAGATAAAATTCATTTGCAGTTTGAGAAATGTCTACCTGATTGCAAGTGCAATCAGACAGATGTTAACACTCAAAGCAGAACAATTAGTAGAGGAAAAACTCTACAAAAAATCCTTTTATCCAGAGTTTTTATTATTATCCTTTGTCCCAATATTACCTTTGGGTTTTTTTTGTGTACTCCCTTCTCTAAAGTTAGGTTCATTCCCACAATCCAAAGTAAAATCTTTGGCCAAATTATATATGTATACTGAATAAAAACATATAGATTATTTACCTGCAAATAGATGTAAAAAATTTAAAGATGAGATTTAAACTTCTGGCAGATCATGTTATATGGTCAGGGGAATTTTTAATAGCTGCCATTCTGACAGCCAAATCCTGTATCCTGAGGCTGACTGTTAAAGAAAAGCCTTACTCCAGATGGCTCAACAACTAGGACATTTCTCCAGAAAGATGGAGTGGAGCTGGGGGTTTGAACTCCCTTAGGGGAAGGAAGGCATTGAAGCCAGATCTCTTGATCTCTGAGCTGCTGCTGTCTAACATCTCTGTGTAAGGCAGATGGTGTCAACCACCTCTTATTCTCCTCCAAATGTACTTCAAAATGAAAGATGCTGTTCTTCTCACGTTATTAGCTGTGCTTAGAGCATACTGTAGTCCATGGAGACTTGATGTGGTTCTGTTTATCTGTTTAATTTAAACTAATTGTGGGCTACTACCAGAAGATATGTTAACCTTCCCTTCACTCTTGCTGTAGATGTAACAGTCGTATAGAAGTAAGGTGAGCTGCGTTACCTTGCTGATCCACTTGAGAAACAGTTTTTGTTGGGTTAGTTTTTAAACTATTGGGTTAGTTTGGGTTAGTTAGTTTACTAACTATTTTACTAATAGTTTACTAAACTATTGGGTTAGTTAGTTTACTATTGGGAGGGTGATATGATGCAGGGCAGAAGAGGCAGGGTGCTCCTTTCTGTGGCGAGGTGGGGCTAGATTGGTAGGTTCAGGGTAAATGAAAGGTGAAACTCCTTACCTCAGGTTGTTAGGGATGCAAAAATTTCACAGGGGTTCAAGGGAAGATTGGACAAGGTCTTGGAGAATCAATAAATCAATCCATTATTAAACATCAAGAGCCACCCCCTTCCACCAAAGATATGCTTGATTTACAGATTATTGGAGGCTAGGAAATTATTCTTGGAGAGCTACTGTATATGCTTGCTGCACTTATGATGCTCTTCCCTAAGCGTCCGATTGTTCTTTTGTGTGGACAATAAGCCAGTTTAGATAGATCTTTAATCTAGTAAGGCATCCATATGTTCTTCCTGCTCAAGTGTTAAGAGGACACTGTGCCCATAGACAATTTTCATAGTTTTTTCCAGGGTGCATTTAGTCCAGGTGGGATGTACCGATTGAGTAATTTTCTGTGTCTGGAAAGAATAGTCCATCCCACCTTAGCATTTTTTTTCTTTCCCATTCCTGGTCATATGTTCTTGCTGCTTCCCTTGCATTACTTCTAGCATTAATCTCACCCATCCTTTTTTTTTCCTTCTTCTTCTTCTTTTAGTTAACATAAAATCTTTTACCTTCCTCTGCTAGTATCAGTAAAACATGTGTGTTTTTCTCCTTCCCAGTTGAAAACTTGAAATGCCATCTTCTTCCTTTTTTATTTTCATTACACCTAGTTCTTCCTTTCCAGAACCAACCAATGAAACCTATGGAGTTTCTTTGACTAGTTCAGTCTTCCCCTAGTGTAGTTTCTGCTGTATCATTCTTGTCTTTGCATCTCCTTATTGCTTCTTCCAACTTTATTCGTTAATTTGTAAATTACTCTTTTTGCATTGCACAAGACTCTGTGCCTACTCCTATCCTACTCTTTCTCTCCCTGTTAAACATTTTCTATTCTCCTCTAAACTGTCCTCAAAATGTCTTCATCCACACCGTCTTTGAAGCTCAGCACTCGCCTCCTCATTACGCAGGCCTGTCCAAAGCCCACAGAAATCAAGAGGCAGCCCTTTTGTAATTTCACAGCCCTTTGGTTGAGCTCCCCCAGTCAAACCCATTGATTCTTTTCAGTTTCTTCAAATCCTTCATTAAGCATTCACTTCTTCCATGAAACCTGTCAGTGAGAATTGATCCAAGGGAGGTCGAGCTACATTAAAATAGATTTTTCCTTGCTTTGAAGTTTCAACTGTAATCTACGTCTTGTGAACATATTAACTGTTTGACATGTTACTGTATGGATTAGATCTTTCTTGGTGCAGAGGGATTGTCTTCCAATTCGGGGCTAAGTAAACTGAAGTCTGCAGTAGTATTTATAGAGAAATAAAGGTTTATCATCTTTGTGGAAGCGTTGGTGTGGGTTGGTTTTTTTTAATAGTAACAATATTTATAAAAAGAACATTTATAGTAAATAAGACAATGGAAATGTGTTGCCAAGTCCAGACTTTGTAATTAATGTTTGCTGAATGAAACCCATTTTTTCCTCCTTACAGATGGAGGACTTTTAATAACAGCATTGTTTCGTGTTGTAAAAGAGCATGTTTCTGTTTGGCTGCATGGCATGTCCTTGTAAATATACCTAGCCAAACATGAAATGTTTTCTCCTAGCAGAAAGAAATTGCATAAAAATTTGTTGTAGCAGACAAGATTGAAATTTTGCCATGAATGTGGAAAAAAGATTCAGAGGTGAACAGAATATTTAAAATGTCTGGAATACTGCTGTGGCAAGAGAATGTTAATCTGACGTTGTCTGGGCACGAGGCAGCCCTTGGAGCCGACACATTCCTTGGGGCCCTGCTGCAAGCTGAGCTGCCAGCACAGTGTTTACAGCGAGAGGCAGGGCCGGGATGGTCTGTGTACACGAACTGTGCCTGCCTGCCATGCAGACAGCACATGCCAATTATACTCTTCTAATTAAAAGCAAAGTTAGTGTTGTATTTAACCTTGACAGTATGGAACAGGTGGATCATACTAATACATTAGTAAGCGCACAGACATATGAAATGTTCATATACATTGTGACAGTGTTTATATTTATCACGCTTATTTTAACTCCAAAATGTGACTGTAATTTATAAGCAACTGAAAGGTCAGCATTTGAAGCAGAAATACTTTAATGTGTTTACTCCAAAGTAAATAAGGCTGTGTGTATATACATATATAATTAAATTAAAACACACATGTGTGGACACAGTGTCCATTGTGTTTTAATGACCACTATTACAAATGACTACTGTATCCATCATGAAAAGATGGTTTCATCCAAGTCTTGTTTGACAGATAGTAGCTGAATTTATGTTGTTCTTGTGTCATGACTTCACAGAACATAACAGCATGTTATTTGTCTTCAAGTCTTTTGGGGTTTTTTTCTTTCTTTCTCTCCAGATAGTAGTGGTACCAAAGGGGAAAGACTGAGTGCCAAACTAAAAGCTTTGCCTGGAACAAGTGAACCTTACGAAAGCAGCGGCAGTAAAGAAATAGGCAAGTGGGCATCTTATATCTTCTTACTTTCCTGGCCCTCAAAGAGAGGGGAGATGGAAAAAATAAGTTAATGGAAGAGCATGTAAAATTAGTCAATTAGGAAAATATTTTCCTCATGAAATAAATGTGAAGAATGGCTTTAGCTTCTTTGTTCAGAGCTCACTATAAAGCAATTGTAAATTAAGAAATGTGGCCTATGTAAATATTTATTATTTTCAATATGTCTGCTGCATCCTTTAGTCAGTTCTTGTTCTGCAGTCATAAGTTCTTCACTAAGATTGAATTTTCAAAGGGGTTTAAAAACCCAAATCCATGTGAAATGTGGTACTTCCTAAAATGCCCTTCCTTAACCAACTCATCAGTCTTGCTGTTCAATGCAATTTTCTGAAGTCTTTTTCTCACTTAATGACTGTAATAAAATCAAGATAAATATATTTTAAAAAAAGGAGGGTGGAGCTTCTGTCACTAGCATTCAGGTACTTTGTGCCATGCCTCGCTTCCCAAATGCAGTGTTCATATGCTCTTTCTGGTCTCTATTTCAGACACCTTACAGATGTGTTATGCTAACACCCACTCTTCTGTTTGATTGTATATATTTGAAAGAAAGCTAAAATTACTTGCAGGTAACTGTTTCAAATGTATTTATTTAAACCTAGATGCCTCCTACATAGATCCGCTTGGCCCACAAGCAGAAAGACCAAAAACTGCAGCAAGAAAAAGAACTGAGGAAGATGACTTTGCTGATGAAGAACTAGGAGACGACTTGCTTCCAGAATAGCACATGGTCCACTCATCACTTTTTCTCCTTTTTAAAGTTTTAGCAGAAAAACTTTCATCCATGATGATTTTGTAGTGGATTTTGATAAAATATTTGTGGAATACTTTGGCTATATGGTATCCGATATTAAAAACATGGATTTGAAGTTGCCATGTCTTTTAAAAAAAAAAGCTGATGTTATTGTATTCATGCATAAAAACTACACGGGTATTCAAACTCCTTGCAAACTATATCTAATGCATAAAGCTTTTGCTTTCAGAGATGCGTCCGATGATAATATGAAACACGGCAACCTCTAAAATTTCACCTTTCAATGCAAAATACTTCAAAACAATGTTGTAAGGTGGAAAGTCCTATGTGCTTCATCCAAAGCCAGAATTTATTTAAGGCCTGTAAATTGACTTTCTGAAAATGTTGAATATGACCTTGTCATCTTTAAGGCCCCAGTTCAGCAAAGTACTTAATACTGATGCTGAAGAAAATATCTTAATTTCAGTCTGTGCGTAGCTGAACTAGGGCCATTTTGCAGTCTGTTGGCAACCTTCTAGGTATTTTTACAATTACAAAGATGGGGGGGGTGTTGGTTTTTTGTTTGGTTTTATTTTATTTTGAATGGCCAGAGTGGGTGGGGTTTCAGTCTAGTTTGTTCATAATTGCTAATTAGATTACAGCTTTTGAATCTTATGTTGAGGGTTGTGGTACTGACTACACAGAGGTAGCTTTCTACAGCCTAGGTGAGTATGTGCAAAGATGTTAGTTACAGAAATTACCATTTTGCTTATTAACTGAACAATTCTGATGTGAAGTCATTGAGACGTTTAAACAGGAACATGGGGTTCCTGGTTTATATCACTTTTTGGAGATAAAAGTATTAGGTAATAAATACTTGCAAAACTAGTACACTGGGGTGGCTGGGACTTGTTTTTAAAAAGTTTGGCAGTTTGGTTTAATAGTTAGACTTTGGTTATTACACTTTGAAGTGCAAGGATTTGGTCTTCTAAAATTTCCAGTGCTCATTCTCAGTGTTGGTGCTTAGACTGTTTCCCAACTAGTGGCACTGGAAAGTTGTATTCATACCTTGATAAAATGTTCTTTTCAGGTTTTAAAAATACCTGCCCGGTTTTGTAAGATGTCTCTGCAAGCGGTCAGAAATACTTCTGTACTAGCACAGCTGTAGGAATATAGTCCTGGGGGGTTTATGGTACAGTTAATGAACTGCTTCAAACCTAATGTGTTTCCCGTGACACTGGTGCAGCACTCAGTCTAGGACTGCCCCAACTTCCGCTTGATGGTATACCCAGAGCACGTTCAGCACAGTTTATGGAGCATCCTGAGGAGTCACCAAAGGCACAGTAAGCTCTGGGGCCTGATCCTTCTAGAAGATGGAAAAGAGCGTGAGAAGGCAGTGGATGGCACCTGTCTTATTTCTGCAAATCTTTCCCATGCTGCAGTTCTCTCTTAGCAGCGGGACAGAAAGGAAGAAAAGGTGACCTCATCTGCTGCAGGTAGGGACAGAAAGGGAAAGAATGGATGGCTTATGTGGCTAAAGGACTTGGATACCACTCTGCAACACTAACATGCCAAGCCAGAGCAGTGTTTGGCTTTTTTACTGTGTTCAATCAGCTGAGACCTTCCATGTCTTTGAGAAATACAGAAATGTGTTGTCTCTGGTGGATCCCCAGTTTCCCTGCAGGCTCTACCATTTTACTTTTTGCACTCCTCGACAGTAGCCCAAAGACAGTGCACACCTATCAACACAGCCTCCATGTACTGCTGTCAGCTGGGTATATTCCAGGTCCGTCATAGAACCGGCAGGAACTTGCTGTCTCTGGCACTGGGCAGCCCTGCCCTCTTCACTGAGGCTCCCCCTGCAGCCCCACCACTGCCAAAACCTTGGCACCAACACCCGATACAACAGTGTATATTTCTAATATTTTCAATAAAATGTCAGCCAGAAAGACAAAGGAGGGGAGATGGAAAGGCAATTGAGCTGAACAGTTCTTGGAGAAGGACTCAGGCAGATGACTTAACCTTTTGGTCAGACTTGAGACCCAGCTGTCTCTTGCCTCTGTTCTTCAGTGCTGCCTTACCCACTGCTCTGGTCATGGGATGACACATTTCTGCATATCATAGTACTTCTTTTCTGTCAGTCTTACAGTCTTGGAAGACCTGGATGTCCAGGATGGAGGACAAGCAGGAGGGAGCATTTTCAGCTACAGACTGCAGTGGAACGAGGCATCTGATTAATCGCAGCGGTAGAAGGTATTTGAGACTACAACAAGGAGCATAGATAAATCTGTGAAACAGCGCAAAGGAAAAGATGGGCAAGGTACTCTCATGGTCTTCTAACAGAAAACCATTTGAGTATCGCATCTAATGAAACGTTGCAATCCCATAGACATGCCCGTGTTAAAGTGGTATGAATTACTAATAATTTGGGATTGGGTTCACGACTTAGGCTGTAGAAACACTGCTGTGGACATCAGAGAGATTTTGATCAGCAGCAGTTTCTTGGTTCAGTTTGCCCAGATGCCTAACTGTCCATCATGTAAAATTCTGTGGTTTACAAACAGAATTGCACTTTTGTTCCACTCCTGCACAAACTCCCAGGAACTTCTGGAACGTTGTTTTCTGTAGCATGAGGATCTGATTATATAATGCGCTGGGTTATGATGTGTTTGCATGTTATTTTGCAAGCAGAGTTGAGCTTGTTCTGAACTGACAGAAAGCCATGTGATCCAGCTCCAGCACTGGAATACTAAGTCCTGCTGAAACTCAAAATGATTTAGCCCAGGTTTGCCTCCTTCAAAACCATGTTAACTATGGCTGCATCTCTTCTAGAATTGCAGGATTGCCAGGGCAGACCCAGAGCAGCGGAGCTGATGTGTAAGCATCTGTTCTGTAACACCAGTCGCTCACTCCCTGTTACGGTTTTGGCCCGTGGCTATTACACTTGCCTTTGTTGAATTTCATTAGGTTTTCCCTGCCCAACTCTCCGGCCTGTCCAGGTCATGCTGAATGGCAGCGCAGCCTTCTGGTGTGTCAGCCACCCCTCCCAGTTTTGTGTCATCAGCAAACTTGCTGATAGTCCACTCCATCCCTTCATCCAGGTCATTGATGAGTACATTGAACAGGACTGGACCCAGCACTGACCCCTGAGGAACTCCACTAGTAACAGTTAGCCTGGGCCAGGAACTTTTCTTCATAATCATCTTCAGTGCAGTCTCCTCCTTCTGCGCGTGAGGGAACACGAGATGTGACATGCCACCTGGACTCGAGGCTGGAGGGTGATCCCTGATGGGGACTAATATAACTGGACTCTGTTCAGGAGAAAGAAGCCATGTGCGTGTCCAAACTGCTCTGTCCACACATTGTTGGAAGGCCTCAAGCTATTGGTAGGTGAATACACCTGCATGATTCAGGCAGCTCAGGTCTCGAAGGAAGGGTGGCCATGCCAGTGGGGTGCTGTGTCTAAAATAATTACCTGACTTATACGTGATCATTGTGCTATGTTGATGTGATGACCCTGCCCCCGTCCTGGAGGCAGCTTGGTTGGCATTTAGCACCGGTGCAATGTGACTTGTGTTCCCTGCTGCCACGTAGGACACCCTCAGTCCTGTGGTAGGTCTCAGAAACCACAGGAGTGGAAACACTGCATGGGCTAAATGCAAGTACCTCGGAATAAAGCCCAGGAGGAAAGATGGGCCCAAGAAAGCTGGTTAATATTCAAGGATCACCTCCTCCAGGCTAAGGAGTCATGCATCCCAACAAAGAAGTAGTCAGGCAAAAATGCCAGAACGCCTGCATGGATGAACAAGGAGCTCCTGGACAAAATTAAATTCAAACAGGAAGCCTACAGAGGGTGAAAACATGGACAGGTAACCTGGGAGAAACTGTCCAAGCAGCCAGGGATCAGGTTAGGAAAGCTAGAGCCCAGATAGAATTAAATCTGGACAGGCACGTTAACAGCAGCAAGAAAAGGTATGTCAGTGATTAAAAGGAAGACCAGGGAAAATGTGGGGCCTCTCTAAAAGGATATGGGAGAGCTGGTCACCTGGGATATGGAAGGCTGAGATACTCAATGACTTCTTTGCCTCGGTCTTCACTGGGCAAGTGCTCTAGCTACACCACTCAAGTTGCAGAAGGCAAAGGCAAGGACCAGGAGAATGAGGAAAGGCCCACTGCAGGAGAATACCAGGTTCAAGACCATCTAAGGAACATGAAGGTGCACAAGTCATGATGAGATTCAAACCCGATGAGATTCATCTGCGGGTCCTGAGGGAACTGGCAGACGAAGTTACTAAGCCGCTATCCATCGTATTTGAGAAGTCATGGCAGTCCAGTGAAGTTCCTGCTGACTGGAAAAAGGAAAACATTCCCCCCATTTTAAAAAAGGAAAAAAAAAAGGAAGACCTGAGGAACTATAGGCCAGTCAGTCTCACCTTTGTGCCCAGCAAGATCATGGAGCAGATCCTCATGGAAACTCTGCTAAGACACATGGAAAATAAGGAGGTGATCGGTGAAAGCCAACATGGCTTCATTAAAGGCAAATCATGCCTGACAAATTTGGTAGCCTTCTATGATAGCATTGGTGGATATGGGAAGAACAACTGACATCATCTACCTGGACTTGTGCAAAGCATTTCGCACTGTCCCACACAACAGCCTTGTCTCTAAATTGGAGACATGGATTTGGTGGATGGACCACTCAGTGGATAAGGAACTGGCTGGACGGCCACATGCAAAGAGTTGCAGTCAACAGCTCGATGTCCAAGTGGCGAGCAGTGACAAGTGGCATTCCTCAGGGGTCAATACTGGGACCGGTGCTGTTTAACATCTTTGTTGGTAACATGGACAGCGGAATTGCATGCACCCTCAGCAAGTTTGGCAATGACACCTAGCTGTGTGGAGCAATTGACACACTGGAGGGAAGGGATGCCATCCAGAGGGATCTGGACAGGCTTGAGAGGTGGGACCGTGCCAACCTCACGGAGTTCAACAAGGCCAAGTACAAGGTCCTGCACCTGGGTTGGGGCAATCCCAAGCACAAATACAGGCTGGGTCCAGAACGGATCTAGAGCAGCCTTGAGGAGAAGGACTTGAGGGTGTTGGTTGATGAGAAGCTCAACAAGAGCCAGCAACGTGAAAGCCAACCACATCCTGGGCTGCATCAAAAGCAGCGTGGCCAGCAGGTCGAGGGACGGGATTCTGCCCCTCTACTCTGCTTTGGTGAGACCCCACCTGGAATACTGTGTCCAGCTCTGGAGCCTCCAACGTAAGAATGACGTGGACCTGTTGGAGTGAGTTCAGAGGAGGGCCATGAAGATGATCAGGGGGCTTGAGCACCTCTGCTATGAGGACAGGCTGAGAGAGTTGGGGTTGTTCAGCCTGGAGAAGAGAAAGCTCCGGGAAGACCTTATAGCAGCCTTCCAGTACTTGAAGGGGGCCTACAGGAAAGATGGGGAGAACTCTTTATCAGGGAGTGTAATGATAGGACGAGGGGTAATGGTTTTAAACTGAAAGAGGGTGGATTTCGATTAGATATTACGAAGAAATTCTTTACTGTGTGAGGGTGGTGAGACACTGGAACAGGTTGCCCAGAGGACTTGTGGAGGCCCCATCCCTGGAAGTGTTCAAGGCCAGGCTGGATGAGGCTTTGAGCAGTCTGCTCTAGTGAGAGGTGACCCTGCCCATGGCAGGGGGGTTGGAACTAGATGATCTTTAAGGTCCGTCCCAATCTAAACTATTCTATGATTCTAAGTAATTCTACCTTTGGTACAGAAATTAAAGCAGAAACATTTAGTCAGGTTTGGTTGTGCAAAACAGACTCCATCTCCAGAAGTCACAAACGCTGCAGGTATGTGTGTTCCAGCACAATTTAAGCCCTGATTTTGTGTTTATCATTCTGGAATTAGTATATCATTTTAAATTCCTGAATAAAGTTTTGGAAAATGCAATAGGACTGCCGTTACATTAGTTTCTTTATTTATTTATCTTAGTCAAGCAGCAGTATTAAACCCAGGAAAATGCTAATCCTCTCGAGGAACTGACTCATGAGCTATTTTAGCTTGTATTACCATGAAAAATGTATTGGTCACAATATTGAACAATACTCAGTTGACAGACATTTGTTGTCTTGATTCTCTGTAGTCTCCTATGGGAATTACAGCTTCAGAAGTAGACAGGGAAAAAAATCCTTGGAGAACGGCCTCTTAGGGCATAGGCTGTGGGCACTGTAGCTGGTTACCGTGGTGGCGAGTGTCTTGACAGCATAAGTAGCCAAACACAAATGACTACCTGGGTGGTATTTTCTGTATTTGTTTCTAAATAAGCCTAAACTCCATGATACCAAAGCGTTTTTATTCATGTATTTCATGTTTCACCCCAAATATCCTTCACTACAGATTGCATAACTCATTACTTTAAAAAGTCAGTTATTGTAGAGTAACATGGGAAGTGAACGCTGCACAAAAAAAGGATAAATAATTCTGCGAGTCTTAGGATGAAGGGCTTTTTCTCGTCTTGGTTCCTTTGCAAGTGTAGTATGAGACTAAGAAATTAATCTAATTTGCTAAGCTTTGATTGTTGTTGGTTTCAAAGGCATGGTACTCAGCTTTTCAATAGAAAGGCTGTAGTTAACCTGTTTGCACCTCGGTTTCCACTTCTGCAAAATGAAGGCTGTTACGAATTTTCCACTTTGCAAGAATTCAGTTTTGCACAGCTAAATTGCCTAACAACTATAAAATGTGCTGAAGAAGATAAATTGCCTAACAACTGTAGAATATGCTGTAAAATATACTACTCCACGGAAGAAACAGAACTAGAAAACAGAAATCTCCTGCTGTAGAAGAGGCTGCACCACGGAAGCTGCAAAGTGGTATTTTAACGCTGACAAATGCAGGGAAGAGGGAATGGGAACAGAATCGGCAGCCTGGGTGATGGGTTACCTGCAAACGGAATGTGAAGGAGAAGGACATCTTTGGGGAGTAATTTAATTCTCTGCCTGGAGATTCATACCTGCTGGTGACACCAGCTGAATGTTTGTTCCGTACATCAGTATGAGCTGTCCCACTGGAGATCTATATGATGATTTTTAAACATTTTTCGTGTCATTATTTCAGGTACAGACAGGATCTCATTAATGCTGCTGTAGCAGGTTGGGGATGTGCATTCGGAATATGCCAGTTTAGGGCAACGGTATCATCGCTGTGATGAGCACATTACTGTGGTATCGCTGATAATGCTTGTCACAATAAATGTGCTGTCCCGGGCTGGATGTTCAGTGGTCTATCACTGGGAATTTTCACCTGAGGCCATCAAAGGAAAACATCTCACTGCCTTGTCTGTTTTCTCTTAGAAAACAGCCATGAGCCATAGAATTCCCTATAGATTCACATAAAGGTGCACATGGCTGCTATTCTGAATGTATTGATTGAAATACTATCACATATGGCATCAAATCCAGGACAGGCTTTTCATTACTAAGGATTTTTTGTAATATTTCATTATATAGATTTTTTTGAAAACCCTCAAATTCTCAGAAAATTACATGTCAAAGTCAATGATACTGGTACCTTAATAATATCTTAGTAACTTCTCAAAGCCATGGTAGAATCTATGTTTTGCTGAAGAATATTAACTGATTTTTTTACGATTCGGATGTCTCTGGGACAGACAATGCCACAAGAGCTGGCACAGCCCTCTTTCAATTCCCGTGTAATGGAATCTCATTTGCTGCCCTTCTGTGATTCTTCTTATTACTTGAATCAACGAGACTGCTAATCAGATAATACGATTAAACTAATGTACAGAATTAGAATATTGTCTAGATGAGACTCAAAGTCTTAAACTCACTGGCAATTTAATGTCTGTGCCGTTGTTTCCTCTCCTTCTGCCCTGATTTTTTGAGCCAGAGCTCTCCCAGAAATGTCAGTGCATATAAAGGAAGTGCACGGAAGTCAAGCGTGGCATCGAAAACTGTTGAGAAATTGTTCTGAAAGCGTTGAGAAAAGACACTGGTTTATTGCAGGACGAGTAATATAAAGACATCTGTCATGATCAGTATTAGTCATGTTGCCACACACATCACTCGAGGTGTTGTAACTCCAGGCCAGGTGCCGCCTGGTGCCCAGGGGGTGGGACTGGACTGGGCTGAACGGAGACCTGCCTTGCCCCGGTCTGTCGCCTGAGGATACGACGGCAAAGGAGAGTTTTGGATTCAGTGTGAAACAAAGTCCTTCCTCAGAGTTGAAACCTGATTCAAATCCCATCCAGTTCAAGGATAAGGTACTGCTCATGAGTGACACTGACCGGTCATGCACAAAGTACCAAAACCAGTAAAAAATCACACCTTGACTCAACCCAATCACTTTTCAGAAGCCATGAAATCAAGTCACTTCATAGAAACAGAGAATCATAGAATGTTGGGGGTTGAAAGGGACCTCTGGAGATCATCTGGTCCAACCCCCTGCCAGAGCAGCTCCACCTACAGCAGGTTGCACAGGATGGTGTCCAGGTGGGTTGGGAATGTCTCCAGAGTGGGAGACTCCACCACCTCTCTGGGCAGCCTGTTCTGGTGCTCTGCCACCCTCAAAGGAAAGAAGTTCCTCCTCATGTTCAGATGGAACTTCCTATGTTCAAGTTTGTGCCCGTTACCTCTTGTCCTGTCACTGGGCACCACTGAAGAAAGCCTGGCCCCCTCCTCCTGGCACCCTCCCTCTAAGTATTTGTAAGCATTGAAGATCGCCCTCAGCCTTCTCTTCTCCAGACTAAAAAGACCCAACTCGTCAGCCTTTCCTCACAAGAAAGATGCTCCAGCCCGCTGATCATCTTTGTAGCCCTTCGCTGCACCCTCTCCAGCAGTTCCCTGTCCTTCTTAAACTGAGAAACCCAGCACTGGACACAGGACTCCAGTTGTGGCCTCACCAGGGCAGAGGAGAAGGGGAGGATAACGGCATCACACTGTGAATGCCGGGTCATTCTGTTTCAGCTCCAGTAGGGTCTGCAAAGCTGCTGTCTTGTGTTCCTGTGGCACCGTGCTGGGGTTTCCCAGTCTGTGTGTGAATTAGGAACCTGTTTTCCCGTATTCCTGATCAGTATCTTCATATTTAACTATCCTTACACTAAATGCCTCCACAGACGTGCAGGGCTTAATCACAGTACACCAAATATCTGATTCGAGGGATAAATCCTGAAGGCTGTTTTTCGTGCAGCCCATTTTGGCAGACCACATCTTTTATGGCGCGGGGCACTACGTGTGCTTGTTTTTGTGGGTTGTGCCAGGGCCCCCGAATCTATTGCATTACGAGTCTGTTAAAAGTACCCGTAAACCAGCACAGAGCGGAGGGAGGAGGCAGTAGAGTGACACTCAGCTCGGTGTCCCCAGGTAGCACGCTGCCAGTTTCCCGCCTCCCGCAGCGGGCTGCCGTCCGGCTCAGCGGGAGCCGCGCTGCGGTGGGCGCCCGCTGCGGGGTGCGGCGTGCGGGGCGGACGCGGGCCTGGGGCAGACGGCTCCGAGCGGCCCCGCGTTCCCCGGCCCCGCTGCTCCCGCGGCGGGACGTCACCCAGCGCGGCGAGATCGGA